>CM069079.1:9865000-9877500 GCA_035578085.1 Solanum pinnatisectum
TTCTTCTTTGCAGGTTGAAAAGAAGAATCAAAAGAAAGAGGAATATCTTGAATTTTCAAGATATATCTACAAACTTCCAGAAGAAAGTGGAGAAACTTATGGAGTTCTTGGAAATACAAGTTTATTTCCTAGAATATCTATATTTCCTAATGGATCTCCGGGCTTCGCAGCTCAATTATTTGAATATGGATACCTTGACAGGATTTATGCAAAACCTGACCTTCAAGAACTGTCCAAATTACCTGAACAATTGTCCAATACAATAAAAACCTATGCACAGATAGAAGGAGTCTACTGCAGATTCTTTAGCATATCAATGGAAGGCAAAGATTTGCAATCATATTTTCCCACAATTAATTATATTACAGTGGAAAAATTAAAAGATTTCAACGTTAAGGCCACAGGGGTAGATAAAAAAATCCCTTATCTTAACAAAAAATGGATCCAAACTAAAAGAGCATTAGGAATAAAAGCGTTATATTTTATTCTTAAGAAATTTTACAATGAAGAATATCATGTCATTATTCATAATCCTTATTGGATTTTAATGACAAAAGGAAAAGGAAAATCATCCATCCTAAAGAAAAAATCCATGATATTGAATTCCATAGACTTGAAGCCACAGAGGAAACTTGGAAGATGGCGTGCAAGTTCTTGGAACATAAACATAAAAATCAAGATGAGGAGTTATCAGATTGAAGTCTTCAAGAAAAAGAAAGGACAACAGAAATGTAATAATGTAGCCGTCAAAAGAAGACAAAGAAGACGACGTAAGCACTTACGTCATACAGAAAGAGACAAGAGAAAGAGAAATTCTTATCTTATCTCTAAAAATATCTCTTTTCAAAAAGAGATTCCCTTCCATTGTCGGCCATCAATCAGAATAATTGAAGGACTTGAAGACAAATACAAAAGATTTGGAGGAGCAACCCTACAAAAGAAATATTGTAACATTAGTCCCTCCTTACATCTATAAAACCTTTGAAGGTAATAATTATAGTTGTGTTAAGATGGTAGATCTGCAGGTACACTAGTGGTACATTTAATGAAGCAGAAATAAAGTATTCAACAAATGAAAAAGAATTATTGGCAATAGTTAGAGGAATTAGAAAATTTTCAGCATTCCTTCTACCAAAACCATTTATAATTAAAACTGATAATACTCAAGTATCATGTTTAATATTCAATAAACTTCCATCAGAACCACAATACAGGAGGTTACACAGGTGGCAAGTTTTGTTATCTTTCTATACATTTAAAATTGAACATATTAAAGGAACTGACAACTTTTTTGCAAATTTTCTCTCCAGGAATGTCCACTATGGACAATAAAACTCAAACTCTGGTTAATCGGATCTATGAAAGAATGAAAAAGGTGGAAGAGTCCATCGACAACAAGAGTCATCAATTATTTGTTATTCGAGATGAATTAACGAAATTATCAGAACAAAGTCGAAAGTTGCAATTCGAAATTAATCAGCTTAGTGAAACACAAGCTGAAAACATGAGTGAATTCATATTATTGTGTGAATACTTGAACACATGTCCAAAAGGGAATTCAAAACCCGCCGGGAATATTACTCCCAACAAAGTGGCAGGAGATGTCCCACTAGCACATAGTGCCAAAAACATCTCGACGGTAAGCAAGGATATGCAGACACCTAAGTCTAAGGACGAAGGTAAAAGCCTAGCAATTAATAAAGAAGCCAATAAATCAAAAGAGGAAAAAGGCACATCCTCATCAAAAACTGAAAAAATTATTTCTGGGAAATCAGAAAACACTAACGTTTCGTCAGGAACAAAAGTTTTTTCTTCTTTGCAGGTCGAAAAGAAGAATCAAAAGGAAGAAGAATATCTTGAATTTGCAAGATATATCTACAATCTTCCAGAAGAAAGTGGAGAAACTTATGAAGTTCTTGGAAATACAAGTTTATTTCCTAGAATATCTATATTTCCTAATGGATCTCCGGGCTTCGCAGCTCAATTATTTGAATATGGATACCTTGACAGGATTTATGCAAAACCTGACCTTCAAGAACTGGCCCAAATTACTCCGAACAATTGTTCAATACAATAAAAACCTATGCACAAGGAGAAGGAGTCTACTGCAGATTCTTTAGCATAGCAATGGAAGGCAAAGATTTGCAATCATATTTTCCCACAATTAATTATATTACAGTGGAAAAATTAAAAGATTTCAACGTTAAGGCCACAGGGGTAGATAAAAAAATCCCTTATCTTAACAAAAAATTGATCCAAACTAAAAGAGCCTTAGGAATAAAAGTGTTATATTTTATTCTTAAGAAATTTTACAATGAAGAATATCAGGTCATTATTCATAATCCTTATTGGATTTTAATGACAAAAGGAAAAGGAAAATCATCCATCCTAAAGGAAAAAATCCATGATATTGAATTCCATAGACTTGAAGCCACAGAGGAAACTTGGAAGATGGCGTGCAAGTTCTTGGAACATAAACATAAAAATCAAGACAAGGAGTCATCAGATTAAAGTCTTCAAGAAAAAGAAAGGACAGCTGTAAAACAGAATAATGTAGCCGTCAAAAGAAGACAAAGAAGACGACGTAAGCACTTACGTCATACAGAAAGAGACAAGAGACAGAGAAATTCTTATCTTATCTCTAAAGATATCTCTTTTCAAAAAGAGATTCCTTCCATCATTTCGCCATCAATCGTAATAATCAAGGACTTGAAGACAAATACAAAAGATTTGGAGGAGCAACCCTACAAAAGAAATATTGTAACATTAGTCCCTCCTTACATCTATAAAAGGAGAAGCAAATCTCATTAGAAGGCAGACTACATTTTCCATCTATTTCCCAATAGAAAAAAATGCTAGGTACCTTCAAGAGTGAGTAGAACACTTCTCCCGTCAGGGAAAAGTATTTTCTTTATTAAGTTTGCTATATGTAAAATATCTATACTATGTGTAAAATAATATTATGAAATAAAAGAGTTTGGTTTGTATATCTCTCTCCTCATATATTAAGGATTAGTTCTAAGTGAAGGTTGCGATCTTCTACCTAACGGAGGAACAGTAGAAAAGTAGTCATGTTAGACTGAGGTCGTGAAGGCGAAAACTGTTCATAGCCGGAAAGGAGAACTGCTGCGGTAGTGATAAGAACTGTTCCGACAATAAAAGAGAGAAAGGTATATATGTCACAACTCTATATTTCATAATTATTATTTTTCATATATTAGAAGTTATTTTTCATATATGTTAACTTAAAAAGAGCATACTTAGTACCTACAGGGAATAAAATTAATTATGTTTTGCTTAAAATATTATAAAAAAACATGAAGCATATTCAAGCTGAATTGCATCTGATAAGAAAAAGAGCATGGAGATATAGAATATCTCTATATAAATTAGATAAGTCTATAAAAGAATTAGAACATGCTTACATGAAAGTACATAGTAAGCATTCTATAACAATAATATTAGCCATCCATGAGATAAGAATGATTAGAATCCAAGAAAAATTGGAATACAATGCTTTTATAAAAGAATTAAAAAACAGTTGTCTTTATACGGCTTAATAAAAATAATAAAAATTCTGCATACCATGCGAGCATGCATCATAGCCCCCCTATTGGTATCAGAGCCCTGGAGAAATAAAATAAAACTAAAAATGAGAAGACCTCATAGAAATACTCAAGCATACAAACAGATCAAGCATGATTTAAACTATAAATATGTCGAATATAAAAAATTGAATAAACAAATTAATAAAACTTTGGAAGATCTACATAAACTAGATCATTTAATTACACAAATATCATTATTAGAATATAAGTTCATAATCCAGTTAAAACAACGAATAAAGCAACATAAATGACAGCTATACCGCCATTATGTTTCATAGAAGAAAAAGTTTTAGTAATAATACTAAAAATAATGGAAAAATTAAATAGAGATATAAAAGAAAAAATAATAGGCCAAATAGTCATATCGATACAAAATGATGAATTCAAGGATGAATTTCCTATAGATTATATATTATTCGGCTATGAAGAAATTTTAACTTTATCTGAATATTATTCTGAATGAGTCTCAAAGAGGCAATAGATTTATTACATGACTTAGTAGAAAGTCATAAACAATTAGCCATAAGGTTAAAATTATTAGAAATTGAAATACAATCAATTAAAGAAAATCTTCCGGGAAAATTAATAAATACAATCAAAAGAACATATAAGTTTGACAAAAATATAAGTCAAAAATATATTAATAATCTGTTGATAGAAAAATTTTCAAGGAATTATCAAAAAGGTAGTTTTGATGAAAAACTAATAGAAGAATTTTGGAGAAAACAAAAAATTGAATCCAGTAAAGATATACAGGAAAATGATATACCAGAAAGTAGTAAAGAGAATATAGAAAAACAAAATTCAGAATGAATGAAATAGATGAATTAGTATATGCTATGGAAGATCTGGAAATTTCAAATTTAAAATTAAATGTTTTTATGAATAAAGGGGAAACAGGAGGACCCCAAGGAAACTTTAGAGGAGAAAGTTCAAACCCTGTAAAACAGGAACAACAAGAAAATAATGAACATAACTATGTTCAAAAAGAAAAACGAAACAAAGATTTTGTTAATCAATATCATAACAGTAGGTCTAAATATATGCCTAACAGAATGTCTACAAATGAAGCAGGAGTTAATAAATTTCTAAATCTGGATTGTAAAAGAGAACCAGAAAAAGAATTAGATTTATGGGCACAAAATACATTTCTCTATTTTCTCTTACGGAAAGAAATGGAATATACAGATGAAGAAAAATATGTTATCATGATAAATACTTTTGCTGGAAAAATAAATCATTGGTACTCAGGATTATCTGAGGATGCTAGAGCAATTATAAAAAATGGAACCTTAGAAGGTTTTAAAAAATCCTTGCAAGAAGGAATAGAAAATCTAGTTCAATATATTGGAAATGAATTCTTAGAAGGAGAAGGAAATCCTTCATTAAATCGAGAAAAAATAAGAATAGTAGCGGAAGAGCAATTAGAAAAATTACAGATATGTAAAATGAGTTATATTCAAGAATATACCTGTGAATTTGAAGAATATTATTATAAAATATTTGATAGCAGTAAAGACATGGTAACATACATGGAAAAATATTATCAAAAATTACCAGGCTTTTGGGCTACATATTTTAGGGAAGAATATGACAAAGTGAAAACAAATAAAGATACTCTTGGACAAAGAATAAATTTCCTAAATAATAGACTTGGACAATTGTGCATGGCACATAATGTTCAAAGAAAAGCTAAAAGAATTAATACACAAATTTATTGTTTAGATACTAATTCAGCAACTCAATGGGGATGCAATGAAAGAACCTACAAGAAAAGAAGAAAATCAAGAAAAATGTTAATAAAAAGAAAAAATATGTCAAAGAAAAATTATATTCCTCGGAAAAAATATTATAAAAAGAAAAATAACTTTAAGCCCACTAAAGAAAAATGTAAATGTTACAACTGTGGTGAAGAAGGACATAAAAGTTACGAATGTAACAAAAAACATGTAAAAATATCTAAAATTGATAGAGAAGAAATTGATTCAGATTTAGAATCAATAAAATCAATTCAAAGTAATAAATTTTATGATGAATTATATGAAGAATATTCATCTAGCTCTGAAGAAAGTGATGAATAAAGAAATAGAAGAAGTAGAAAATTCTGTTCAAATAATTGAAACAGAAGAAGATCAAAGGGGTTATGCCTTAAAAGCAACCTTTGATAATGAATTATTAAGAAAAATCCAAGGATTACAACTTAGGTTAAAAACTGAAGATAATATATTCAACAGAATGCAGAGAATGTTTTCAAGAAATAAAATTTCATACCATGAATATCAGGAAGTTGAAAAGGTAATCGAAATTACCCAAACAAAGGGAAAACATAAGTTAAATCTTTTAACAAAAGCAATGATTGAACAAATATTACGAAAAATTCCAGAAAAGAAAAGAAAGAAAATGAATTATGTACATCTTGGAGGAATCCAAATATTAGTTAAATCCACCTTTAAGGAAGGAATTAATTGTCCTATTGTTATTAATTTATCGGATGAACGATTTATTAATGCAAGAGAAGGAAATCTTGGAATAGTAGAAGGAAATTTAGCTTATACTAAGTTATTATTTACCTACTATCCAAAATATTGTATCTCATTAAAAGATGCAGATTTTAATGACTCATTAAGTTTGCATTTCCAAGTGAAAAGAAATGACCTATTTACACCAGGTAATCACATAATGAGTATATATTATCAAGCTTTATATACAGTTACTAATTCTAATTATGAAAATGTGTATAAAAATAAGGAAATGATTGAAATTGATGAAGAATGTGCAGGTATTGCAAGAATAGTTGAAGCAGAGATTCAACAAGCAATTATTCCAGATGAATATGAGATTCATTTTGGAAAAACAAAGGAAATAGAAAGCTCTAACAGTAACCCTAGGCTTTCTTTAGAATATGGAAGAAATTCCATAAAGAAAAGTAATTCTAATAGTTACATTAAGAAAACTTTTGAAATAACTAATATTTCTAGAATTTCAGGAAGAGTTTTCAATGGATTAGAATGGAAAAATAAAGAAATCATAATACAAACAGGAGCAACAGCTAATCATGTCAAAGGAACTTTAATTGAAGGATTACCAACTTATGAAGGTACCCCTTACATCTACAAAACCTTTGAAGGTAATAATTATAGTTGTGTTAAGATGGTAGATTTACCTCTACAATTAGATAATATACGAATAACAGTCCCTTGTTATATTACAAATCATGAAAATGATAATGATATACTATTAGGAAATATGTTTCTAAACAGCCTAAATGATTATAGTATAGGAAGAAATGGGATCGAAATAAGTTATAAAAATGATACTTGCTTTATCCCAAAGAAATAAAAGATGCCAAAAGAAATCTCTTTTAGAGTATCAGTCTTTATAGAAATCACTTTGTATGATACAAAATTAACAACTTGTTGTCAAATAGACAATGGTTCAGAGGCTAGTTTAGCAAAACCTTTTCTAATAAAAAATTGGAAAAATAACAAATATAATATTTCTATGATAGGAATAACAGGAGTAAAAGAAAAGCTTACTCTATCAAAAGAAAAGGTAGAAATAATTTTAGGATAAAAAATTATTTCTATAAATAAAATATTTGCCTATGATAAATTGGAAACTGATTTATTATTAGGTAATGACTTTTTACAACAATTTCAGGATTATCATCAGACATTATATATGATAAGCCTTAAAACTCCATGTGGACATTTCATAAAAGTCCCCAGAAAACAAAATCCTTATCATCTTGTAAAAGAAAATGGAAATTATAAAGAAAGATATCTAGGAAACATAAAACAAGTTTCTTGTAAATGTCTTAATCTAGAATGGATAAAAGAAAATTTACAAAAATCATATGGAGAAAATCCCTTAGAAAAATGGGAAATGAATCAAGAAAAGGCAGTTTTAGTCCTAAAAGACCCTAGTGTCATTATTCGAGTAAGACCAATGCTATACAATGAAGAAGATAAAATTGAATTTAAAATTCAAATCAAAGAATTACTTAATCTAAAATTAATTAGACTAAGTAATAGTCCTCATAGCAATTTCAAAGATTTATGGTAAGAAACCATGCTAAAAGAAAAAGAGGAAAAGCTAGAATGGTAATAAATTACAAAGAGTTAAATAAACATTGTTTATTTGATGGATATTTTATACCCAATAAAAATAATTTAATAAACCTGGCAAAAGGAAAAACTTATTTTTCAAAATTTGATCAAAAGTGGATTTTGGCAAATAAAATTATCGGAAGAATCAATTCCATTAACAAAGATTTAGTACACCTAATGGACATTATGAATGGATAGTAATGCCATTTGGACTAAAAATGCTACAAATTTTCCAAAGGAAAATGGATAAAATATTTTCTGACAAAGAATTTTTAATAGTCTATATAGATGACATATTAATATGTTCTAAAACTTATCAAGAACATTTAAAGCATTTAAAAGAATTTTCAGAATTATGCCTACAAAATGGAATTATCCTTAGCCAGAAAAAGGCTGAAATTAATAAAAATGAAATAGAATTCTTAGGAATGATTATTTCAAAAAATGGGATAGAATTACAATCTCATATATCAAAAAAGATTGAAGAATTTCCTGATAAATTATCAACAAAAGAGGAAATACAAAAATTTCTTGGATGTTTAAATTATGCAGGAGAATTTATTCCTGATTTAGCAAAAAAATGAAATATTTTACAAAAGTTAATAAGAAAGTCCAACAGATTAGGATGGACAGAGGAACACACACAGTGTGTAAAACAGTTAAAGGAAGAATGTTCCAAACTTCCTAAATTGAGATTACCAGATGAAAAAGATAATTTGGTATTACAAATGGATGCATCAGATTATCATTGGGGTGCATTATTACAAACTGATTTAAATGAAATCTGCAGGTACACTAGTGGTACATTTAATGAAGCGGAAATAAAGTATTCAACAAATGAAAAAGAATTATTGGCAATAGTTAGAGGAATTAGAAAATTTTCAGCATTCCTTCTACCAAAACCATTTATAATTAGAACTGATAATACTCAAGTATCAGGTTTAATATTCAATAAACTTCCATCAAAACCACAATACAGGAGGTTACACAGGTGGCAAGTTTTGTTATCTTTCTATACATTTAAAATTGAACATATTAAAGGAACTGACAACTTTTTTGCAGATTTTCTCTCCAGGAATGTCCACTATGGACAATAAAACTCAAACTCTGGTTAATCGGATCTATGAAAGAATGAAAAAGGTGGAAGAGTCCATCAGATGCAATTCAGCTTGAATATGCTTCATGTTTTTTTATAATATTTTAAGCAAAACATAATTAATTTTATTCCCTGTAGGTACTAAATATGCTCTTTTTAAGTTAACATATATGAAAAATAACTTCTAATATATGAAAAATAATAATTATGAAATATAGAGTTGTGACATATATACATTTTTCTCTTTTATTGTCGGAACAGTTCTTATCACTAGCTTCTCCTTTCCTATTATGAATAGCGCCTTCACGACCTCAGTCTAGCATGGCTACTTTTCTACTGTTCCTCCGTTAGGCGGAAGATCGCAACCTTCACTTAGAACTAATCCTTAATATATGAGGAGAGAGATATACAAACCAAACTCTTTTATTTCATAATATTATTTTACACATACTATAGATATTTTACATATAGCAAACTTAATAAAGAAAGGAGAAGTGTTCTACTCACTCTTGAAGGTACCTAGCATTTTTTTCTATTGGGAGATAGATGGAAAATGTAGTCTGCCTTCTAATGAGATTTGCTTCTCCTTTTATAGATGTAAGGAGGGACTAATGTTACAATATTTCTTTTGTAGGGTTGCTCCTCCAAATCTTTTGTATTTGTCTTCAAGTCCTTCAATTATTCTGATTGATGGCCGACAATGGAAGCGAATCTCTTTTTGAAAAGAGATATCTTTAGAGATAAGATAAGAATTTCTCTTTCTCTTGTCTCTTTCTGTATGACGTAAGTGCTTACGCTGCTTTCTTTGTCTTCTTTGACGGCTACATTATTCTCGCTTTACACCGCCCTTTCTTTTTCTTGAAGACTTCAATCTGATGACTCCTCGTCTTGATTTTTATGTTTATGTTCCAAGAACTTGCACGCCATCTTCCAAGTTTCCTCTGTGGCTTCAAGTCTATGGAATTCAATATCATGGATTTTTTCCTTTAGGAAGGATGATTTTCCTTTTCCTTTTGTCATTAAAATCCAATAAGGATTATGAATAATGACCTGATATTCTTCATTGTAAAATTTCTTAAGAATAAAATATAACGTTTTTATTCCTAAGGCTCTTTTAGTTTGGATCCATTTTTTGTTAAGATAAGGGATTTTTTTATCTACTCCTGTGGCCTTAACGTTGAAATCTTTTAATTTTTCCACTGTAATATAATTAATTGTGGGAAAGTATGATTGCAAATCTTTGCCTTCCATTGCAATGCTAAAGAATCTGCAGTAGACTCCTTCTCCTTGTGCATAGATTTTTATTGTATTGAACAATTGTTCAGGTAATTTGGACAGTTCTTGAAGGTCAGGTTTTGCATAAATCCTGTCAAGGTATCCATATTCAAATAATTGAGCTGCGAAGCCCGGAGATCCATTAGGAAATATAGATATTCTAGGAAATAAACTTGTATTTCCAAGAACTCCATAAGTTTCTCCACTTTCTTCTGGAAGATTGTAGATATATCTTGAAAATTCAAGATATTCTTCTTCCTTTTGATTCTTCTTTTCAACCTGCAAAGAAGAAAAAACTTTTGTTCCTGACGAAACGTCAGTGTTTTCTGATTTCCCAGAAATAATTTTTTTAGTTTTTGATGAGGATGTGCCTTTTTCCTCTTTTGATTTATTGGCTTCTTTATTAATTGCTAGGCTTTTACCTTCGTCCTTAGACTTAGGTGTCGGCATATCCTTGCTTACCGTCGAGATGTTTTTGGCACTATGTGCTAGTGGGACATCTCCTGCCACTTTGTTGGGAGTAATATTCCCGGTGGGTTTTGAATTCCCTTTTGGACATGTGTCCAAGTATTCACACAATAATATGAATTCACTCATGTTTTTAGCTTGTGTTTCACTAAGCTTATTAATTTCGAATTGCAACTTTCGACTTTGTTCTGATAATTTCGTTAATTCATCTCGAATAACAAATAATTGATGACTCTTGTCGTCGATGGACTCTTCCACCTTTTTCATTCTTTCATATATACGATTAACCAGAGTTTGAGTTTTATTGTCCATAGTGGACATTCCTGGAGAGAAAATCTGCAAAAAAGTTGTCAGTTCCTTTAATATGTTCAATTTTAAATGTATAGAAAGATAACAAAACTTGCCACCTGTGTAACCTCCTGTATTGTGGTTCTGATGGAAGTTTATTGAATATTAAACCTGATACTTGAGTATTATCAGTTCTAATTATAAATGATTTTGGTAGAAGGAATGCTGAAAATTTTCTAATTCCTCTAACTATTGCCAATAATTCTTTTTCATTTGTTGAATACTTTATTTCTGCTTCATTAAATGTACCACTAGTGTACCTGCAGATTTCATTTAAATCAGTTTGTAATAATGCACCCCAATGATAATCTGATGCATCCATTTGTAATACCAAATTATCTTTTTCATCTGGTAATCTCAATTTAGGAAGTTTGGAACATTCTTCCTTTAACTGTTTTACACACTGTGTGTGTTCCTCTGTCCATCCTAATCTGTTGGACTTTCTTATTAACTTTTGTAAAATATTTCATTTTTTTGCTAAATCAGGAATAAATTCTCCTGCATAATTTAAACATCCAAGAAATTTTTGTATTTCCTCTTTTGTTGATAATTTATCAGGAAATTCTTCAATCTTTTTTGATATATGAGATTGTAATTCTATCCCATTTTTTGAAATAATCATTCCTAAGAATTCTATTTCATTTTTATTAATTTCAGCCTTTTTCTGGCTAAGGATAATTCCATTTTGTAGGCATAATTCTGAAAATTCTTTTAAATGCTTTAAATGTTCTTGATAAGTTTTAGAACATATTAATATGTCATCTATATAGACTATTAAAAATTCTTTGTCAGAAAATATTTTATCCATTTTCCTTTGGAAAATTTGTGGGGCATTTTTTAGTCCAAATGGCATTACTATCCATTCATAATGTCCATTAGGTGTACTAAATGCTGTTAATGGAATTGATTCTTCCGATAATTTTATTTGCCAAAATCCACTTTTACAGTCAAATTTTGAAAAATAAGTTTTTCCTTTTGCAAGGTTTATTAAATTATTTTTGTTAGGTATAAAATATCCATCAAATAAACAATGTTTATTTAACTCTTTGTAATTTATTACCATTCTAGCTTTTCCTCTTTTTATTTCAGCATGGTTTCTTACCATAAATGCTGGGCTGCTATGAGGACTATTACTTAGTCTAATTAATTTTAGATTAAGTAATTCTTTGATTTGAATTTTAAATTCAATTTTATCTTCTTCATTGTATAGCATTGGTCTTACTCGAATAATGACACTAGGGTCTTTTAGGACTAAAACTGCCTTTTCTTGATTCATTTCCCATTTTTCTAAGGGATTTTCTCCATATGATTTTTGTAAATTTTCTTTTATCCATTCTAGATTAAGACATTTACAAGAAACTTGTTTTATGTTTTCTAGATATCTTTCTTTATAATTTTCATTTTCTTTTACAAGATGATAAGGATTTTGTTTTCTGGGGACTTTTATGAAATGTCCACACGGAGTTTTAAGGCTTATTATATATAATGTCTGATGATAATCCTAAAATTGTTGTAAAAAGTCATTACCTAATAATAAATCAGTTTTCAATTTATCATAGGCAAATATTTTATTTATAGAAGCAATTTTTGATCCTA
>CM069079.1:9882500-10395000 GCA_035578085.1 Solanum pinnatisectum
CTTCTTTAACCATTTTTTCAACCCTAAGTTTTATAGATATTGATTTGGGGAAAACATTGGTAAATGCATTGGGGTGTTCCCCTCACCCCTCTTCCACCCACCACCTCCACCTCCGCCTTTATGATCTCCCCCGCCTTTACCATTACATTCTTCACCTATTCAAAATCTCTTTACCATCTCTTCCTAAGAAAAAGCTTCGAAAAAGAAATATTCAAGCCACCATCAAAACCATCACAAATCTGATTTGAACCCAAATTGATTTTTCTCAAATCCGATTTATCAAAACCATCACAAATCCGATTTGAACCCAAATTGATTTTTCTCAAATCCGATTTGAACTCTTTTGGGGTGATTGAAGATGGTTGACATTTTATTTGTAGTGGATTTAATTGATTTTGCAAGTATTTTACATGAGAGCTTGAAATTAATAATGGTGAATCCGATTGCAACGATGGCTGCTTAAGGTTGGTGAATGGTGGAGGTCCATATTGTTTTGGGGAAGAAAGAAAATAAATAAGAAAAAAAAATTAAAACTACATATGTTTATGAAAATAATTAAAAATAAAATTTTAGTAATATTTATTTTGCTGCTCACTCTCTCAAAGAGAGTGTATACACTCTCTTTGCCAACTCAGCGTTTAAGTGTATAGAAAATAGGGAAATATAAAGTTTAGGGGGGTAATAGGACACCCGTGAAGTTGGAGTTTGTAGTTGGGATTTCGGGTATAGGTTGGGGGGGTTTTAGACCATTTACTCTTATTATTATTATCATTATCATTATTACGATTATTATGATTATTATTAGTACTACTACTACTACTATTATTATTATTATTATTATTATTATTATTATTATTATTATTGTTATTATTATTATTATTATTACTATTATTATTATTATTATTACTTTACAGGATCAAGGACCTGGCGGTAATCCGCCCAGTCATAGATCAAGCAATTCAAGCATCCTTAAGCTAGCGGTAGTCCGCCTGCGAAAGAATCGAAATATACTAGAATTTTGGCATAGTTTTTCAGACTGCATGGTATGCTTTTTACCCGAGCAAAGGGTGTGTCAGAATCTAATACATACAACTTATTGAGCCCATGTGCCTGGTGGTTCTAACTGGGTATAGAGTGCCCTACTTATCAAAACTCATCTTTCGGGCTAAAACCACAGCTAGCCAGGCGGAGTCACTAAGACAAAGCCAATAAGAGTAGTGCTAGATTCGACTGTACCTCGATCTCGAAACCAAGTCGAAAAGTCATACTAAAATTCTTTTATATTTAAATTGATCCTAGATCCGTTCTTGGTCTATATAGGAGAGTAGTTAGTTATTCAACATAGATAATCTTTAGCCGGACATAGTTCTGGCTAGGAGAAGCATACTAAATAGAAGACTAAAAAGAAAATAAGTACCTTATAAAGGACGTCTTCAAGAACCAAAGAACTCTGAATAACTGACTGGTTTATTTATATATTGGTCGGAACAGTACTTGGGAAAGCTTACAAAAAGACTTACAAACTTCAAAACAAAGAACAAAAGAGAGAGAGCTAAATTTTTCTGATGCCTCTCTTACAACTAAGTTATGACTTATATAGAAAAACAAAAAATATAAGGCATCTATGTACAGTACAAAAAGGGCCCTCATTTGGGTCCTTAAACAGTGTATCTACTGTTTCAACAATATTTTTACTGTTGAGTGGGTCACTTCTTCACATGTCTTCACATGTCTATGTTTCCTTCACGTTTTTGCATTTTTCTAAGGCTTTCATTTGCTGCAAAAAATCTTCCGCATCTTGCAATTTGGTGGCTGACAGCATATGATCTGACTCCTCTCTTTGTGAATCATCCACATCGTTGCTAGTTTCACTTCGCATTGAGGTGTCTGATTTATCTATCTGAGTTATTGTCTGAAGCAAATTCCTTCTTACTTCTTCAAGATAGTCTTGAATCATCTGTTCTTTATCTCCGTCTTGAACAGAAATTTTTCGAGCAATATGTCGAACTGAGTTGTCTTTAACAATATTATCCTGGCGAATTGTTTTGTAATCAATAATCTTTCCTTTAATGGTGTCCATAAGTTCTTGCCCAATTAGCTGCTTAGTTTTGGGATCTTGTTTTAACAATTTATCCCAGAAATTATTAAAATATGTCCTATAAAGACAAGGAATATTCTCCTCATTAAATCCCACTTCAGGGGCCCATTTATGTATCCATGGAATGGAGAATTTGATAAAGAAATAGATTTGATCTATTTTCTCTATCCAGCTGACATGATCCACTTCGTATAACCTGTTCAGATCTGGTGATACTTTAATCCATTCTTTATATAAATTTAAGAATGGCTCTGACATAATTTTTATAGTAGGGCCGTGGTATGACCACCAATTAATAAACCAATTTGGTATATTTTCTGCAAAAATCTTTGCGCATACCTTTACAAACCAAGTATGTTTGTGTTTGTCGTTATTATAATACATCGCTACATCAAATGCTCGAATATAATCCCAATAGGTATAATTCATCCTAGTATTACTAATACCTATCTGTCTTTCTTTCATGGTTGACATACCCCAGTCTTCAACAGATATAATCTGTTTAATAATGAATTTAGAAAAGTTATAACTTTTTTCGTGGGGATTATTACCTGTGCTGAAGTGCTGAAATTCTACACTTCATGTGCTCATCAAGATTTCTTCATAATAAGATCGAGTCTTATATGATTCTCCTGGAAAATATAATCCATTAACAAGGTACCTTTGAAATATCTTCCAAGGTTCATCTTTTCTCTGCAAATCCGAGTTTTCTAAGAGAAATATCTTTTCTCTTTTTTGCAATTTTTCATAGGATTTAATATCATCAGAATCCTCCTTTATGATTGAAACAAAAGTATCCTTTTGTTTTTTTCCTTCTAGATAGGCCTGCATATGAGCATATAATGGACTATCTTTTGGAATATCTTCCAAACTAACCAATTGCTGTGAACTGGAAGAAGATTCCTCTTGAGACGAGGTTCTTTTATTTAATACAGTTTTTCTTCCTGTTGGTATAACCTGGGAATTTGAATCGGATCTGTATGACGATCCTTGCGATGATCTGGTTCCATAGGAACCATAGTTGCCTCTGCTAGGGGCTGTTCTTCCCCTTCCTCTTCCTTTGATGTGAACCCAGGGTGGATCCATCCTGCAAACATAACACTCTTTTATTATCATTCGGAAAATAGTCCGTCAGATAATTATCATCCGAATAATATGCAATCTGAATATGAGAGAAATCTTCACTTAATATATGGTTAACAATTTTGTTAATAATAATATTTTTCATATCTCTAGGTAAAGAAATAAGAACTCTCAATATTGCAACGAGAGTTTCATCATTAAGAAAAGTTCTAAAGAACATGATTTATTGAATATACACCCTGGATAAGAAATCAGGTAACGAGTTATTAACTCCCTTTTTATACTGAATATCGAAATCAAAAGGGGCTAATAATGCTTGCCACCTGACGAATATTAACTTTGAAGCATCGTGCTTAAAATCTTTGTCAAACATAAATTTGACTGATTGAGCATCAGTTTTTATCAAAAACTTTTGGTTATATAAATCGTCCTGAAATTTGAGAACATATTTAACAATGGTTAGCATTTCATGTGCTACCGTTGCATACTTCATCTGGGCTTCATTCCATTTTCCAGAATGAAATCTAATCAAATATTCTTTCTTATCATGAGGATTAATTTGTTTAAGAATTCCTCCATATCCAATATTAGACGCATCCGTCTCAATAATCTTTTGCCAAGCAGGGTTGGCTAGTGCTAAGCAGGGCAGTGATTTTACTCGCTGCTTAATATCCTTTACCAGATTGGTAAGAGTCTCATTCCAAAGTGACTTATTATCTTTCTTCAGCATGTCATATAATGGAGCTAAATCTCGAGAAAGATGTTTATAGAACGGAGAAATATAATTTAAACTTCCCAGAAATCTCTGTAGTTGGGTTCTATCTGTAATAACATCAGGGAATTTGTCAGCAAAATCAATAGCCCTTTGAATAGGAGTAATTTTTTCTTGACAAATTTGATGTCCTAAAAATCGAACATCCGTTTGAAATAAACTCATTTTTGGTTTAGAAATAACTAAGCCATTTTGTATTACAACTTTTTTAAAAATATCAAGATGCTTGATATGTAGTTCAAAAGGTTTAGAAAACACTAGAATGTCGTCAATATAGACAATAATAAATTCCATATAAGGGTTGAAAATATCATTCATGATTTTCTGAAATTCAAAAGGGGCGTTTTTCAAACCAAAAGGCATGACATACCATTCGTATTGTCCAAATGGGACATTAAAAGCAGTTCTATAAGAATGTTCTTTAAAAATCTGAATTTGCCAATATCCTGATTTTAAATCAAATTTTAAAAATATATTGGCATCGTATAATCTTGATAATAAATCCCTTTTGTTAGGAATAGGATACCTGATCCACTTTAAGTGTTTATTTAAGGGTTTATAGTTAATTACCAATCTCGGAACACCTCGTTCCCTTTCAGCCGCGTTATTAACATAGAAGGCTGTGCAAGACCAAGGAGACTTGGAAGGTTTTATCAAACCTTTTTGTAATAGATTATCAATATCAGTTTTGCAGAAATCTACTAATTCAGCATTCATTTGGCAGGGTCGAGACTTAGTAGGGATATTATCCTCTACAAATCCTTCTTCATATGGAAGAGTCACAATATGCTTTTTGCGATCCCAAAAAGCGCTAGGATGATCTGCACAAATATCCACAAATATCCGCTCGTAAATCAATTTGATTTTTTCCCTTACCTTAGCAGATTTCATTGAATCTTCAATGTTCATACTGAATAATTCCAATTGTAATGAGTCCATATGACTCTGCTTCATTTTTATCAATGCATTAACATCTCTAGTTATCGGATCTGTAACAAAAGAATAATTTATCTCATTATCCTTGTATTTAGCTAAGAATCCTTTCGCGTCGATTCCTGTGAAAGGATAAATTGCATTTATAAAAGGAGTTCCAAGTATAATTGGAGGGGTTAACTGATTCTTAACCAAAAAGAAGAAGTGAGGAATGCAGACTTTATTCTGACAAATCTTCACGTTGGATAACTTATACTCTATATTCAGAGTATGACCGGAGGCAGATTTTACCAAATGAGTCGTCTTTTGAAAGTATTTAGTTGGTACTAAACCTTCCTGAATACAACTAACATCTGCACCGCTATCAATCATGGCAATGTTAGTTATAGAAAAGCTATCATCAATCAGAATAGTACATTTAATATACCATTTATGAGCTGTAACAATCTGCATCATTCCTAAAAATGAATCTTGTTTAGGATCAGGACTGTCAAGCTGGAGATTTTCACCTTCAACTTGTTTTCCTTTATTTTTTGAAAACCTATCTTCGTCAGTATTATTAATTTCAATCTGAGTAATACGGTGATCACAAATCAACTGGCTCTGTTTAAGAACCTTGATTTCCCTTTTCAAATTCTCAACCTCTATATTTAAATCATCAAAAGAGGAATCTTTTTTAATAACATTATGTTTTTTTGCAATACGATCTTCTACCACTTTTAAAGAGTAGGGACTTTCATAATGAAAATCATTTAAATCAGTAGTTCGTTTTTCAATAATTTTTGAAGTACTAGATTCATTTGAAACAGCCAAATTAATAATTTTTTCACGAAGCCGACTATCATTGACTTCCTTCAAAAACTCAATCACATTATCAGAAGTGATCGTGTTTAAATTAAAATCTTGGAATTGCGATTGAAGTTTGTAAATCTCATCTTCCTCGCAATTGTAATCATTGCCCTGACAAGTATTACAAGCATTAGTACAATTATTATCAGAATTAGAGGAATCAAATAATTTGATATTAGAACCTGCATCTGATTCATAATCTTCTTTCGAACCTGAGGTGTATAACATACTATAAATCTTTTCATAAGTGTCGTTTTCCAGTTCCAAAGTTTTCAACTTGTGTAACTTGCAATTAGGAGCGATATGCCCAATTTTACCACACTTGTAGCATTTTATTCTAGAGAGATCTCTTCCCGATCTATCTTTAGTAAATCTTTTAGATTTACGATGGCTTTTTCTAGCCTCTCTATCTTCCTTAGATCTATGTCTTCGCTTAGATCTTCTCATTTTTACCGAAGACTCTTCGTCTTTTGACGATCTGTAGTAATTATCCTTCTTTGGTGTGGGATTAGGTAAACCAAATTGTTCACAAAAATCTCTCAACTGAGATCGCTCTTTCAGCTTATCCATCTTGAGTTATCTTGCCATTTTAAGTTCATTACACAGGTTTAATCCTTCCTGTGTACATACTCCTATAATTTTTCCGTAGCTTAAAGTGGCATAAGGTATATCAACCTGATTTTCTCTTAGAGTTTTTCTAACTTGTTCTGCAAAAAGAGGAGGAAGTCCGTCAATGAACTTTGCTTTCCAATATTCAAGCTTATTTTCGGGTAATTCCATAACCCTACTAAGATAAGTATCTTTATACTATCTAAAATAGGCTAAGGTTTGGCATCTAAGACCGTTTAGCAGCGTTCTTACAGTCTCATGCTGGCTGGTAAATCTACCATTGAAGTGTTCTAAAATAGTAAGAATCAAGGTATAAACAACATCTTCTCTGTTTTTTACCAAAGCCATTCCTAAGTTATCAACTCCTTCATCGTCGGCTATAGCATTAATAACCGAAGCTTTCTCCTCGGTGGTAAGATAATTATCCCACCAACCTCTAAGTTGACCTATAAAACCTGCAATAATCATCTTGCAGATCGTTCTATCTGTGTTTTTAACACTCTTGCAAATAGTTGAATACATTAGCATTCGATGTACCATAATGGTTAACTGTCGATCTGTTAACCCATCTAGATTCCATTCATAAATCTCGAAACCACTATAAGACGTATTAGTCTGATTCCAATCACGTTCTTCAATTAAGACATCTTGAGGAGTTGGACGAGGATAGTAGTATGTATTCATACTAGGTTTGGTAGCGTAGCTGCTATTTTTCTTGGGGTAACTCCTGAGTTTATTAACTTCTGAAGAATCACCTGTTTTATCAACAAAATCTTGTGATAAATCCATAGGACCAAAATTTAATCCAGCAAGCTTCTTAGCCGCAAGCTCTCCAATGTCTAAATTAGTAAATTTTTCGCTCAGAAGGTCTTCTAAATTTTTTAAAGAAGTTGGTTTAAAATCAGAAATTTCAATCGGTCTTTGAATAAAAGTAGAGACTACTGTAGGAATATTTTTCGAAGTTGAAGCAATATCAGTTTTTTCTTTAAAATTAGTTTTGACTATATCAGCCTTAATATCTTTTATTAAAATAGTTAAATCATCAAGTTTTTTGTCAATAGAACTTATATGCTCCCCTAAAACTTTAACATAAAGACTTAAATAATTGTTTTGAGTAATAAGTTTATTGATTTCATTAGTACTGATTGAAGCAATATCTTCATCAATAAATTTTTGAAAAGCTGAGAAAGTAATACTAGTATTATTTGGTAAAACAAATGCTGATTGAGGAGGGTATATAGCCTTTAACAGGTTACCATTCCCATTTTTATAAGTCCTTTCAATAACGTTGATATATAACGGTAAATAAGTGGTTATAAACCAAGGAACAAAATACATAGTTTGATTATGCAAAGCACAAGTTTCATAAAACTCCTGAGAAATACAATTTAAATCTTCTTTGCTATAAGCGTCAAAGAACCAAGTTTTAAATCGATTCCATTTTTCATCAAAAAATTCTTTTTGAATATGTTTTCTTGCCAGTGAACCTGGACTAAAATCAATTTGGTGTGGAATCATTAAGAATCATTTAAATCAAACTCCATTTCAGAAGCTGAAGGAATATCCTTGTCAGGACCATCATTATTCACCTGCACTATATTGGTTTTTGGGTCAATCCTTACCTTTTCGACCATAGAGTTTCCATCAAAACCAATAGTATGTAACGAAGCAGCACGATCTCGGGCCGGACCATAAATTGGATCAATCGGAGAAATATGATGCATTGCAGGAAAAAGTCTACAACTAGACAAAGAATGTCTATTCATACTCACAGAAGACATGAGCCTGCTTTCATTAAAAGACTGCCTATGAGGTGCGTAGCTATTATCTGAAAACTGAATACTAATCCTTCTATCGGGATTTTGAGAAATATGAGAAAAATCAGAATTAGTAACAACATCGGTTAACTGATTTGGGGATATAACCGAATTTAGAGTCCACGAAGTAGGGAAATCTATTTCTTCCCACTTAATAGGTCTTCTCGTAGTGACCTTGGACCTTGCAAAATTGGTTTCTACTAAAATAGTTTGATTAGAAATATCATATAATCTACATCTAGGATTAAGAGTAGATAATAATTTAAAATAGATTCGGTAAGTTAAACAAATAAGTTCTGAACCAGGCGCATAGTTATAACCATGAGTTTTAACATTTAATGTTAGAGCATCCAGAATATTCGCATCAGTAAGAGATAACTGCAAATTAGGTTGCGTATTGAAATAAATCGGACCATAGGCCACCGTAGATTCTATCAAACCCATAAGAGACTGTCGGAAATTTAAATTTCTAGCATCGCGAAGAGCAGCTAAAAAAGTCTCAGGCAACCCTTTAAGAGTCAAAGGTTTAAAGGCAATTTGAACCATACCAATATGCAAATAATTATATTGATTTTTATAAAAAATCACATCTCGTTCATTCAACAAGCGAATAGTCTGTTCAAAAGAATTTAAAGCGAGAGACTGCTCAGTTGCTTTTATCAATTGTTTAGAAGAAAGTTTATCAAACCAACCATAATCATATATAGTTTTAATAGGGACTTTAGGAATCGTCCATTTGTTTAACAAATCAAGATTATGAGGTATATCTACCTCTTCTAGTCTAGTACTTTTAGTACTTGTATTATTATTATTACTATTATTATTACTATTATTATTATTATTATTATTATTATTACTATTATTATTATTATTATTATTATTAATTATTATTATTATTATTATTATTATTATTATTATTATTATTATTATTATTATTATTATTATTGTTGTTGTTGTTGTTGTTGTTGTTGTTGTTGTTGTTGTTGTTGTTATTATTATTATTATTATTATTATTATTATTATTAACTACTATTACTATTATTATTATTATTATTATTATTATTATTATTATTATTATTATTATTATTATTACTATTATTACTATTATTATTATTATTATTATTATTACTATTATTATTTTTATTATTATTATTATTTTTTTTTTTTTTTTGCTTAGTATAACAACCACTTTAATTTATTGCACAATTTAAAATTATTGCACAATTTAAAATAAAAACATAATTATTACATTGGAAAGATTAAGCATCATGGTTGTAAACATCAATTCTAAACTTTTTCTTTAATCAATTTTTTCCCAGTAATGATGCTATAATATATTGATTTTCTTGTGTAAAAGTTTATAAGCATATCATTGACTAAAAGGCAAAAGGTTTCTCAATTTGAAAATTACAATCAGTTTTCCATATATTATCCGTTCAAACAATCCAGACTTTGATACAACATGCAAGATTAAATACTTTAATACACATCAGGATCTTGAACATGATAATCTTACATAGAGATCATTAGGGGCATATACCTGATGCGGAATACATCATCACAGAGAAAAACGAAAGCGTTAGTTGTAAATTGGTTTCTACCTCTTTGCCCTAGCCTTACGTTACCACAACTATCAGCGATGAAATTATTGTAGAAAATATGTGGTAACCCTATTGGGTGGAGGGAGAACCAATTTATAGAGGTTATGACTTAATCTGGTACGTCCATCAAATAACCAATGTATGGACAAGATCTATTCTTTATTAAATATTATTATGATATTACTTGGGTCACAAGTAAACTTGGCCATTAGTAAGAAATTATTCTTACATTACATGTACGTTCCAAATAAGATTTTTCTAAGTATGATGTAATGATAATGTCATTAACATTCACTTACGTTTCTAAGAAATTACTTCTTCTTATTGATAGGGGCGGACCCACCCTTGGTTAAGGGGTGTCTTTACAGGAAAATTACATTGTATATAGAGGTCAAATTTTGATTTAATAAATGAGATAAAAAAACCTAACCATACAATTTAAGCACCCAAATTCCTCCTATATAACAATAGTTTGACTTTTCACCAACATAGCAATAAAATCTTTACAAAATAAAAAAATTTAAAAAATGGAAAATACCAAGGGATTAAAAAAACACACGATTTTTTGTCCCTAAAAAATCTCTCTTTTTAAATTTTTCTTCCTATGATATCTCCCTTCAATATTTTTACTTCCTGATATTTCCTCTTTTCTAATCTTCTTCTTAAAATATTGAATAAACAAATTCTCTTTTCTCTCCCATCCTTTTTTTCCCTAAAATATATACACTAAAACTTTTCTATTCTTCTTCCTAAAATATTAAATAACCATCAAAATATATACACTAAAACGTCTCACAGTTAAAAATCAACAAATTACCAATTATTGTACTAGATCAGCCACCAAAGTATATGCCTTAATACATCACTATTTAAAATAACATATGATCAACAATTATATCAACTCGACCACCAAAGTGTATACACTAAAATATTTTTATGTAAAAATTTATTCCAATAATTTATGGACCATACATGATATAAATCATATTCACTATGATCATGCAGATCTTCTTTGAATTAATTGTTGTAACTTTTTCTCATTACCTTTTTTGCCGGTTTGAAGGTAATAATAAGAGAATTTGCACTAACATCTTTCTCCTTACCTTTTTATTTGGCGAATTAGTTGTAACAGAGAAAAAAACTTCACTATTGATGGTATGGATTGTTTTGTCATATTGACTTATGAAATAGAGTGAATGCATTCAACTAAAAACGTAATTTAGAACATACAATGGAGTTGTTAATATAGTGTCGAAACCTTAACCTAAGGCTCTGTCTAGGAGTAAAATCCATGAAATTTTTCATAGTAAAAAACAATGAGAAAATAATTTTTGTTCTTGAATTAAATGTGATTTTTAAAAAAAGGCAAGAGTAGAAAAGAATCAAAAATATTATCAAGAATGGAGGTTTTACCTAGATTCTAACAATGGAAGAGATGAGAGAGTAATAAGAGAGAGAAACATATCCCATTAAGAGAGATAATATTCTTGTGATTGAGATGAATAATGGAGAGAGAAAAAATATCTTGTTATGAGCCCCAAAAAATAAGCACACTAACCTAAAAAGAATTAAAACAAACGTGTATTAATTAAAATTGATATTTTTGTAATTAAAAATTTCGTTTTGTAAATTAAAACAGAGTATATTTTATATTGTAAATTTAAATCTTAAACACAATAACCTTGTAATTTTTCCTTAATAAATGTATATAAAAGTATTGACACCTCTTGATACAAGTTAAAAGTTTAGACTAGTGGTTAAGGGATTGTGAAAATTCCTTAAGGTTCTACTTTGAAGCCTTGTTGGCCTCATAATTATTTTTTTACTACAACCGTTGATGTAACACCTAGGAACTTGGAATGGAAAAATTTACAGAAAAATGTTGATGAGTTTTTGTTCTACGGGACATACCATAGAAGTTTTTACGGGCCGTAGGATTGGTTTAGAATTGATTAGATTCCGAGGGGAAAGATGGGGATCTACAGAAGGGTCTACAGATCGTAGACTGGTCCACGGGCCATAAAATGATCTCGTGAAAAAGGATAAGAATTTTTTAACTTCAGTAACTGTTCTACAAATTGACAAGATGCACCGTAGATGAGTTCGGTAGAAGTGATCCAAACTTAGAGAAATTTTAGAGTTCGAGTTGATTTCTACAAGCCATAGGAATTGTTCAGATTTTAAGGCCCCCGTAAGTGGTTCTACGGCTGACAAATACGGGCCATTAGAATTCCTACGGACTGTAGCTCAAAACCATAGACCACTTTAACATTTTTAATGAAGGGTATCTTGAACTTTTCTCATTCCTTCTAAGCCTAAACCCCGACCCTTTTACGTCTAGTTAAGGGTTTATTCAGTGTTAAACACATTTTTACGTTCATTAACACTTAGAATAATTAGAGCAAGGTTCCAGGAGGAGAAATTGCTAGGGTTTTGAGTATTCTTCAAGTTTCCATTTATTTCACCAAGAACTTCGTTATTCCAGGTATGTAAGGCTATCATAGTGATTGACTGAGTTCGTCCTCATGCTATACATCTACTTTCTATCGGTAAATAATAATTTAGGGTTACATCCTTAGTTTTGATAATTATTGAAATGAGTATCGTTATTGAGTTATGAGTTCTATTCCTGATTTTGAGTTGCTATATATTGCGTTGAGAATCTTGAGTTGATTGTTCATGTCTATTTTTTTTAGCATGAACCCTATTATTGAGAATATTTTAACCAAACTATTTTGTCTTAAATTGATGTTTGAGAAAGTAAGAAGAGTTTTCAGTAGAGTCTAAAGAATGAATTTGAGTAAAATATGAGGGGACTAATTGATTCCAAATGTATCATTTTTACATGGCGAAATGGTCTGATGAACCCTTGTACTTGTTTAAATTTGTATTCTGAACCCTCTTACACTATACTTTTTCAACTGGACCCTTAACTTTATTAAAACACAATATATGAAACCCCTCTAATCATTGACCAAATCTTTATGGCATAAATATTATTGAGTTAGAAAAATGTATAAATACACTCGCTTCCAAACGCGTCAATACATTGTATTCTATTTAAAAACATTATTTTCTTAGAAAAAAATATTTTTTTCATTAAAAAAAAATATTTCTTCATTAACCCTCTCCCACCCCACTCCACCCCCGCCCCGCCCCGCCCTGCCCCAATTTCTCCTCCTCTCTGCCACACTTCCCACCCATAACCCTAAACTTTCTTCTCTTCTTCTTCTTCAACAATATCACCCACCACATCCATTCTCTTTATTTCTTTAAAATCACCCGTCATATACCCTTTTTTTTCTTTTTCTTCTTCCACCCACTCCCCTCTTTGCAACAAATCAAACCCTGCGCTTAATTTCTTTTTTCAGCCCCATTTTTCTAAATTTTTAGTATTTTTTATTTTAAAAGTGGAAACCATTATTTGTGTTGTATTTAAAGAGAATGTATGATATGTATTAAACAATGATACATCCAATATTCAAATACTAAGATAGGAGAAGGACTTAGAGTCCTAATAGAATTAAAAAAGTACTTTACTCTATCTACAATAACTATACACAAATATTTAAATTCTGCCCATCCTTATCTAGGATTAGTAGATATCCTAACAGTCCCCCCGCAAGCGAAACTTTGATGTTGTAACAGTGAGCATGTCTCGAAGGAACAAAAATTGTCGGGCTGGTAGACTTTTAGTTAAGGTATCAACTACTTGATCACTTGAGCTTATGTAACAGATGTCCAGATCCTTAAAGGTAACTTTCTCTCTGGCAAAATGGAAATCCAACTCAATATGATTCGTATGAGCATGAAAGATTGGATTGCAGTAAGATAAGTAGCAGATAAGCTGTCACACCAGAGCTTAGGAGGTTTAGGCAAAGGAACATGTAATTCTTGTAAAAGATGTTGTGACCATGTAATCTTAGCTGTACCAGCAGCTAGGCCTCGATATTCAGATTTAGTACTAGATCATGAAACAACTTTTTGCTTCTTGGAACACCACGATACTAGATTAGAAAATACAATAACCATGAGGGGATCGATGATCATCAGGACTCCCTTCCCAGTCCGTATAAGAGAAGCCATTGACAACTAATGTTGGAGATTTTCAAAGTTGTAAACCAAGAAACATAGTCCCTTTCAAATAACGCAACACTCGCTTCATTGCTTGAAAATGAGCAACAGTAGGAGAATGCATAAATTGACATAATTTGTTAACAAAATAGGATACATCTAGCCTAGTAATGTTGATATACTGAAGAGTCCCGGCTAGGCTTTGGTATAGCGTTGGATCTTCAAAGGGAGTGCTTCCATGCTTGGATAATTGCAACCCACTGACCATTGGAGTTGAAATCGGTCGTGCACCATCCATATGAGCTCTTTCTAAAAGGTCTCTAACATATTTGTTTTGAGATAATACAAGACCAGTAGATGAAAAATTAATCTCCACACCTAAAAATAATGCAAGTCTCCTAGATCTTTCACAGCAAAGTCAAAGGAACAACTTTTGAATGAGAGCATTTATGAAATCAGTAGAACTTCCTGTGATTATAAGGTCATCCACGTAAACCAACACAATAGTAATGTTGGAACAACATGAATGAATAAACAGAGAAGTGTTTGACTTAGAGCTACTGAATCTAAGGCAAAGTAATGTTGAACTGAGCTTCTCAAACCATGCCATAGGGGCTTGTTTGAGACCATACAACGCCTTATGTAAACGACACACATGATCAGGAAAATGCGGATCAATAAATCCAGTAGGTTGAGCCATATATACCTCTTCTTATAACTCGCCATGTAAAAATGCATTCTTGATGACAAGTTGGCGAAGAGACCATCCTTTTGACAGGGCTAAAGTCAAAACAACTCTAATTGTGGTAGGTTTCACAACAAGACTACATGTATCATGATAGTTGATGCCAGCTTCCTGATTATACCCCTTTGTAACTAGATGAGACTTATAGCTCTCAATGGACCCATCTGGATGAAGTTTGAGTTTAAAAGTCCATTTGCTACCAATAATGTTCTTGATATTGGATGCGGGTACGAGGGTCCAAGTTACTTTTTGAATGAGAGCATTGTGATCCTCTTGCATAGCTTCCCTCCATTTTGGATCCTTATTTGCCTGGGTAAAACAAGTCAACTCGATTGAAAGAGATGGATCTGGAAGTGGATATTTGGTGGAGAGGTTGGCTTGAGGTTTAGTCACTTTACCTTTGTTTCTTATAATCATGTGATGAGGAGCATGATTTGTGGTAGTGGATTTAGTTCTAATGGAAGGGCTGGACTTAGAAATCTATTGAGAGGGTTGATTGTGCAAGAGTGGAGGATGTAACTCAACTGATTGGTTTATATTAGTTAAGGAATTAAGAGGAAGAGGAGTACAAGGTTGTGTAAGGGGAGTTGGCAGGGGAAGTGTGTTGTTGGATGTAGAAGTACTGCATGTAGCAAGTACGCTTAACATAGGTGAGCACATAGAAGGTGAAGGACCTGCAGTGATGACATGGTTTGAAGTGACGCATGGGAAAAGAGACTCATCAAAGACAACATGACAAGTAATATAGACACAACCACTTGGAACATGAAGAAATTTATAACCTTTATGATTTGAACTATATCCTAAAAAAATACATTGAGAAGGTCGAAAAGCAAGCTTGTGAGAAGTATAAGGTCACAAATAAGGATAGCAAGAGCAACCAAATACTTTCAAAAAATGATAATCTAGGAGCTTTCCATGTAATTTCTCAAAAGGTGAGATATTCTTTATGATAGGAGTTGGCATACGATTTATGAGATATGCTGCAGTAGAGAATGCATAGTCCCAAAATTGAAGAGGAAGAGAGACATAAGCTAGAAGAGCTAAGCCCATTTTAACTATTTGACGATGTTTTCTTTCGGCGGAGCCATTTTGTTCATGAGTGTGAGGACAAGAAACATGATGAAGTATGCCAACTTGTTCAAAATATTTAGAGCATTTTTTATATTCTCCTCCCCAATCAAACTGGACTACCTTTAGTTTACGTTCAAAGTAGTTTTCAATTTGTGATTTGAAACGTAAAAGGATAGTATATACCTCACTTTTAGATGACATAGGATAAAACCAAGTATATTTGGTGAAATCATCAGTAAACACAACATGATAAAAAAATTTATTGCTTGCTAACAAAGGAGCAGGACACCATACATCAGAGTGAATCAGGTCTAAATGATGGAGTGACAATGAAGTTGAAATAGGAAAAAGGTTGTTCATGACTTTTTCCTTGTTGGAAGGAAGCGCAAATACCTAAGATTTTATTCATAGGAACGGATAGATTGAGAGCTTTACCAACACTTTGAACAATTTTTACTGAATGATGACCTAAACGACTATGCCATACATCTAGAGATGGTTTCGTCACTAGAAAACCTTTAGGTTTATTGAATGAGTGTAAATCAGATTTGTCAATGGAGAGAAGCTTGTAGAGGCCATCTTCAACTCTCCCTTCCAGTAGGACCTTCCCCGTTGCCCAATCCTTCACAAGAAAAAAATAAGGATGAAATTCAAAAAACACATTGTTATCAACAGTAAATTATGCTACACTTAATAAGGTTTTAGTAATTTCAGGCACAAATAAAATTTCTTCAAGTGTAGTGAGCAGGACAAAGAAAGCAACTTAGAATCACCAATATGAGAGATAGGCAAACCTGTTCCATTACCAACCACAATTTGCTCATTACCATTATAGTCTCCACGATTAGTGACATTATTGAGATCATTGGTAAGATGATTTGTAGCCCCAGAATCAGGATACTAAGTTAGATCAGAGATCGTATTTGGTTGAGCTATAAAGGCTGCCATTATAGTATTAGAACTTGTTTGATAAGCATGATCAAAACGATGATAATATGTTAGCGCAGTGTGTCCATATTTGTTACACACTTGACATTGAGTGGAGCCCATGGGATTATGAAATTGACCATGACCCATATTATATCGACCACCACGACCACGACCTCTACCTCGTCCTTATCCAAACCTGCCATTGTTATTATTTGATGTATTGTTCTTGTGGAAACCATTCTCATTTTTTTGACTAGTATCAGAATTTCTTATTGTCAAATTAACTTGACCAAGACCTTGTTCTATAAAATTCAAAATCTCAAGCCTAGTTTCATGACTTAAGAGTAGCCCATGGAGATCAGAAATGGAGATAGCACAAAGAGCCTTTCTTTGTGGTCTGCAGCTAAAGATGAATTTTCATAAGTCGCGCTTTTGATTGAGATGCAAACATATTTTCTAATGTTTGCCAGACTTCCATGGATGAGGCACACCCCACAACTTGTGCCAAAACGCCTAAGTGAGAGTCGAAAGAAGCCAACTAAGGAGTAATTGGTCCTATTTTCTCCACGCTAAGTATGCATGATTCATAATCGATTCATGTGAATTTTCATTGGTTGAACTATCGGGCATGAATTTCGCAGGGCACTTATGTGATCCATCAACGTACCCTTCCAGGTCATAACCTCTTATCGCAGGTAAAATCTGTGACTTTCACACTACATAATTATTTCTATCTAACTTCATCAAATTTGGAAGTGGAAAATTAGTAGAGGATAAGCTACTGATTTATGAGTTGGCCATGGTCAAAGTAAGTGTATAGTGCTATGCTTCTGATACCATGAAAGAGTTTTGGTTGAATTGATAATTTATCAATGATACATCCAATATTTAAATACTAAGATAGGAGAAGGACTTAGAGTCCTAATAGAATTATAAAAATATTTAACTCTATCTACAATAACTATATACAAATATTTAAAATCTGCCCATTCTTATCTAGGATTAGTAGATATCCTAACAGTGGGTATTGAAAAAGTTGAAAACTCCATTGATAAGCTTGAGAAAACTTGAAGAACAACAAATGGATCTTATGAATTTGTGAAATTAATTCAAACTAGTGAATTAGTTCTTGTTTTGCGCGATGAGAAAAAATTTAATGAAATATTTTTTAAAAACCTTTCTTATATTTGAATATCAAAAATATTTTAAGGATCCTTTTTAGTTTTCAAATTCAAATAGATTAAATTTCAAGTTTTAGTTATTGTTAAATCACAATTTAAACAATGTAATAATTAATAACGGTGTAGTATGAATTTCTTGTTATTGATTATAGTTGTAATTTAGAATAACAAAATATTTTCTTTTAGTTGAATAATAATCATTTGGGTGAATTTTTGATGCACTTGAAAGAATATATATAATACAATATTGAATATATTATAGAAGTGTTTGACTTTTTTAAAAAAAATAAAAAGAGTTAATTCCACAAATGATCAATTACACATAAATATGAATAAAATAAATTATATGGTGAACATTATTTTAGAGTTATAGTTGAAGATTGATATCACAATTTAGAAAAATATAAAGGTGGCTGATGTGCTATGAAATATTGGCACATTCAATGCTCAAAACTAAGGATTAATACTAGAACTAAGTGTATTTAAATAACATTTTATGTGTTTGTTGAATGTCTAGACAGGTTAACACTTGCGTGGGAAAAGTTGAAAAAGAGGTGCAAAATGAATATATTGAAGGGTACACCATAGAGCCTATCACAGGCCGTGGTTGTCAAGACGAGCCGTCCTAAGCTCGTGAAGTGGAAGCAGTGAACCTGGAATTTATGCTGCTAATGATCAAATTCTATGTGAAGACCACAGAGCCCTTGACGAACCGTGGTCCTCATGACGGATCGTGTATAAGCCCGTGGTTGATGTCCAATGTGTGGGACTTGAGAAGATAAGCTTTGGCAGTGCTAAGAAAGGACCATGGAGGCCCTAACAGATCGTGATCCTCATGAAAAACCGTGATGTTGCTCGTAGAGTTGAACCAGTGAGAAGACCTCGAGGAGTTGAAATGTGATTTGGCCAAGTAAAGACCACGGACACCCAGACGGACCGTGGTCATTATAACGATCCGTGATGTAGCCCGTGGTAGATTTCCAGTGGACAGGCCTTGAAGAGATGTGTTTTGAGATTGCCAAGTAAGGACCATGGAAGGGCTTCACCGACCGTGAAGCCCTTGATGGATCGTCTGTCCTGACATTTCAGTCCTACTTTGAGTAGAACTCTTTTTAGACTGACTATTTGAATTAATTAGGTCGTAATTTTGAATTATCTCGTCATATCTGGAACGAGAGACTAATTTCTAAATATTCTCTACTTTGGTTTTTATTAATTAACGATTGAATCGAGATTGGAAGTTTGATTTGATTCGTGAATATGAATTGTCTTTGAATTTGCAAATCTGTGTAAGTTATTCTTCTTAATGCATCCATTACATATCTTTGCTTATTTAATTGCAAGCATGAGTGGCTAAACATCACAACTAGGGTTGTAAGAACTATGACTGAAATCTAAGTATAAATTCATAAAACGAGTAAAAGGTGATTTATATTTGTAAATCATAACTCGGCTTTCATTTTTCATTCCTTCTAATGAGTGCACGCGTTAGAACTAGCATGTATCTATCAATTGTTCGAGAGAAAATTGATAGTTGGGAAAAAGTTGAGTCAATCTAATGAAATGGAGTAAAAGTTTGAGTTCAAGAGAAGAGAACTTTAACATCATAAAATGCGAGGGTAAAATCTGTTAACACTCTAGGACCGAGAGGATTTGAGTGGAAGTTATCTTACTAGACTGAGAAGTGTTAGGTACATTTAACTCGCCTGTAATTTGCAAAGAATAAATTACCTGAAACTTGTTCATGAACCAACACTAGATTGTAACGTCATGGGAAACACAACTCTAGTTTCATTCATTTATCAACACAACCTTAAAATTAAGACTTCGTTAATTATTAATTTGAATATTTTTAACAACATTGGTTACCTGAACCTTACAACTAAACCCATTTTACATTCCGAAATTACTTTCTTTAGGAAATAATAACAATATTTGAATAAGCGCAACAATGAAACTTCTGTAAAGATATTCTCTGTGGGATCGACCTCAACTCACGTTGAGTTCTATAAATTGACTTCAACCATTATACTTATTACTTGAAGTGTAAGTTTGGACGTAGTAATGACCTGTTCCCGTCGTTATAGAAAAGTCAACTAGGAAAATTTTTGGGCTGAAAAACTTTTTCATAGTAACTTGAAATTTTCCAACCTAGTCTAGATTTGGAAAAAATCATAGACAGTGAGGTCTAGACAAATCTGGTAACAATTGGGAGATCTAATTATGAATTTAATTATATTAATAGATAGCTAAGATGTTAAGGAACCCGTATGACTTTACAGAATTAAATTCGGGCGAGTAGCACTCTCGAAATTGATCTTATCGTGAACATGTAGTTCTGAGTGTCGTGGGGTAAAGGTGTGTTGTGAAATGTGGGTTTAGGACTCTAATTACGACATTTTGTCTTTGCGCAAGCCGCTAGGGCAAGATTTTTTCTGCCAGGGCGGGGCCGTTGTAGCGGGGTGAGGACCGCTGTGGCAGGCCAATCGCAAATTAAGTCAAAAATAAACCCCAAAATCATTTTATTCTGCAGATTTCGACTTTGAGAGCTAGGAGACGACCCCGGGTGCTTTCCTGACAGTTTCCCACCATTCTTGAGGCTAAAGGTAAGGTTTTCACTCCCTAAATTCATTTTTCGATCCGTAGAACTTAGTTTCTTGGGTGATTATTGTTGGGGAAGGGTTTTGGAACTGTTTGGATGGTGGGAAAAGCCCTAATTTGGATAATGGGATCATGGGGTTGATCTAGGATTGATAGTGTTGACTTTAATTCGGGTAATTAGACATGGTTTATTGATTCCCGTGTTATTATGATTGTTTGTAGACCAAGAACAAGCGGAAAGAATCCGGAAAGAGAAGGATCAAGTTTCTTAGAGGATTCAAGCTTTGTTCGAGGTAGGTGACGGTTGTGATTTCATGTTGTGTGATGTATGCTTCATTATAATACGTGTATGTATGCGAATGTTGCATTATTGATCACACTATTCATAAATAAGGATGATTGAATAATTGTTTGCCATGAAATCATGACTTGATTGTATGATTATGAGAAAATACTTGTGATTGTGATTGTGGCATGTTAAATGGATCAGGTGTTGCGTTCCGACACACTAACTTAGATTGGTTGCCACGTTCCGACATGAATATGGGATCGATTTCTACGTTTGGCATAAACATTGGATCGGGTACCACGTACCGGTATGCTAACAGTTTGGGTGTGGGTTCCGTGAGAGGACCATTAATTGAATTGTGTTGTGTATCTACTTGTGATGATTACATTCATATCTAATGGTGATTGAGGTTGAAAGACTATTTGTTGCTCTAAAATAATAACCAATGTGTATTATTGAGAACGTGGAATGCTACATTGATCCTGAAAAGATGACTAATATTGTATATATTTGGTGTATGAATGTTATTATTATGTTGTATTGACTTATGTATGTTGCACTTATTGGGATAGCCGTGTGATCCTACTAGTACACTGTAGTTGTGTACTGATACTGCACTTGATCTTTCTTTGTTGAGTACAGGATATCTTCCGGCGACTATTGACAGGCCTCGCTTAGAAGATCAGTGATTATTTCAAATTCAAAGGTGAGCCAGTTCTTTCGGGCTGCCATGAGTTCTCTTTCTGTTTATGTCCACATTTTCGGACTTAGACTAGTTCCTTAGATTTCTCATGTTTAGTATGGGGTTGTACCCTTTCTTGTTTAGATTTATGGTTCTTGTTAGAGTTTTGGTACATTGACTTTCAGGTTCAAGGTGTTATTTTGGCGTTTGTTTTGGTTGTTAGACTTTTTCCTTAGCATTTAAACCTACTTCCGTAACTTTAAATGTCTTACTTTTGATTAAGTTGTGTAGTTCTTTGGTTAGCTAATTAGTGTTAATAGTTCTCCCACCAGAGGGTTAGTGTGCGTACCAATCATGATGGTCTGGGTCGTGACAAAGTTAGTATCAGAGCCTAGGTTTATTGATCTCGATGTACCAAAACGAGTGTAGTAGAGTCTTGTGGAATGGTACGGACACGTTTGTACTTTTCTTCGAGAGGTTATAGGACTTTAGGAAATCTCTCTATTTTCTCTTGTCCTCCTTCGTGCTATAACTTGATTCCAATTGGTATCTGGTGATTCTAATTGGTATCTAACCCCCTTCACTCTTTGTCTGCAGATAGTTAACACTAGGTTCAACGGCGTCAGGCCAGTAGCACTCGTCAATGCTCTAGCTGAGGAATCTGCAGCGAGAGGTCGCGGTCGAGGCAGGGGTAGAGGCCGAGGAAGGGTGGCACCTACTAGGGATGGAGCATCGATTGGAGATGCTCCCAGAAATGAGGCCCCTCCTGTGCACCATGAAAAGATAGAGGAAAATGTAGAAGTTGAGGAGGAGGAGAACGTTGGACAAGAGGAAGAGGTGCAGGCTGAGACTACAAGTATTCCCCCCATTAGACCCAGTGTTAGCTCAACAGATCATGTCGTTCTTGAAAGGATTGGTTGGTCCTAGAGTGCTTCCCTCTGTTCAAGAAACTCAAGTTCCTACTAATCCCCCTATTTCTATCCCTGTCTCCAAAGTGGGTGGAAATGTAGGTAATGATGGTTTCTTCCGTCCTTTGTTAGGTCCTGTTATGACTGGTAATAAGCATGAGATGTTGACTAAGTTCTTGAAGTTGAAAGCGCCTGTGTTACATGGTTCCGAGTGAGGATGCATATGAGTTCATCCTAGATTGCTATAAGAGGCTTCATACGTTGGGTATTGTCCATCAACATGGAGTTGAGTTTGACTTTTCAGCTTCAAGGTGAGGCTAAGAAGTGGTGGAGAGCTTATGTTGAATGTAGATCTTTAATTTTACCCCCACTTACTTGGACCCAGTTTCATGCTCTGTTCTTGGAGCAGTATGTGCCTTGAACTTTGAGAGATCGCAAAAAAGATGAGTTCATGGCTTTAGAGCAAGGTGGTATGTCTGTGGCTGCTTATGAGGCCAAGTTCCATGCCTTGTCTAGATATGCTATGCAATTAGTGACTACTGAGGAAGAGAGGATCCGTTTCTTTATTAAGGGACTAAATTCTGAGTTACAAGTATTGTCTGTTCATATAACCTCTGCAGGAAAAAGCTTCAATGAGGAAACAAACTTTGTGAAGAAAGTGAGGGGGTGAGGCGAGACGGTCAGGCTAAGGCATTGATGAGTCCACAAATTAGACTCATTCAGGGCAATATTTTAATAGAAATTGTGTCCTCAAATTCTTATTTTGTCACAACATCTTATGAAAACCCTTAAGTTTCAGGTATTTGAAGCTTTAAGTAAAGCATGGACACTACGTCACAAAAAGGAACGAAAAGCCTGAAAAGAACGAAGAAATGAAATACTCAGGATCGCCAAGTCCACTTGGTGAGTCGCCGAAAAGTCTTACTTCGCCTTTTGTTCCAGTGTGCTGAGCTCTGAAGAAAAGGATCAAGTCAGTGGAAGAAGGGAGCAGTCGGCGCATTGCCGAGCAATTTCGCGAAGCAGTACCATGCCGCCCAATGACCTAGAGCACGACAATGCTGAAGGCTGGTACAAGACGGCGATGAACTACACCAAAGGGCGAATCACCGCGTCGATCGGCGATTCCGACTAATGACGCCAAACGATCCGCTGCAGCACAAATTTGTGATAACTATAAATACTAGTTAGAGTTTTTAGTTTTGGTATGGAACAACTATTATAATTTTCACTTAGAATAGTACTTTTTGATATTTTTGCTCTAAGCTTGAGAGGGTTTTGAAGACTTGAAGAAGAAGAGGGTTTCATCTCCAAAGATTTGGACTTGGGTCTCTTATATTCTTCATTCTTGGCCTGTAACAAGACTTAAATTTTCATACCCATTTAAATGCAAGCTCATTTAGGTATAAATTTTTATCTTTTGATGTGTGGCTAAAAACCCTAATTCTTGGGGGTGTGATTTAGTGAATATGGGTTAAGATAATTGTTGGGTCTTGCTTGCTGATAGTCTATTCGTAGTTTAGATGTGATTTTGTTTAGTGGTTGTGGATAAATTTAATGAATTTATAGTTGCAAAATGCAAGTTTGTTTATGTGTTTTCGGCTTGCTCGAGAGAGAGGTCGTAAAACTAAAACCACCAAATTGATGGTCAGTGTGAGTGGGTCGACATGAGGTTCAGCTCGAGAGAGTGAACCCTAGTCCCATGTCCACACACTCAGCTCGAGTGAGTGAGTGGGTTAAGGCGTAGGCTAGTCTTCATGCGGCAAATGGGTGTCCGAGAGGAACGTATTTTAAACAGGGAAAGTTGTTCGAGATAGAGCGTATCCCCCTTAAAGTCTAGCCTAGTCACAAATTCTATGAATCTTCTATCGAAAGCATGTACCCAATAATCTAGATTAACCCGTATTCCCATCACCTCCTAAGGATCCCCTCTCATTATTTAGAAACTATTGTTTATTTTGCTGTTTTTACTCAATAGTGACAAAACCCCCCTATTGTTAATTGACACTCTTGTGTCCCCTCTTTAATTTACAATGTTTTTACTCGTTAATATTTTCAGCTACATCTAGTTAGAACTAAATTTTATTTTTCTATAAATTCTCAAAACCACTCTCTTGGGATGATCGCAACCCTTGGTTGGGTTATTATACTATTGCACGATCGTAGACACTTGCATCGAAAGTTGTGTCCTTGATTACACAAACATCAGGCATTGGCTAAGAAAGTGAAAAATTCAGGCAACTTTCAGGGATCTTACTTCTGAGGTTCAGGGTGGCCGACTTTTGCAGCCCGACCAATTCAGTCTGCTATACCCGCTTCTACAGGTAATTACTCTGGAACTCCACCTCAGAATTTGATTCAGGATAGCTAGGGAGTCGTACCTTCTGTGGGCAACAGGCCATCTTTTGATCGTACATGTTATAACTGTGGAGAACCTAGGCATATGAGGAGAGATTTTCCCCACCCACGCATGTTGGATTCTGCGCAGCAGCAATCTAGAGCAGTGGTACCTGCGGGAAATGGTAATAATGGTCGAGGGCGTCCACAAGGTGGGTGAGGAGGAAATTAGCGAGGCAGCAGAGGTAGGGGAAATGGTAACGCAGGCAGAGGTAAAGTGCAGCCAGGCAGGGAAGTCGCCCGCCACGATGATAGGGGTTAATGTTATGCCTTTTCGGGTAAGACCGAGGCAGAGGCGTCTGATGCAGTGACCACAGGTACTATTTTTGTCTATGACCGATGGGCTAATGTGTTATTTGATCTGGGTTCTACTTATTCTTATGTATCCGTGCCATTTGCCTCAGAATTTGCTATGATTTGTGATATACTTGATGCCCTCATCCATGTTTCTACCCCAATTGAAAAGTCTGTCATAGTCACCCATGTCTATTGTGCTTGTCCTATTTTGTTTATGGGTTTCCAGACTTGGGTTGATTTGGTGATTTTGGATATGACTGACTTTGATATAACCTTAGGCATGACTTGGTTGTCCCCTTATTATGATGCGCTTAATTGTAATACTAAGTCTGTAACTCTAGAAATTCCTGGAATGGAAAAGTTAGAGTGGAAAGGGGTGTACAAGTCTAAGCAAGCTATGATCATATCCTCCATTTAGACTAGGAAACTGGTAGGGCAGAGTTGTATGGCTTATTTGGCTCATATTCGGGATGTTGAGGTTGAGTCTCCATCGATTGAGTCTAGTCCTGTGGTGTCAGAATTTAGAGAAGTGTTTCCTAATGATTTGTCTAGTATGCCTCCGGATAGAGATATAGATTTCTACATTGATTTTGAACCTAGTACCCATTCCATTTCCATCCCTCCCTATTGCATGGCCCCAACAGAATTAAGAGAGCTTAAGGCTCAAATCCAAGAGCTTCTTGATAAAGGATTTATTTGTCCTAGTGCTTCCCCGTAGGGTGCTCAAGTTTTGTTTGTTAAGAAAAATGATGGTAGTATGATGATGTGTATAGATTACCGGCAATTGAATAAGGTCCCCTTTCGAAACAAGTACATGTTGCCTCGAATAGATGATCTTTTTGACCAATTGCAAGGTGCATCAGTTTTCTCTAAGATTGATCTAAGGTCGGGTTACCATCAGTTAAAGAGTGCCCAAGACAACATTTAAAACCCGTTATGGGCACTACGAGTTTCTAGTTATATCATTTGGGTTGACAAATACACCTGTAACTTTTATGAGTTTGATTAATGGTGTGTTCAAACCATTTTTGGATTTGTTTGTTATAGTCTTTATTGATAACATTTTGGTCTATTCGAAAAGTGAGAAAGAGCATGTCAACCATCTTTGTATTGTTTTGGGTGTTCTTAGGAAACAAATGTTGTTTGCTAAATTTTCTAAATGTGAATTTTGGTTGATTTCGGTTGCATTTTTGGGGCATGTAGTTTCAAACGAATGGGTAATGGTAGATCGTCAAAAGAATGAGGCGGTTAAGAGTTGGGTTCGGCCTAGCTTTGTGACAGAAGTTATGAGTTTTGTAGGGTTCACTAGATACTATCATAGATTTGTGAAGAACTTTGCTTATATTACCACTCACTTGACAAATTTGACGAAAAAAGAGATACCATTTGAATGGACTTAAAAATGTGAGGAGAGTTTTCAGAAGCTCATTGCTCTTTTGACTACCGCACCGATTCTAGCACTACCGGTTGAAGGTAAAGATTTTATTATTTATTGTGATGCTTCACATTCAGGTTTGGTTGCTCTGTTAATGCAAGATAAGAATTTCATAGCCTATGCATCGCGATAGTTGAAGGTACATTAGAGAAATTATCCAACACATGATTTAGAGTTAGCAGCGGTAGTGTTTGCTCTTAAGATCTGGCGGCATTACCTTAATGGTGTTAAGTGTGAAGTGTTTACTGATCATCGTAGTTTGCAGCATGTGTTCACTCAGAAGGATCTGAATTTGAGATAGAGAAGGTGGATAGAGCTATTTAAGGATTATGGTGTCACCATCCAATACAATCCGGGTAAGGCTAATGTAGTGGCAGATGCTTTGAGCCTAAAAATGGTTAGTATGGGTAGTTTATCTTGCTTGAGTGTAACCAAGCGACCTTTGGCTAAGGAAATTCAGACCTTGGAGTCTAAGTTCATGCAGTTGGGAATCTAAGAAAGTGATGGGGTGTTAGCTAGCATTGAAGTAAGGTCCACGTTCATTAAGGAGATCAAGGCCAAATAGTTGGAATATGAAAATATGAATGAACTTAAGAAAAAGACTGCGATTGGTAAGGCACAAGAGACCACTCTTGATGCGGAAGGTGTGCTCAGTTTTAAAGGAAGGATTTGTGTTCCTCGAGTTGATGACTTGATTCAGAAATTGTTGACAGAATCTCATGGTTCGCGATATTTCATTCATCCGGGTGTGACCAAGATGTACCAAGATTTGAAGCGAATTTATTGGTGGCTGGGCTTGAAGAAGGATATAGCGGAGTTTGTGGCTAAGTGTCAGAATTGCCAACAAGTAAAGTATGAACATCAAAGGCCTGCAGGTTTGCTTCAGAGAATGAAAATTCCGAAATGGAAGTGGGAAAGAATTTCCCTGGATTTCGTGGTTGGTCTTCCCAAGACTTTGGGGAAATTTGATTCTATTTAGGTAGTGGTTGACAGATTGACTAAGTCAGCCTATTTTATTCCGATAAGAATATATTATAATGATGAACAATTGGCTAAGGTTTATGTGAAAGAGATAGTGAGGTTGCATGGGGTGCCCCTTTCTATCATCTCAGATCGTGGTACGCAATTTACCTCCAAGTTTTGGAGGAAGTTACAAGATGAATTGGGCACACAACTCTTTAGTACAACCTTCCATCCAAAGACATAAGGGCAGTCAGAGAGGACTATTCAAGTGTTAGAGGCATGTTGAGGGCATGTGTGATTGATTTTGGATGGCATTGGGATAAGTTCTTACCTTTGTGTGAGTTATCCTATAATAATAGTTACGACTCCAGCATAGATATAACACCGTTTGAGGCACTTTATGGGAGGGGATGTAGATCACCCATAGGATGGTTCGAGGTTGGAGATGTGAAACCTTTAGGGGTTGATTTAGTGAAGGATGCTCAAGATAATGTGAAGAGTATTCAAGCTAAATTGTTAGCAACCCAGAGTAGGCAGAAGAAGTATGCAGACCATAAGGTAAGAGACATGGCATTTCAAATTGGTGAGAATGTTCTTCTTAAGGTGTCACCCATGAAAGGGGTGATTAGATTTGGTAAGAAGGGTAAGCTAAGTCCTTGGTACATTGGTCCATTTGAGGTTCTTGAATGTGTAGGGCCAGTGGCTTATATATTGGCTTTACCCCAACCTATCGGGAGTTCATCCGGTATTTCATGTTTCCATGTTGAATAGGTATCATGGTGATGGGGATTACATCATAAAATGGGACTCAGTTGTGTTGGATAAAGACCTTTAATATGAGGAGGAACCGATTGCAATTCTTGATCGTGATGTCCGGAAGCTAAGGACCGAAGAGATTAAGTCCATTAAAGTTCAATGAAAGCATCTTCCAGTTGAGGAAGCTACTTGGAAAACCGAGAAGGACATGGGAGATAAGTATCCCAAGTTGTTCATTGATACAGGTACTATACCCTTCTCTCTTTAGACTATTTTTCCTAAGTTTGTCACTCTCGGACGGGTGATGGGTAAAGTGGTATCTATTGTAACGATCTATTTCCTTCGTTATAGAAAAGCCAACGGATAAAATTTTTGGGCCAAAAAACTTTTTCGTAGTAACTTAGAATTTCCCAATCTAGTCCAGATTTGGATAAAATCGGAGACAGTGAGGTCTAGAGAAATCTAGTAACAATTAGGAGATCTAATTATGAATTCAGTCATATGAATAGATAGCTAAGACGTTAATACACCCGTATGACTTTAGGAATTGAATTCGGGCGAGTAGAACTCCCGAAACTGATGTTAACGTGAATGGGTATTCTGAGTGTCGTGGGTGTGTTGTGAAATGGAGGTTTGAGACTCTAACTACAACGTTCTGTCTCCATGCAAGCCGCAAGGGCGGGGTAAGGACCGTTTGGTGAATTAAGTCAGAAATAAACCCCAAAATCATTTTATTCTGCAAGTTTAAACTTTAAGAACTAGAAGACGACATGAGGTGCTTTATTGATAGTTTTCCACCATTCTTGAGGCTAAAGGTAAGGTTTTCACTCCTCGAATCCATTTTTCGATCCGTAGAACTTAGTTTCTTGGGTGATTATTGTTGGGAAAGAGTTTTGGAACTATTTGAATGGTGGGAAAAGCCCAAATTTGGAAAATGGGATCATAAAGTTGATCTAGGGTTGATAGTATTGATGTTAATCTGGGTAATTAGACATCTTTTGTTGATTCCCGTGTTATTATGATTGTTTGTAGAACAAGAACAAGTGGAAAGAATTTGAAAAAGGAAGGATCAAGTTTCTTTGAGGATTCAAGCTTTGTTCGAGGATGGTGACAGTTGTGATTTCATGTTGTGTGATGTATGTTTGTTCTTTCTTCATTATAATACGTGTATGTATGCAAATGTTGCATTATTGATCACACTATTCATAAATGAGGATGATTGAATAATTGTTTGCCATAAAATCATGACTTGATTGTATAATTATGAGGAAATACTTGTGATTGTGATTGTGGCTTGTTGAATGGATCGGGTGTTGCGCTCCGACACACTAACTTGGATCGATTGCCACGTTTCGGTATAAATATAGGATTGGTTGCTACGTTTCTGCATAAACATTGGATAGGGTACCACGTACCAGTATGCTAACAATTTGAGTGTGGGTTCCGTGAGAGGACCATTGAATTGTGTTGTGTATCTACTTGTGATGATTAGGTTCATATCTAATGGTGATTGAGGTTGAAAGATTATTTGTTGCTGTAAAATTATAATCAATGTGTATTATTGAGAATGTTGAATGCTACATTGATCCTGAAAAGTTGACTAATATTATATATATTCGGTGTATGCATGTTATTATTATGTTGTATTGACTTATGTATGTTGTACTTATTGGGATAGCCGCGTGATCCTACCAGTACACTGTGGTTGTATACTGATACTGCACTTGCTCTTTTTTTGTTGAGTACATGACATCTTTCGTAGGCTATTGACAGACTTCGCTTAGAAGATCAGTGATCGTTTCGAATTTAAGGGTGAGCCAGTTCTTTCAGGCTGCCATGAGTTCTCTTTCAGTTTATGTCCACATTTTCGTACTTAGACTAGTTCCTTAGATTTCTCATGTTTAGTATGGAAACCCCTTCTTGTTTAGACTTATGGTTCTTGTTAGAGTTTTGGTACATTGACTTTCAGGTTCTAGGCGTTATTTCCGCATTTGTTTTGGTTGTTAGATTTTGTTTGGAGTTTATGGGAACTCCCTATTTCTTTTCCTTAGCATTTAAACCTGCTTTCGTAACTTTAAATGTCTTAGTTTTGATTAAGTTGTGTAGTTCTTCGGTTAGCTAATTAATATTAATGGTTCTCCCACCGGAAGATTAATGTGGGTGCCAATCACGATGGTGTGGGTCGTGACAGACGTATCAGTGGCGGATAAAAGAATGATGGAATACCTCATTTTGCACAGGATTATCATTGGTCTTTTTGTCATTTTTTGATTTTTTTTCTTTATTTTGATTTTTAATATTCACAATATATATATATATATATTTAAAATATCTTATTTATCTATCTCCTTACCATTATTACAATATATTAAATATTTTTCATCTCTCCTCATCATTACTATTAAATTTATTATTTTTTCTACCTTTTATTTTTATAGTTTTTTAAAATAACAATCTTATTTATCTCTCCCCTTCATCATCATAACTAATTATTCTTATTCCCAAAACATTATTTTTTTTCTTAATTATTTTCTTTCTTTTGATTTATAAAATTTGAAGGAAAAAAATAGATCTTAAATATTATTATTATTATTCTCAAAAATTCTCCTTTTTCTTTAATTTTTTTTTCTTTATCTATAAAATATGTAAAAATAAAATATCTCTTTGATCAAGAGCCATAGTTATCCTTTTTCTCCTTTTCTTGACTTTTAAATATTTTTTTTATATAATTTATGTTAAAAAACTCAAAAAGAAGTTATAAATAATATCTAATTTAATATTTTCTTAACATAGTTATAGTAATCACCTTATATTATGATTATGATAAATATGTTTACCATATTTCTATCCTTCTTACCATTACTATAATTTATTGCTTTTTCACCTCTCCTCATCATTACTATAATTTAATATTTTTTTCTTAATTTTTTTTTTACTTTCAATTTTTATAATTTTTTAAAATGAAAAATCTTATTATCCCTCTTCCTTGTTATCATAATTTATAATTATCATTGAAGAATTATTTCTTCTTTAGAGTTGTTTTTCTATTGATCTATAAAATCAGTAAAAAACATTCAAATACCTCAACTCTCTCCTCACATTACTACAATTCATCACATTTTCTCAATATTTTTAAACCTTCTTATTTTTAAAAAAATATAAATAATAATAATAATAATATTCAGTTCTCTTCCTTATTATCATAATTTATTATTATGTATGATTTTGTTATTATTCTCTTTTACTCTTCTAATACGTTATAGAATTCATAGTTATAATTTTAATTCAAATGTAGTAATCTCACATTTTGTTTGTTAAAGTAACATTCTAACTTAATTTTTTTTTTTTTTTGTCATGATTTACTAAATTCATATTTGTTTACAAATTGAAAGAAAAGGAATTGAGAAAGTATGATTATCTTAATTCTTTGAAGGCACATGATAACTTAAGAAGATGTGATTATTTTCCTCGTCTCAAAATAATTATTATAATTTGCATGCATATGTTATAATAATAAACTTTTTTTTAAAAATAAAAAACTTATATAAAGGACTCAACTTTATTGCTATGGGCATTTTGATAACGTTTATTTGAAAAGCCTTACTCAAATTTGTTGTATGCAGTTTGATAAAGTATATAGTGTCTCAAATAATTAGTTTCTTCAAATACTTTATATTCTTTGTGTAATTGAGGTTCTACATCTCTCAATCTATTCTTATATATATACATATACATATATATATAACACACTCACATCATTTCAGGAAAACATGTCAATTCCACATTCTCAAGAATACACAGTAAACATGACAATTCAATGGTCCTCTCATGGAACCCAAATCCAAACTGTTGGTGTACTGGTACGTGGTACCCGATCCAAGTTAGTGTGCCGGACGTGACACCCAATCCCATATATATGCCGGAACATGACACCCGATCCAAGTTAGTGTGTTGGAACGTAACACTCGATCCATTCAACATACCACAATCACAATCACAATGTACATTCTCATAATCATACAATCAAGAGGTGATTCATGACATATAGTTATTCGTTCATACTCATTTACATACGATGTGATCAATAATGCAACATTCGCATACATACATGCAATACAATGAAGCAATTACAAACATATATCACACAAACATGAAATCACAACCACCACCTACCCCTCGTTCATCTACTAAGACTTTCTCCTAGGGTATACGTCTGATTAAATACCTACGGTACAAGTACAACATCTTGATTCGGTGCACGAAAGCCTATGCATGAACTCTACCGTCAAACTCAATATACTACGCAGTGAATGACGGATTTGAAACTACTCATTTAAACAAACCTAGCCTACCTGGGCACCAAGCAGCTACACGGAATTATGGCTTTGATTCTTATTTCCTGACCTTGTGATAGTGGATTTGACCAAAGATTTGCAGGTTATCGACCTGCTCACGCTAGAACTCTTTTCCTCTTTCTTTCCCAAGTCTAGTGCAGCTTTTGGAGGGTTTTCAAGTTGACTTACATCTAATTTATGTGTTTCACTTAATGGGAAAAGGGAGACAATAAGGTTTCACATTATTTAAGTTATTCCCGTTCATCCCTCTCTGGCGCGATCTCTGCCGCTCTGGCGCCACCGCCCTAGCGATAACTGGCTTGCTGTGGCAGGATGGTGGCCCCAATTTTCCCTCGACATTTTCCTTTCATAAATAACGACGGTTCGGATCATTATAATAGATACCAATTTACTCTCGTTCGTCCCTGAACTACTAGAGAAGGGATAGCCACGAGTCCCTTTCGGAGTACTTCTCCAACTAGCGAACAAAACCACTACGAAACACGAAGGGCGGAGATTTTTCAATTTAAGATACGAGAGGTTCCCTACTTAAAAGAACGGTTAGGGAAAATGACCCAACGCACGAAGAAACGAATTGTGTCCAATTTGCACAGCCTGGCCCCGCCAGAGCGACAGGCTTCCCGCTGAGGTGGTGCTGCTGTGGTGAAACATCTCCCGTTGTAGAGGGAGATCAGAAACGATAAAGGGGGGGAAAGGGGAATGGTTTCCCCATTTCCTCCTCTTCTTTTTCAAATATTCCCAAAACACTCTTAACCACTCTGTTCTGAATGTTGAAATCAAGGTAATACTCTCGCTCCTTACTCTCTTTACTCCATTACTTACTTAACTACGAATGCATAACAATAACTGATTGATTAGGAACGCCTTAGGGTAGTTATTTAAAACTTTGAACATAGGTTGCTAGTTTGATAGATAAACGTAGCATGGATACTTCCCCTACGTCCCCAATATCTCCACAACGTCCTGGGCATAAGGATTTTGTAAAAATACGGTCGAATCGGTATCAAAATGGGTGGGGAGAAGTTGAAAGGTCTCTTGATGAAAAACTTGGATTTGCACACCATTTAGGGGTTATTTTGTTGAAATGATAATATATTTAGGTTCTAGGATACTTAATAGACTCTATTCTGCTAAAATTCTATTGAAAATAAGGGTTTAGGGATGAATACACGCCATGATCGTGCCTGGAGTTCGTTCCAGATGAAGACCACTCTGGTGCCCTTCATCCCTCTGTGGTGACCTCTATCATCCCGCTCTTGAGGGACTAGGACTTGCCTAATCCTATAGAGTTCTAACGTCTATCTTCCATACTTTTCCAGGCTTCTCTAAATGGCTGGTGTTAACGAGGAAAATCTACCTTTCATCCGATTTCCTGATGCTGCGAGTCGAGAGAGGTACCACAATCATCAGAACACCAAGTTTTGCTGTGAGAGGGGTTTCTATTTACTAAACCTAGAGGAGAAGGCTCCTGCCTTTTATGATCGACTGATAGAGTTCGGATGGGCTCCACTGACAAAGGCTCCCTATGCTGCCTGCTCCACGTGGGTGAGGGAGCTCTATGTCATCCTATCGCCTGTTCTCTGGGATGATCCCCACCCCACCATCTGCATCCAGGGAGTTGACATCCCCCTGGACACTCGATTTATTAACGAGGCGCTCGAGGTGCTAGAGGTTTCCAACATCGAGTATGAGGTGAAGCTGCGGGAAATGGACTTAGGCTGGTTAAAGGACACACTAGTGGAGCCTATGTGCCGGGACCGAGTCTACTGAGCTACTATAGAGGGCATCACCAGCACTCACTTGTCACCGGATGCTAAGAGGTGGCTGCACTTGGTTATCAGGAGGATCCGCCCGTCGGGCAATCGGACCAACGTGACCTCTTCTCAAGCTTTGGTGGTGGCTTGCGCTATACAGGGCATTAGACTAAATATAGGCGGACAGATCATTTTAGAATGGAAGTTGTTCTACCGAGGTAACAAAAAGGCTTTCTTCCTACCTAGGCTGGTGACAGCGATGTGTAAACGTGCGGGACTGCCACTATTGGACACCGATGAGGTACTTTATATGGATCCCCTTTTTTACCCTTTTTTGATTAGGCAGGCTTCCACTTTCGGGAGTAAGAGGAGGAAGACGGACAGGGCTAGTAGCAGTCAGGTAGCTGCTGAGGCAGATGACGAAGGAGGGGAAGAGGACGAGGCTGACACTACTCTCCCAACCAAGTCCCAGCCCCCTCTATTCGGTGCTCGCGTGGAGGAGTACTTGGCAGCCATCCAGAGGAGATTGAGAAGCTCCTTTGCTAATGCTACTCCAGTTCCACCCACCAATGCTTTCGAGGTCGAGATGCTCCGCCACCAGTTGCAACACAATACGAGAAAGAGTATAGAGAGGGATTGTTTGATGGCCCGAATGTGGAAGATCATTAAGGACATCTTCTCTTATGTTAGCCCCTAGAGGGAGATTCCCCGACTCAGGCAAGAAGAATTTATGGAATTTCCTTGGTTGAACGAGACATGGTCTAGCATACTACCCCCGGAAGACCTGGAGCCCGGCAATGACACTTCCCATTCCTAGGGATCCTAATTTGGTTTTTCACCCTTCTTGGGCCTGTAATGAACAATACTATATTTCTCTCTCTTTGCTTTTCCTTATGTTTTGTAAGCACATGGATGTTGGCTTTTGCTGTTTTTTATAGCTAATAATGAAATGCTAAGTTTATAACTTATTGTTCTATGGCTGAGCAATGGTTGACTTGCAAGGATTAACTCTTACACGATTCAGGGTCTATATACGCAACTAGGAAAAATAGGGGAGATAGGGCTGAGATTCTGTCTCTTCCAGTCCCGCTCTGGTGGGAGGGATCCAGTCTTGGCGGCCTCGCCCTGGCGGGAATAATCCCGCCCCAACGGCTCAGACGAATAGTACCCTAGGTCAACAATTTCCTGGGGTTCTGCCTGGTTCTAAAATTTTCCCTATATTCCCAAGCTATATCTAAGCATTTAGAAAATCCTCTTAGCTATGATACCCATTGCTCATCCCGAGTTAACCCCAATGGTACACACTCCCGAATCCCTTTCCCATAAATCAACACCACACCCACGCACCTTCCCAAGAGGTGCCCATACACTCAAAGGTTATCATTGGTCGCAACGCATGTCCAGATTTTGCTTATCAATTACACTGTAGTTTATCTGGACTCTTGCATCTAACCTAGTGATGACTATCTTCCCGACAACATGTTCAGGAAACTTAGGCAAATTCGACTCGCATCGTTTTCAAACATTTAGTCTTGCATATTGTACATATCAAACTCCAGACAACCAATATTATGCACATAATCATATCATAGCATCCAAGAAAAACATCCTCCACACCAACAGTTATTCAGACAACAATATGCACATTAACAGTTTTAAGCTACACTCACAGGCCAGTCAAAATTGTTAATTACTTCACTCCATGGATGACCATTCCTGATCATCCATGCATTTTTGCAGCCTTTATGGCCAAATACCAATTGGAACCTTTCCAGCTCCAATTTACCCTGCTACTGTCCTCTCAGCCATAAATACGACATCCAGTTCACCTTTTTGAGATACCAATTGGAATCGGGAGATATCAATTGGACTCAACTCATTCCACAAGCGACAACTCGCACGAACGTAGAGAAGAAATTGAACGATTTCCTAGAATACTTCATAGCTTCTCGAAGATTAGATGTGGATGTCAACACACCAATCCGCAGGAGTCTATTTCATATTTGCTCTTGTATTGGGAGACCGGTAAACTGGGCTCTGATACCAATTTGTCACGACCCAACCCATCTAAGAACATAATGTACAACACTCACATCATTTCAAGAAAACATGTCAATTCCACATTCTCAAGAATGCACAGTTAATATGACAATTCAATGGTCCTCTAATGGAACCCAAACTCAAACTCTTAGTGTACCGGTATGTGGAACTCCTTATACCTTACCATTCCCGATCACCTAATTAAATACTGAAAACCTTGTCTTTAAACCCTTAACCGCTATGTTTCTTGATCATACTTAATCTTTTAATCCCTTAAAAGAAATCCTGGGAATAACTACTACCACCCCGGTCAAAACCCAAGACACACCCTTATTCATTCCTCATCACTACATAACCCCTGACCCATATATGCGCTGAAACGTGGCACCCGATCCAAGTTAGTGTGTTGGAACGTAACGCCCGATCCATTCAATAAACCATAATTACAATCACAATGTCTATTCTCATAATTATATAATCAAGAGGCGATTCATGGCATATAGTTATTCGTTCACACTCATTTACATACGGTGTGATCAATAATGCAACATTCGCACACATGCATGCAATACAATAAAGCAATTACAAACATATATCACACAAACATGAAATCACAACCATCACCTACCCTCGTTAATCTACTAAGGCTTTCTCCTATGGTATACGTCTTGAATACCTAGGGTAAAAGTACAACATCTTGATTTGGTGCACAAAAGCCTATGCATGAACTCTACCATCAAACTCAATAACAGATTTGAAACTACTCAATTAAATAAACCTAACCTACCTGGGTGCCAAGAAGTTGCACAAAATTATGGCTTCAATTTTTATTTCCGGACGTCGTGACAGTGGATTTTACCAAAGATTTGCAAGCTATCGACCTCCTCACGCTAGAACTCTTTTCCTTCTTCTTTCCCAAGCCTAGAGCAATTTTTGAAGGGTTTCTCGAGTGACTTACGTCTAATTTATGTGTTTCACTTAATGGGAAAAGGGAGAAAATAAGGTTTCGCGTTATTTAAGTTTTGTACAGTCCATCTCGCTTTGGCGCTGTCACGACCCGGGAGTACCCCCTAGATGTAACACGGTGTACTTGACCCCGAAGGGTCTCATACAAGCATCTAGCATCATCATTACATGAGATATAGAAAATAATGCGGAAAATTTAAAACTTTTACAATAGAAGTCAAACTTCACTTTTCATAAAGGAAAATCATAGGAAATCTAGACTTTGTCTCATTTACCATCTAAGCATAGGAATACAATGTTTTGGGACTTTGCCCTTTACATCCATAAAAGTCTCAATATAAGAAGTACAATAGGAACTAAGAAATAGGAAAACCCGTCCTCGAACTTGACTCACCACAACTTGGAGATAAGCAATCCAAGTCTTCTTCAAGAGGAGAATGAAAGTCACCTAGGCGGAATCTACACTCATTAAGATGTAGAAGGAAAAAGGGGTTAGCACATAATATGTACCAAGTATGGAAACATGCATAAAATCCTTAAATATGATAAAAAGAACATTTTATTTGAAAATTATGCCTTTGTCAAATTTAGAAACCAACATGCATTTACAATGTACAACACAAGCCATAATCACATTTACACTCATTACATAGTAATATCAACACCTTAGCAACCCCTAAGAAACACTTGTGCGATGTATGGTTGGCATCCCATAATACCAACCTTACTAAGTACCCCCTTGAAGCTCCCTTGGTGATGCATATCATCTTTAGACCTCATTATAATCATTAGTCACCAATAAGGAAATATTCATGAACATTACTTTGAATATAAGGAAAGTCATTCATAACAACCAACCATTCAACACACATGTATGCATTTATATCTCATCACAATATAAAGGAACCATCCCACAACATCCTACTAAGTCCACTTGTGCACTGTGGAAGTGAAGTCCTATACCCCCACTCCTACTAAGTAAACTCAACAAGAAGTCATAATATAGTTCATGTCTCATTCATTATCTTTCATTTAGGGAAGAATAGCCATAAACCACACAGACTATGTGATCTACATGGAATCCGATGTTATGTAACCGCACACCAAAAGAAGGTGTCCTACTTTCCTAAGGTAGGACTAAACGTATTAGCTTCTAGGTGGATCCACTAGCTAAGTCCTATGTTGGCACATAGTTATGGGATAGGGAGATTGCTTCTAGAAACCCGCCCTATTGCATTGGCGGAGGGGCTTCCATCTCATGAGTTCACTTTAGATGACTCAACCTATTGCATTGGCGGAAGGGCCTTTACCTCATTATCTATATCCACTCGGTACTAAGCATTATCTCCCATATTATACATAATTAGTCATTGAATTATATTTACATGTGTGAAGGAGTGCTCTACCCTTCATTCAATACAACTCATAAAATAGCTCATAAATTCAATAAAGTGAGAACTAACTTTCAACCTTAGAATCATCATTAACATATGAGTAAGCCTTCCACATTATTGTTCATAGTGTTTTCATGAGAAATAGCCTTTCAATCAACACAACAACATCATCATCATCCTATACAAATCATTCATGAACATGTGTAAGGGTAAGGGGAGAATAATCTTTCAACAATACCTCAATATACACAATAGTCATAGGATCTTTACCTTTCAAGTGAATCGTAAGTTCACACGCATCACCTTCAACAATATGTACAAACCCTAGAAATTTACCCTTTCAAGGGTCATGAATCATGTCAATCATACTTAGAAATACTACTTTAAGCATGAATAAAACAAGATTCAATAACTATATTAACATAGATGTAATTCATAGTAATCATCTTGCATCAATACACCCATCACAATTCATGAAATTGGGGTCATGGGGGTAGTTCATGGGTTCATGGGGAGTTTTACAATGAAAATCACTATTAAACATCAAATCGTCCATAATACAATGCAATCAACATAAGAAAAATCATATTTTAGGAAGAACCGATGGTTGGAACGAAACCCTAGTTTTTGAACAAGTTACCAATTTTGAAATTAAGAGTTGAAGGGCTTCATGGAGAAAAGTGTTCCATGAATCAAAGTCCCATACCTTAATTGATATTTTCCCATGAAATTGGAGTGAAATGCTTGGAGCTTGAACCCTAATCTTGAGCTTTTTCTTTGTTCTTTAATAGAATTTATAGAGAGAATATTTTTGGGAGGGAAGTTGGTTGAGTTTGAGTTTGTGAGTTATGAGAGTTCAAAGACTTGTTTAATACTTAATAATACTTTAATATACTTAAACCAACTAATAATAAGCATCCCCCACCCTAACTTAATTAATTAATAATTTACTAAACTACCACCACATAGGCCGACTTAAGGTTGTCATCCCAAGCCCCATCCACGAGACCATGACCACGGGGCATGGTTTGAACCATGGACCATACTGGTCACTCGTGGTTTGTGTCTGAGGCTGGCCTTTCGGCCTTGGTCTAGGACCCATCCACGAGCCCCCATCTACAGGGTGTGGTATGGTCCACGGACCGTGCTGTGCACACGTGATTTGGGGCAGAGACTAGGGGATTTTGGGTACCATTGAAAAGGCTAAGTCTTGATTCACGACTCCCATCTATGGGGTGTGAGTCAGTTCACGCCTCGTGGTCCCTATTTCGTAGGTGATGCTGTTTCTAACAGCTTTTAGAGCAGCCCATTGGCTCTCATCAAGGACTCTTGGGGGGCCATGCCTTGACGTTTAGGGACTTAGACACTAGTGTTAAGTTAGGAAAATTATTTTAGGACTTTAACCTTACGTTTTAACTTCATTAGGCTACTAGAATACACATTAGGCTCTAGCTTAGGTCATTAGATTTCCGGGGTGTTACAGGTGCGATCTCTGCCGCTCCGATGCCACCGCCCTAGCGACAACTGGCCCACTGTGGCATGATGGTGGCCCCAATTTTTCCTCGATATTTTTCGTTCATAAATAACGACGGTTCGGGTCATTATCACAAAAAACCTCTTTTTTCTTAGTTGTTTTCTTTCTTTTGATTTACAAAGTTTGAAGAAAAAAATAGATGTTAAATATTATTATTTCTATTCACAAAATTTCTCTTTTTTAAAAAAAAAAAAAAAATTCTCTTGGTCTGTAAAATATGTAAAAATAAGATATCTCTTTGTCCAAGAATCACAATGATCATTTTTCTCCTTTTCTTGACTTTTAAATATTTTTCATACTTATATTTATGTTTAAAAAAACTCAAAAAAAAAGTTATAAAACAATATCTAATTTGATATATTTTAACATAATTATAGCACTCACCTCATATTATAATTATAATAAATATATTTACCTTATTTATCTCTCTTTTTAGCTTTACTACAATTTATTGCTTTTTATATCTCCTCATCATTACTATAATTTAATTTTTTTTTCTTAAATTAGTTTTTTTACCTTCTATTTTTATATTTTTTTTAAAATGAAAATTGTTATTTATCTCTCCTCCTTATTATCATAATTTATTATTATTATTGATGAAAATTTTCATTCTTTGCAAAAAACTTTCTTTTGGTCAATAAAATCAGTAAAATAAAATTCAAATATTTTTTATGTCTCTCTTCCCACATCACTACAATTTATCACTTTTTCTTAAATTCCTCTTTCTATCTTCTATTTTTAAAAGATTCTAAGAAATAATATATATATATATATATATATATATATATATATATATATATATATATATATATATATATATATATATTTGTGTTTGTGGCTCGTAGAATTATTGTTTATAAATTTCTAGTTGAAATTTCAAGTCAAATAAAGAAGAATTTCATCTATTTGACATGAATTTGGTGCTCAAATTGTGAGCATATATGGGGATTGAAGAACGTGACTATTTAAAAATTTCCAAAATTTACAAAGGTCAAATATTTGATTTTTATTTATTTTCATAATATTTAATTTCTTACGTGTCATTGAAAAATGACATGGAATTACACATGTAAGAGGTTGAATTATACACACAATGTTGTGATGAGAAAAGGGTTTAAAATATTGTGTTTCAATGAGTTTAAGGGTTTAGTTGACAAAGTATTGAGTAGGAGGGTTCATAATACTAACACATACAAGTATAAGGGTCCATCAAACTATTTTGTCTTCTTACAATGAGAAAGAGAATTTTGATTTTCATAAAGAGTTATAATTATTGGGAGTAGTATTGAGCACCGATATGGGGAAAAGTTAAAACAACTCAAAATCCTCATAAACCATGTCTGCCAACATGAATAAAGGATCAAAATTTTTTGATGAATTATTATTGCTTAGTGGATCCACTTAGTTGAGATTATATATCGTGGCACGGTATAGCACAGTTCTGACAGCGTGGGCGAGATGTTGTATCATCACGTAGCTCATAGTGATGGTTGTCGGCTAGAGAATCTCCCAAATAGAGTTAAAGTGTACTTTTACTATATCACTTATTACCTTGAGTTCAGAGATGAGTAAGTATTTTGTAAAGTTAAATGATTTCATTCCTTTATTCTTTATATTTAGTTGAGTATTGTTTTATCTGTTGCAGTCCCTTTTCTTTCAGCTATTTCGCTTCATCTATATTACATACTCATACATTCAATGTATAGATTTCATTCGACCTGCATCTTTTTATGATGCAAATACATGTATTCAGGATCATCAACATGTGCTTTTTTTAGATCACTTTGTACTTTCCTCTTGAGAGTTTTGGTGAGTCCTCCTAACATTTCGGATATTCACATTTTTTTATTTCAGTATTTACTTTGAGCCGCTGAGGGTCTTGTCCCGGCGTCCATGTTGAACTTAGAGACTTCATAGATAGCTAGAGTGGAGTTGTTTTCCAGAAATTCTCTCTTGAAAGTGTTCAGTCAATATTATACTTTGCTTAGACGAGTATTTTAAACGGTTAATATGTTTCTCTTTAAAGCTTTTAATTTTCTTGAGTCAAATCTTCCGCTAAGTAGTCATCCACACTGAGGGTTCGCTTGGGAGCCAGAAATGGTTCTCGAGTGCCAGCCATGTTCAGCGTATAGGCTCGGGGTGTGACACTTGACACCCCTTCATAAAAATTTTGGGTCCACAATTGATCTGTGAAACTCCTATTTTCCAAATCCTATATAAAGCAATTTCTTGGGTGAACATAAGACCACACAACAAACAAAAAGAAGAGAAAAACTTTTTCCTCCTTTCTTTTCTTAGCTTATTCTTGGATTTTTTTTAAAAAATTGGTTTTGGGCACCTCCATACTTTCAGCCACGAGTGCATGTGTTTGAGAGTAACTGTGGAACTTTGGGAGGCGACTGGCTACAACAATTTGCACCGGAGTCGGACCAAAAATGCTTTCAAGTCAATGGCTTGCCACGACACAATGTTTGTAATAGATTATTTACTACTTTGTAATTTCAGTCCAATATCAATATTATAGAAAGCGATTTCCTGACATACAATATCGTTGAATGATTGTTTCTTTGAACAAAACTTTTTCTGATTTGTCAAAGTTTGAGCCTTTAGATGGAAACAAATTTTAATGTTGGCCACAAACACTTTTGATTTTCTTTGAACAATTAGAATTTGGTTGTGTTTTATTTAACAAAGCTTCTATGGATGGTTTTACCATTACTAGTAATTCTAGAAATGCTGTGATTATTTTGTTAAGAAGAAGTTTGAAAAGGATAACAAAATTGCAAGAGGACATTTGCTAAACCATATGAGTAACCCTTTATTTGATTTATTTGTTACTTATAAATATGTTAAGGAAATATGAGATATTTTAGAAAAGAAATATGGTGCTGATGATGTAGGAAAGAAAAAAAATGTTGCTGGACGTTGGATTAAATTTCAAATTGTTAATAACAAGTCAATAATGAAACAAGTTCACGAATATGAGAACTTGAATGTCAATGTTCTCAACGAGAACATGAAGGTGTGTCACGACCCAGACCATTGTGATTGGTAGCCACACTAACCCTCCAGTGGGAGAACCATTAATACTAATTAGCTAACCAAAAAACTACACAACTTAATCAAAACTAAGGTATTTAAAGTTATGGAAGCAGGTTTAAATGCTAAGGAAAGAAATAGGGAGTTCCCATAAACTCCAAACAAAGTCTAACAACCAAAACAAATGCAGAAGTAATACCTAGAACCTGAAAGTCAATGTACCAAAACTCTAACAAGAACCATAAGTCTAAACAAGAAGGGTACAACCCCAAACTAAACATAAGACTAACTAAAGCACTAGTCTAAGTCCGAAAATGTGGACATAAAAAGAAAGAGAACTCATGGCATCCTGAAAGAACTGGCTCACCCTTGAATTCGAAATGATCAGTGATCTTCTAAGCGAGGTCTGTCAATAGCCGCCTGAAGATGCCGTGTACTCAACAAAGAAAAAGCAAGTGCAGTATCAGTACACAACCACAATGTACTGGTAAGATCACACGGCTATCCCACTAAGTGCAACATATGAAAGTCAATACAACATAATAATAACATCCATAAACCGAACATATACAATATCAATACCATTACGAATAACGATCAAGCTCACAATTCTCAATTACACAATTATGACAAGACAATGGTCCTCTCATGGAACCTACACCTAAACTGTTAGCGTACCGGTACGTGGTACCCGATCCAATGTTTATGCCAAAAGGTGGCAACCGATCCCATGTTTATGCCGGAACATGGCAATGAATACAAGTTAATGTGTTGGAACACAACACTCGATCCATTCAACAAGCCACAATCACAATCACAAAGCACATTCTCATAATCATACAATCAAGTCATAGTTCATGGCATTCATCATTCATCTATCCTCATTTAAAATTAGTGTGATCAATAATGCAACATTCGCATACATACATGTATTATAATAAAGCAAGAACAAACATACATCACACAACATGAAATCACAACCATCACCTACCTCGAACAAAGCTTGAAATCCCCTAAGAAACTTGTTCCTACCCTTTTCGGATTCTTTCCGCTTGTTCTTGGTCTACAAATAATTAATTTTATGCTAGGATTAATAAACAAGACTTAATTACCCAGAATAAAGTCAACACTATCAACCCTAGATCAAACCCTTGATCTCAATATCCAAATTAGGGCTTTGCCACCATAATTTCCAGATCAAAACCCTCTCTCATCGATAATTACCCGCTAGATTACATTCAACGGATCAAAAAATGGATTCGGGGAGTTAAAACCTTACCTTTAGCCTCAAGAATGGTGAAAAATGGTCAAGAAAACACCTGGGGTCATCTCCTAGCTCTCAAAGTCTAAAAGTGCATAATAAAATGTTTTTGGGGTTTATTTTCGACTTAAGTCGCATCTATCCCGCCACAGCTGTACTCACCCCGCTACAGCGGCCCCACCCTGTTGGGAAAATCCCGTCTTAACGGCTTGCATGAAACCAATGAGCAAATCTAATAATTCCAATACCCCTATTTCACAACACACCTTCAACCAACGAGACTCAGAACCTACCCATTCATGCTAAAATTAGTTTCTAGAGTTCTACTCACCCGAATTCAATTTCGTAAAGTCGTATGGGTTCCTTAACGTCTTAGCTATCTACTCATGTGATCAAATTTATAATTAGATCACCTAATTATTACCAGATTTCCCTAGACCTTACTAACTCCGATTTCGTCCAAATATGGACTAGGTTGGGAAATTCCAAGTTACTACGAAAAAGTTTTCTAGCCCAAAATTTTTCCCTGTTGGCTTTTCTATAACAATGGAAAAAGGTCGTTACAATAGATATCAATTTACCCTTCACTCGTCCCCGAGTGACAAACTTAGGAATAAAATAGGCTAAAGAGAGAAGGGTGTAGTACATGTATCGACGAACAACTAGGGATACTTGTCTTGCATGTCCTTCTCGGTTTCCCAAATAGCTTGCTCAACTAGATGATGCTTCCATTGAACTTTCACGTACTTAATCTATTTGGTTCTCAGCTTCCGGACATCACGATCAAGAATTGCAATCGGTTCCTCCTCATATTGAAGGTATTTGTCCAACACAACTTAGTCCCATTTATGATGTAATCTCAGTCACCATGATATCTCTTCAACATGGATACATGAAATACCGAATGAACTCCCGATAGGTTAGGAGGTAAAGCCAATCTATAAGTCACTGGCCCTACACATTCAAGAACTTCAAAGGGACCAATGAATCGCGGACTTAGCTTGCGCTTTTTGCCAAATCTCATCACCCCTTTCATGGGTGACACCCTAAGAAGAACATTCTCACCAGTCTGAAATGTCATGTCTCTAACCTTTTGGTCTACATACTTCTTCTGCCTACTCTGGGCTGCTAAAAGTTTAGCTTGAATCCTCTTCACCTTATCTTTCTCATCCTTCACTAAATCAACCCCCACAGGTTTCACATCTCCAGCCTCAAACCATCCTATGGGTGATCTACATCCCCTCCCAAAAAGTGCCTCAAATGGTGCCATATCAATGCTGGAGTGATAACTATTATTATAAGAGAACTCACACAACGGTAAGAACTTATCCCAATGTCCTCCAAAATCAATCACACATGCCCTCAACATGTCTTTTAACACTTGAATAGTCCTCTCTGACTGCACGTTCGTCTGTGGATGGAAGACTGTACTAAAAGTGAGTTGTGTGCCCCATGCAACCTCACTATCTCTTTCACATAAACCTTAGCCAATTATTCAGCATTATACTTTATTTTTACAAGAATAAAATGGATTGATTTAGTCAATCTGTCAACCACTACCCAAATAGAATCAAATTTTTCCAAAGTCTTGGGAAGACCAACCACGAAATCCATGGCTATCATTTCCTACTTCCATTTCGGAATTGGTTTTCTTTGAATCAAACCTGCAGACCTTTGATGTTTATACTTTACTTGTTGGCAATTTTGACACTTAGCCACAAACTCCGCTATATCCTTCTTCATGCCCGGCCACCAATAAATTCGCTTTAAATCTCGGTACACCTTGGTCACGCCCGGATGAATGGAATATCATGAACCATGAGACTCTGACAATAAACTCTGAATCAAGTCGTCAACTGGAGAAACACAAATCCTTCTTTTAAAACTGATCACACCTTCCACATCAAGTGTGGTCTCTTGTGCCTTACCAATCACAATTTTCCTCTTAAGTTCATTCAAATTTTCATCCTCAAATATTTTTGCCTTGATCTTCTCAATGAACATGGCCCTAACCTCAATGCTAGCTAGCACCTCACCTTTTTCTGAGACGCCCAACTGCATGAATTTAGACTCCAAGATTTGACTTTCTTTAGCCAAAGGTCGCTTAGTTACACTGAAGCAAGCTAAACTACCCATACTCACCATTTTTCGACTCAAAGCGTCTGCCACTACATTAGCCATACCCGGATGGTATTGAATGGTCACATCATAATCCTTGAGTAACTTCATCCACCTTCGCTGTCTCAAATTCAGATCCTTCTGAGTGAACATATGTTGCAAACTACGATAATCAGTAAACACTTCACACTTAAAACCATAAAGGTAATGTCACCAGATCTTAAGAGAAAACACTACCGCTACCAACTCCAAATTATGCCTTGGATAAATCCTCTCATGCACCTTCAGTTGTTGCAATGCATAGGCTATGACATTCTTATCTTGCATTAACACAACACCCAAACCCGAATGTGAAGCATCACAATAAACAATAAAATTTTTACCTTTAACCGGTAGTGCTAGAATAAGTGTGGTGGTCAAAGAGTCTTGAGCTTTTGAAAACTCTCCTCACATTTTTCAGTCCATTCAAATGGTATCTCCTTTTGGTCAAATTTGTCAAGTGAGTGGCAATAGAAGCAAAGTTCTTCATGAATCGATGGTAGTTGCTAGCGATCCCCACAAAACTCCTAACTTCCATCACAGAGCTAGGTTGAACCTAATTCTTAACCGCCTCAATCTTTTGAGGATCTACCATTACCCCTTCTTTTGAAACTACATTCCCCAAAAATGCAACCGAAGTCAACCACAATTAACATTTAGAAAATTTAGCATACAACATTTGTTTCCCAAGAGCACCCAGAACAATACGAAGATGGTCGGCATGCTCTTCCTCACTTTTTGAATAGACCAAAATGTCATTAATAAAGACTATAACGAACGAATCGAGAAAGGGTTTGAACACCCCATTCATCAAACTCATGAAAGTTGCAGGTGCATTAGTCAAACTAAAAGACATAACTAGGAACTCGTAGTGCCCATAACGGGTTCTAAATGCCATTTTGGGCACATCCCCAGGCCTAATCTTTAATTGCTGGTAGCCAGACCTTAGATCAATCTTAGAGAAAACTGATGCACCTTGTAATTGGTCAAAAAGATCATCTATTCGAGGCAATGGGTACTTGTTTCGATATGGTGGCCCTATTCAATTGTCGGTGATCTATACACACCCTCATACTACCATTTTTTTTCTTAACAAACAAAACTGGAGCACCACCACGGGGAAGCACTAGGATAAATGAATCCTTTATCAAGAAACTCTTGGATTTGAGCCATAAGCTCTTTTAATTCTATCGGAGCCATGCTATTGGAGGGATGGAAATGGGACGAGTACCAGGTTCTAAATCAATGCATAAATCTATATCTCTATCTGGAGGCATACCAGGCAAATCATTAGGAAACACTTCTCTAAATTTTGACACCACAGAAATAGACTCAATAGATGGAGACTTAACCTCAACATCCCGAATATGATCCAAATAAGCCAAACAACCCTGCCCTACCAGTTTCCTTGCCTGAATGAGGATATGATCTTAGCTTGCTTAGTCTTGTACACCCCTTCCCACTCTAACTTTTCCCTTATCGGAATTTCTAGAGTTACAAACTTAGTATTATAATTAAGCACAACATAATAGGGGGACAACCAAGTCATGCCTAAGATTATATCAAAGTCAGTCATATCCAAAATCACCAAATCAGTCCAAGTCTGAAAACCCATAAACAAAATAGGACAAGCACGATAGACATGGGTAACTATGACAGACTTTCTAACGGGGATAGAAACATAGATGGGGGCATCAAGTATATCACAAATCATATCAAATTCTGAGGCAAATCGCACGGACACATAAAAATAAGTCAAACCCGGATCAAATAACACATTAGCCATCCAGTCACAGACAAGAATAGTACATGTGATCACTGCGTTAGACGCCTCTGCCTCGGTCTTGCCCGAAAAGGCATAACACTAAGCCTTATCATCGTGATGGGCGACTTCCCTGCGTGGCTGCACTGTACCTTTGTCTATGTTACCATTTCCCCTACCTACGCGACCTCGCAGATTTCCTCCTGCCCACCTTGTGGACGCCCTCTACCATTATTACCATTTCCCGCGGGTACCACTGATCTAGATTGTTGCTACACGAAATCTATCATGCACGGGTGGGGACAATCTCTCCTCATATTCCCAAGTTCTCCATAGTTGTAATATGTACGATCAAAAGAGGGCTTGCTGCCCGCTGAAGGTGCAGCTTCCTGACTATCCTGAATCAAATTTTGAGGTAGAGTTCTGGAGTAATTACATGTAGAAGCGGGCATAGCGAACTGAATTGGCCAGGCTGCAAGTGTTGGCATCTCTTAACCTCTGGAGTAAAATCCTTAAAATTTGCCTGAATTTTTGGCTTTCTTAGCCAATGCCTTAGCCTGACCGTCTTGACTCACCCCCTCCAATTTCTTCACAAAATATATTACCTCATTGAAGCTTTTCCCTACAGAGGTCATGTGAACATATAATACCTGCAATTAAGAATTTAGTCCCTTAATAAATAAATGGATCCTCTTTTCCTCAATAGTCACCAATTGTGTAGCATATCTGGATAAGGCATGGAACTTGATAAGCAGCCACAGACATACCACCATGTTCCAAAGCCATAAACTCATCGTTCTTACGATCTCTCAAAGTCCTAGGCACATACTTCTCCAAAAATAGAGCATGAAATTGGGTCCAAAAGAGTGGAGGCAAAACTGAAGACCATCAGTCCACATAATCTCTCCACCGCTGCTTTGCCTCGCCTTGAAATTGAAAGGTCACAAATTCTACCCCATGTTGATGGACAATTCCCAACTTATGAAGCCTCTCATAACAATCTAGAATGAACTCATAGGAGTCCTCACTCTCGGAACTATAGAACACATGCGGTTTCAACTTCAAGAACATAGTCAACATCTCATGCTCATTACCAGTCATAATAGGACCCAACAAAGGACGAAAGAAAGCATCATTACCTATATTTCCACCCACCTTGGGGACAATGATAGCAATAGGGGGATTGGTGGGGGCTTGAGTTGCTTGAACAGAGGGAAGCACTCCAGGACCAAACCATCCTTTAAAGAACGACATGATTTATTGAGCTAACACTTGGTCTAAGGGAGGAATACATGTAGTCTTAGCCTACACTTCTTCCTCTTGTCAAATATTCTCCTTCTCCTCCTCAACCACTACATTCTCATCTACCTCTTCATGGTGCGCATGAGGGGCCTCATTTTTGGGAACATCTCCAACCGATGCTCCATCCCTAGTAGGTGCCACACTTCCTCGGGCTCTACCCCTAGCTCTTTTTCTACCCATACGTCGACCGCGACCTCTCGCTCCAGCTTTCTCAGCTGGAGAATTGATGGGAGCTACAATCCTGACGCCATTGAACCTAGTGTTATCCATCTGCGTACAGAAGAGTGAAGGAGCTTAGAAACCAATTTGAATCGCCAGATACCAATTAGAATTAAGTTATTAAACGAAAGGAGACCAAGAGAAAACAGAGAGATTTCCTAAAGTCCTATAACCTTTCGAAGAAAAGTACAAACGTCTCTGTACCGTTCCACAAGACTCTACTAGACTCATTTTGGTACATTGAGATCAATTAACCTAGGCTCTAATACCAACTTTGTCATGACCCAGACCATCGTGATTGGCATCCAAACTAACCCTCTAGCGGGAGAACCATTAATACTAATTAGCTAACCAAAGAACTACACAAATTAATCAAAACTAAGGTATTTAAAGTTACGAAAGTAGGTTTAAATGTTAAGGAAAGAAATAGGGAGTTACCATAAACTCCAAACAAAGGCATTTTATTGTTGGGGAAGGGTTTTGGAACTTTTTGGATGGTGGGAAAAGCCCTAATTTGGATATTGGGATCATGAGTTTGATATAGGGTTGATAGAATTGATTGTGATCCAGGTAAATAGACATTGTTTATTGATTCCCGTGTTATATTGATTGTTTGTAGATTAAGAACAAGCGGAACGAATCCGAAAAGGGAAGAATCAAGTTTCTTAGGGGATTTATCTTGTTTCGAGGTAGGTGATGGTTGTGATTTTATGTTGTGTGATGTGTGTTTTTTCTTGTTTTATTATAATACCTGTATGTATGTGAATGTTGTATTACTGATCACACTATTCATAGATGAGGATGATTTAATAATTGTTTGCCATGAAATCATGACTTAATTGTATGATTATGAGAAAATACTTGTGATTGTGATTGTGGCTTGTTGAATGGATCGGGTGTTGCATTCCGACATACTAACTTGGATTGGTTGACACGTTCCTGCATAAATATGGAATCGGTTGCCACGTTTCAGCATAAGCATTGGATCGGGTACCATGAACCAGTACACTAACAGTTTGGGTTTGGATTCCATGAGAGGACCATTAACTTGAGATAACTGTATATCTTAAGAATTGTAAAATTGTACGTTGTTCATAAATGATGTTGATATTGTATATGTGCAGTGTATGCATGTGTTTATTATGTTATAGTAACTTATGTATGTTGCACTTAGTGGGATAGCCTCGTGATCCTACCAGTACACAATAGTTGTGTACTGATACTGCACTTGTTCTTTCCTTGTTGAGTACAGGGAATCTTCAGGCGGCTATTGAAAGACCTCTCTTAGAAGATCAGTGATCGTTTCGAATTCAAGGGTGAGCCAATTCTTCCGGGCTGCCATGAGTTCTCTTTCTGTTTATGTCCACATTTCGGACTTAGACATTCTAGTTAGTTATTTGTATGTTAGTTTAGGGGTTGTACCCCTTCTTGTTTAGACTTATGGTTCTTGTTAGAGTTTTGGTATATTGACTTTCAGGTTTAGGCGTTATTTTCCGCATTGTTTTGTTAGACTTTTGGAGTTTATGGGAACTCTATTTTTTTTTTTTTAGCATTAAAACCTTCTTCTGTAACTTTAAATGCCTTAGTTTGATTTAGTTGTGTAGTTCTTGATTAGCTAATTAGTATTAATGGTTCTCCCATAGGAGGGTTAGTGTGGGTGCCACTCACGATGATTAGGGTCATGACAGGTACGATAGATTAGGTCATTTTAATATTACTTCTATTAAAAGAATTAGAATAATGAAATTAATTCCTATGATAAAAACTGATAATTTTTTTGAATGTCATGTGTGTAGACGCAAAGGATGTCAAGAAACCTTTCAAGTATGTCATTAGAAGAAAGACTGAATTGCTTGAACTAATATATTCAGATTTAGCAGACTTCAAGAATATTGTTAGCAAATGCGGAAAAAGTATTACATTACGTTTGTTGATGATTTTCTAGATACACTAATATATATCTTTTTATGTCCAAAGATGAGGCCGAAAGCATATTTTTGAAATTCAATGCAAAAGTAGAAAATCAATTAGACAGAAAAATCAAGAGATTGGATATGATAGGGGCGTTGAATATAACACTAAAGCTCAAGAGGAATTTTGTTAGAAAAATAGTATTATTCATGGATTAGTTCTCCCTATGCTTCTCATCTAAGTAGTCGAACAAAAAAATAGAAACTTTAAGAAAATGATGAATTCCATGATTTTAAGCTCTATTCTAACTGATAATATGTGGTGAGAAGCAGTGTTATCTACATGATATATTCTTAACAGAGTCTCTCAAAAAAGGTTAGACAAGAACTCATATGAGTTGTGAAAAGGGTTCGCCCCTAACTTAAAATTTCTAAAAGTGTGAGGGTGTTTGGCTAAGGATGGTCTACCTGATTTTAAACGAGTAGATGTTGGTTCTAAGACTTTTGATATTGTCTTTATTGACTATGCTTAAAATAGTGTTGCATATAGATTTATATATTTAAGTGGTCATTCTATTTTTTAATTTAGAGATGTAGAATTTTTTTAGCATATTTTTCCTTTGAAAAATAATGTGCCGAGTGATGTACAAAATAATGTTTCTACGTTTTCTCTGTTAATTCTCATGTTATACCTTCTTCTAATATTATTTCTTATGAGCATGAAAATGAACTTAGAAGGAGTAAAAGACATTAAATTGAGACTAGTTTTGGTCCTGATATTATCACTACTTTCTTGACTGAAAATTTTGATATTGATGTTTTAAGTGATGAATTAGTGCCTATCTATTTAATAGAAGTAGATCCTAAGACTTATGATGAAGCAATGAGATCAATAGATGTGGTATTTAAAACGAGGCAATTAAAAGTGAATTAGATTCTATAGTTTCTAATCAGACTTGGGGCTTGTCTAATTTACCTAAAGATTGTAAACACATAAGCAACAAGTGGATATTAAAGAAGAAATTGAGATATGATGGTACAATTGATAAATATAAGACTAGACTAATGATTAAGGATTTTAACCAAAAGAAAGGTGTTGATTACTTTGATACTTATTCTCTTGTGACTAAAATAACAACCATTAGAACTTTTATTGCTTTAGCCGCTATTCATGATTTAGTGGTACATCTCAAGTGAATGTCAAAACAAATTTCTAAATGGTGATTTAGAGGAAGAGATCTATGTGACTCAACCTGAGGGCTTTGTGGTTTCGGAACAAGAGGATAAAGCATGAAATTGAGAAAGTCCTTGTGTGAACTAAAATAGGCACCTAAGCAGTGGCATAAAAAATTTAATATCACATTAGTTAATAATGACTTTGTTATAAATTCATTTGATACCTGTGTTTATTCTAAAATGATAAGGTCAAACTGTAAGATTATAAGTTTATATGTAGATGACATGTTAATCTTTTGGTCCTAATGTGAATGTCATTAATGAGACTAATAACTTTTTGTCTTCAGAATTTGAAATGAAAGACATTTGTGAATGAAATACCTTGGTAAAGTAGATGTAATTTTGGAAGTTAAAATTAAAAAAAATGCTAATGGTTTATCTTTGTATCAGTTTTATTACATTGAACAGATGTTGAAAAAGTTTGATTATTTTGATGTAGTTCCAATGAGAACTGAATATGATCCTAGCATACACTTGAGAAAGAATAAAAAAGGTGCTTCTCAAGCTGAATATGCTAAAATAATTGAGAGTGCAATGTTTCTCATGACTATACTCGACTTGATATAACTTATGTTGTTAGTAGATATACTCATTGTTTCAGTAGTTAACACCGAAATGTTCTTCATTGCTTGCAAAGGTATTTGAGAGGTACTGTGGATTGGTGTTTGCATTTAAATAAATTTCCTTCTGTTTTAGAATGATTTTGTGATGCAAATTGGGTAAATAACAATGATGAAGTTAGATCCATCAGGGGTTATGTGTTTACTTTGGGTGCAGGTGCTATTTCATGGAAGTCTTCCAAACAGACTTGTATAGAAATTTTACCATGAAATCATAATTCATTGCTCTTGAGTTGGCTGGGCAAAAAGCTGAGTGGCTGAGAAATCTTTTGACATATGTGCCATTTTGGGGAAGACTAGCTTCACCAGTCTCTCTTCATTATGACTCACAGACAGCAATAAGGATTGTCATAAATAATGTCTACAAAGGAAAAAAGAGACATATTCACATTAGACATGGTGCAATTAAGCAGTTGTTGAAACTGCATGTTATTTCCTTGGAGTATGTAAGGTCTTGGCGAATCCTATGACCAATGGCTTGTCAAGGAAAATAGTCTTTGAAACGTTTAGGGGCATGGTACTAAAGCCCATCAATTAAGCTAGTGAGGTGGACCCGTTAGGCCTCAATATATATCACATCTTCTATCCCTATGGTGTGAGACAGTGTTTTATAAGGTTTGAACTTATTTTTCTCTTAATGATTCTATAGCTTAGGGTAGTCTATTTGAGATAGACTTGATGGAATCACCTACATGAGTCTAAAGACGTGGTCGCCTTTTATGCAAAGGTTTGGGTCATCTTTCTAGATCACTCATAAGATCAAAGGTGTGTGTACATGACCATAAAAGCACTTTATTTGTATCGCGGAGGTTGTTTAAAATTTAAAGATATATATGCATTATGGGGGTCTTAGATATATCCATGCAGTTTAAAAGCACTTTTGTCACTCCCCGAGCCTACAACCTAGACGTAACTGGCAGTCGAAAACCATTATTGGTTCCCAAGAGAAACCTTGGCCTGACTCATTACTCAGCAGAAGACTTACTCAAGAAAAATGAAAACTCCTGATGCAAAAATAACTTTAAAAACTAAATTTAAACTCAACTGCAATAATCATCTGATAATCATTTAACAAGCTAAATGTCTCATGGACTCAAAACATTACAACAACAAAGGAAATAATGATAGACTCTTCGACCTTTAAACTATCTATGAAGCCTATACTATTACAGAAGGATTATCGGGACAAGACCCACGACATCCTAAAAAATGCAAGTAAAAGTGGAACCCTCCAGAAGCAAGGAGGCTCACCAAAGCAAACTGGAACTGCAAGTGGCATCAATGAAGCGTTTGTTGATGACCCTATACCTCTATCTGCATTATAAAATATGCAGGCCAAATGGCATCAGTACATGGAATGTACGAGCATGTAAGGAGAATTTTAAAGCATAAACATAAGCTTGAACTGATAGAAAAGAAACATACTTACCTCTTCTCAAACTCACTCAACTCAACTCAAACTCCACTCAAGGATAGGATACTCAACTCAATGATAGGATACTCAACTCAAAGTTAATAGTCAACTCGAATTTACTCAGCTCAAGATACTCAACTCAAAGATACTCAACTCATGATACACAACTCAAGATACTCTAGGATAAAGCAACAATAAGAGATGCAATATATGAAAAGCTTAAAAAAGTATATAATAACTCAATTGTATGTAAAAATACAATAATAACTCAATTGTATGTAACACTACAATAATAACTCTTATTTGGGAGATTCTCTAACCGACAACTATCGTTATGAGCTATGTGATGAAACAACATCTCACCCACGCTTCCAGAATTATCCTATACCTTGCCAGAGTATAATACACCCTCAACTAAGTGGATCCACTAAGTTATGCTTAAAAGCAATAAGAAATCATCTAAAAAGTATGACCATTTTTACCCATGTTGGCATACATGGCTTATGAGGACTTTGATTTGTTTGAACTCCTCCCATATTGATGCTGCTACTCCCAATAATATAGCTCATTTTCATATGTTTAAAAACATTTCCTCATCCTTAAATTTTGAGATTATCGCTCAAAAGTTTCTCTTAAAAGAGGTAGTGCTCAAAACTACTCATGAACTCATTTGGAAATCAAAGTTTCCTCTCATTTTAAATGTAAAAACATTTACTCTTGAGACTACTTAGTTCTCTTATATTCATTTCAAAAAATAAAACTTGACTCTCCTCATCCTCATACTCATTTACTCAAGTCTTTAAACAGATTATAAATAATTGTAAAAGACTTCTTAAAATAGGGTTCATGCAGAATTATGGGCGTGAATGACTCAATTCAAGAGTTTCAATAACCATATATAGGACTCAATACTCGGAACTCGATAACTCTAGAACTCAAGGACTCAATGATACCACTCATCTCAAGAATGCTCAACTCATATGGTTCATGTAGAATTATGGGCATGAACGACTCACCTCAAGAACCTTCATCTGTAACATATAGTAGTCCCATAATTAGGAATATAATCTCAAAAGGATCATGAACTCAATAATCAAGAACTTAGAACTCGAAGATACTACTCCTCTCAAAGATACTCAATTTATGAAGTTCATGCAGAATTTATGGGCATGAACGACTCGACTCATTGATCTCAATAATAATGTAGACTCATGAATACACTCTTCTCATTCTCATACTCACTTACTTGAGTCTTGAAATAAATAAAATGTAATTGTAGAAAACTTCTCAAAAAGACTCAAAGGGACTTTCTCAAACATTACTCTTAACTCTACCTCGAATTTAAATTATGAATTCAAGGATCATGATTATAATATATAGGATTTCTCGTTTATTAGATGTAGTTTGGATGATTAAGATCAAGAAATCTTCGATGACATGGTTTAATAGAACTCAAATGAAAAGAAGGACGGAAGAAAAGGGGACCTGGCGACCATGGCGCACTGAGTGGCGCGGAGCGCCAGCCCCTGAATATAACACCCCAAAATTTTTTAAGTTAAGACCTGAACCATTCTTCATTTGTGAATAAGATCGTACTTGGTGATTATTAAATTTCCCATATGTGTGCAGATCAATTATTTAGTGTGAGAATAATTTTGGATATCAATTAAGGTAACTAGAATCTCCTAGCACAAAGTTGAGTTGAAAGTTTCCTTGCCGATTAAGTTTTGATGTAAGATTCTCTTTGGGTCAACTTCAAACGACCATATTATATTCTAAGTTATATGGCCCATAACCAATCAAATTAAAGGTATTTGGATCTTCTTCCCAACGCCACCAATTTCACAACAATCCGAGTTTTGAGTAAAAACTGATGACCATTTTAGTAAACTGTTACAGTGTAGTGATGAATTAGCTGACGGAAAAACACTAAAAAGGACCGTTTTTGTCTTTTTACCTCTAACTAAACCCTAAAAAAAATTTTGACTAATTAAAGACCCAAAATAATCAGATTTTCATCTCTTAATCCATCATTCTCTTCTCTCTCAAAATCTAAGGCAATACCCTAAGGAAAAATCAAAGTAGAAGACTCCATTCAATATTCCTTCCATCTTTTTCATGATTCTTCTTCAAGGTAAGTTTTTTTTCCAAGAATTCCATTCTGTCCAACTCAAATTCCACCATACAATTGTGAATCACTAATGAAAATCATAATTCAAGGCCATAAAGATTTCAAGAAACCAATTCTAGAATCTCAAGAGAGATTTTCTTGATTGTTTACCTTCAAGCTAGGGTTTCAAGGCTTCTAATCAACTTCTTCTATCAAGATTCTTCAATATTCTTCAAGAACATTGTTCTTCAAATTATGTAAGGCTATCATAGTGTTGAAATATTTCGTCCTCATGCCCTACATCTTCTTTCAGATCAGTAAAAGAGAAATCTAGGATTCTACCCCTAGATTTGAGTATTCTTGAGATGAGTTAATTTTGAGTTCTCGAGTTCCTATTCCGTTTTGAAATTCTTCTCCTAATTATTGAATTGCTATATTTTATGTATTAACATTTTTGAGTTGAGTCGTTCATGTCCATAATTCTGCATGAACCCTATGAATTGAGTTATAAATTTTGAGAAGCTTTTTAAAGCCAACACTTGAGTTTTAAACTGATTTTTTTAAGGAAGTAAAGATGAGTTTTGAGAAAGAGGTGTATTCATGAGTTTCTATATGATTATTGAAGTCCTCAAGTTGAGTCGTTCATGCCCATAATTCCGTACTAACCCTACGAATTGAGTTATAAGTCTTGAGAGTTTATGAAAGTCATTTATTGTGTTTCAAACTGAGTTTTGAAAAAAAGTTTAAAGGTTCTATTTCATCATGACTTAAGAGTTTATAATGTTATTTTATTCATATATATATATATATATATATATATATATATACATACATATATATATACATACATATATATATACATACATATATATATACATACATATATATATATACATATATATATACATATATATATATATATATATATATATATACCTATGTTAATTATTGGACTTGGAAGATTAGTTCATAAGTGCATGTTTTCAAGAAGGTAAACAGGCCTTGTGTTTTCAAAAGTATTTCAAGTGATGTAATAAGTCCATTCTTTGTAATGGATAAATTGAGCACAAAGTTATATTAATTATTTTTGGAGTAGTATCAAGCTCTAAGTTCGGTTAGAGTGTTTTATAACTCATAAGTCCCATAAAACTACGTAGCCAGCGTAGGATAGGATAACATTGATTCTTCATGTGATTCCTCACCGCCTCTAAGAAGGCATATAGTTGGATCTATAGTCACGACATCATCCTATAGCCTCAGCAGAGTATAGGATGGGCCCTTGCAAAGTGTGGTGGGACGTTGTATCATTGCCAGACTCATGGTAATGGTTGTCGGTTAGAGAAACTCCTCACAAGTAAAGTATATTATTTTCATATTTCTTTCATTGTATATTTATTGTAAAGCTTAAATGGTTTTCACTTCATGTTCATGTATTGATTCAGTTGAGTTGCTTTCAGCCATTCAATTCTGTTATTTGTTTACTTTGCCATATTACATACTCATTCATTTCATGTATTGATGTCGTTCGACCTGTATCCCTTTATGATATAGATACAGGTTCTTAGGATCCTCAACAAGAGTCCGTTGAGATCACTTCATCTGCTCCTCGGCTTTTGAGTAAGACCTTCTATCTTCTAGAGGACTCCAGTTTTATGAGTTCTTAGTAGTAGTTCTTTTGAGGAGTCGTGGTTCTTGTCCTGACACTCATCTTTATATAGTAGAGGCTTCATAGATAAACAGTTTTGGAGAGTCTTTCAGTTTTTAGATGTTTTATTTAAACCTATGTTACATACTTAGTATATTCAGCAAAGTTTAGAGATTCAGTAAACTGTTTTTAAATATTTCTTTCAATTTGATGCTTATGTATGCTTGAGTTAGTCCTCCACTTGTAGTCAGCCAGGATGAGGGTTAGCTTGGGGACCAGCAATGGTTCTCAAGTGCCAGCCACGTCTAGGGTGTAGGCTCAAGTCATGACAAAATTGGTATCAAAACACAGAGTTCAAGTGTCCTAGGGTGTCTATGAATTCATGTCAGTAGGATCTTATTTATGGTTATGAGGGCCCCACTTCTATAAATGAGGGACTACAAATATTTAAGAAAAGTTTTCCTTCTTTCATACTCTAAATCATGTAGTAGAACTGTGTCATAAGTAGCTTATTCTTACCCGTGCATTTCTAATAATCCATTTGACTACCCCTCATACTCAAGGTAGCTAAAAAGCAATGCCAGATCCTTATCAATGAGTTACTCTCAACAAAAATGTTGAGAAAGTCATGAGACTACAGAGGGGCTTAAGAGAAGCTCGTGAGTGAGTTAAGAGTTGAGTTTCGAAAGAATGTACTCTTATTCATATGAATCGTGCGTTCAAGCTAAAAGTGAGTTGTAATCTCTTCTCTAAACCTTGTTTCAATTGAGATCCTTATTGAGAAGTGTGTTGTAGAGTTTGGATAATGTTTTCACCCGAAAAGGTAGCATGAGTTACAAGATTATGAGCAGTACTAGTAAAGAGTGCCCTTAAGTTAAGAGAAAAGCATGCAGAGGTATAGAAATCTATGAAAGGGAGATAGCGATGGGGTAGATTATGTTATTATATCCATGCACCCAGTATGATATTAATGATGAGTTTTCTCCTATGGGTAGACTAAGAAGTGATGAGTTTGTGTAAATTTCATGATAGGAGATAGAGTAAGGGTTACAGTTAGGATAATTTAGAGTATACTTTAACTATAAAGGAGTTTATGATGATGTGTCATTGCGTTAGTAACGACCAAGTGTGGGTATTGAATAGAAGAGCATGAGTATTCATGAGGTGATAGCTCTAAGCTAGGCTTATGATCTTTAAGGGAGAGCCCATAATATTCAAAGGGTTATAGAACTAATTAGGCAATGACGTATAGTGAGTGAGTAAATAGTATTTGAGTTGTGAAGTGGAAGGTAAAGGTAATATGTAAATAGGTCGACTGTGAGATAAAGATTGACTAATCGTCTTGAGATCTTAGTGGCCGAGAGTTTCTTAAATTTATCTAGTAGTTGAAAGTTAGTATAGCAAGTGAGCAATCATATTTGTTTACATCCCTACTCTATTCAAATAGGACGAAACGTCGTGGTGACTCGAAAAATAATCAATTAATTCAATTTTAAAAGAATTTTAAGAAAAAATGAATTTTAAAGGGAGTCGCCACCTAATTTTAGAAAAAAACTAGAAAACCATTTAAGTGATCTACGAAACCATTAGATTCTAGGTAAAGGGTTCGAGTGATTCCGAAGGGAAGGTGTTAAGCATCCTTCGAAATCCACAAATGTGGTTCCCAACTGAATTCATTTTTTCAAATTGAGGAAGAGATAACACAATATACAAGTAAAACAAACATGCAATATATACAAATAATAAAGTAAATCAATAATATAAGAAATGGCTTTGCCTAACGTGAATAATACAAAATAATGTATAAAGAATGTTGTTCGAACTTCATTCGAATAGCTTCAATGAGAAGCAAACCTGTGTGCCTGTAAAGACACTTAGTAAAAGTGTTAGCAATAAATAAATATGAATAAATCAAATAGTAACTTAAAAATAAAAACCCGTCTAATTAACATGGGAGACCTTAGAAATCGACGGTAATTTCTTCATCGGCCAATTTTAACATACAACATATATAAACTTAAACTAAATTTTCATCTTTTACAATATGGAGGCCTCAAAAATCAATGGAGAGATTTTTTCATTGGCCACATTTTAATCTAACATCTATTCGATATCATAATAAGATCAACAACAAAAAGCACAAAAACTCATTCGAACAAAACTAACTAAACTACTTATAAAAAATAAATCAATATTATCCGAATTAATCAACTAATAACATCAATATAACAGATGGAATAATTAATAATTATCAAAGCAAAAAAATAAAAATATCCACAATGAGTAAAGTCACTGGAAGCCAATTTTTGACATTTAACTAACAGAGCAACCTAATAAAAATAATACTAAAATCAGTCTTAAAACTTGGCATTACCGCATGACAAATGTGGAACATATGGTAACATAATAAGAAAAATATATAAATATTTAAAGTAACCTTTTCGCTAAAACAATATAAAATTATAAACAATCAACTATCAACAAATAACATATGCTCTGTAAAATGTACAACCATCATTAAGAAATCAAAAATATATAAAATCAACCCACTAAAAATAAACGAAATACATGTAGCTATGGTAGAAAAATTAGAGAAAAGTAAAAGAAGTACCACATTTTCGAAGATGGAGTTTATGACTGGAACAATCATTTGTAAGCACTATCGATTTTTTCGACGGCGTAAGAGCCTCGCTGGTACGAGATCTGGTTCGCCTGAGCTTGGAGCCACGCCAGATCTAGTTGGTTTCCTCCGGAGTTCGAAACCTCACCGAATACCTGCAAAAAAACAACAAAATATCGTAAGGGGGAAAGGGAAGGGGTCTGGTGTTGTTCAGCTCTAGTTCATCGGAGCTTTGAGCTTCTTGCCGGAGCTTCTGTCGGAAAAAACAAAGGGGGTTTTTGGAGGTGGTTGTTTTGGGTTGTTTCTCACGAGCTCGGAGCTCGTTTCACCGGAGATCATGGCTATTTGTCCGAGTTTTTTGGTTGCTGTTTTGGAAGTTTCTTACTGGTTGTTTTGGTCAATTTCAGCAAGGAAGGAGATGGTTTTCTGGTCGTGGGGTTGTGGGTTCGAAGTTGCTGGTAGCTTCTCCGGCAGTGTGAGTTCGCCAGAGAAGACGATGAGGGTGAGAGGAGAAACTAGACAGCGGGGGTTGGGGGTTGTGTTTGTGATTTTCTGGCGACTGTGACTCTGATAGTGGTTTTGGTAGGAGAATAAGGGAAAACGGGGTCTTTGGTGGTTCGCCGGAAAATGTTCTGGCAAAGGTGGTGGCTGGGAAAGGTAATGAATAGTAAAGAGACCCCTTAAAAATCTGAAAAGAAATTATTAAACCTTATCCCAAATATTTTCTCTACCACCCTTGACCTAATGAATAAGCCATTATTTATATAGGAAATACAAAATTACCTATAATATAATATCATTCTTTTAAAATCGTGCACCGAAATCACTAGCCTTTAAAAATATATGTGCATGAAATCTTATCCATATTCGAATGAATTTTTAGACTGTGCAAAATATCAAAATTAAAAAATTGACAAATGTAACAAATAAAATGATTATTAAAAAGTATAATGAACATAGCTAATGACATGTAAAAATGCAATTTATCAGAACTGATGATTTAATCTAAATGAATAAATATTTGAACGTAGTCAACTGGTTGTGACAAAAAATAATATAATTAAAATTAACTGATAAAAAAATCCTAAATTTTGACAAATAAGAATAGTTATCGATAAACTTTTTTCAAAATTATAAAAAATGTATTTAAAATTATTAAATAAATAAAACTTAAAAGTTACGAATTTTGAAAATGTTAGGCCAAAATTGGGTGTCAACAATATTGATATCAGTGTTTAGAAATAGACACTAAGCTTCAATTTGACATGAGTGTCGTGATCAAAAGGATGGAAGCATGAGGGTGATGATGTTAGTTTGAGATCTGATCTGGTAGGTTTGACATAGAGTAGGTGAGGAATTAAGAGGTTAGTTAATGTGAGTGGTACAAGTATGGGATAAGAGTAACTTTTAGATAAAAGCAGTGAAGTGTGGCTAAGTCATAGGAGTAACAAGAGCATTAAAAGGTGTACCCGAGATTATATGTAATCAGACTAGGTTCAAATTAAGTTAACAATTTTTCATGTGTGCCTAGATAGTATATTTGAATTGTTAATGTGGAATAGACTGATGTGAGCATTATTCTTCACTTAAGAGTTAGATGGAGCGGCCTTATAAGCCAATGAGAAAAGGCTAATAGAAGCATCTTAGAAAGATGACTTAGAAGGAGTCTTAGTACCTGCTTATGGAGAGTTCAGTAGCCATGAGATAAGTCATTCCCGTGTATTAGATAAAAGGAATATAGACTAGCTTAGAGATGATGAGAATAGATATATAGCTTTAAAGTGTCAACTTCAAATCTAAGGGGGAGATGATAAGATGAGAAACCAAGTCAAGTGTTGAGAATCAGATAGTGGGGTCTTCAGAAAGAGTTAAAGTGAGACACTAATCCATTCATAATCTTGTGTATTCATCAAGTTCAGTTATTACAACATTATGTTGATGTCTCTTATATCAGAATTGTGTTAATGACCTATGCTCATACACTTCAGAGAGGTTCACATCTATGCTCAGTTTCCAGAATGAGGGACAAAGACTTTAGCCCATTGATCTCAACCTTACTCATAAAGTTATGGATATCAGTCTCATGCTATGAACCTATTCATATAAGCAATCATGTCTCACGGTATGTTTAGTCTCACAAACTCATGACTTACTCTCGATGGCTACCAACATAATGTTATGCCATGCATATTCTTATATCAAACATCTCGAATGAATTGTGCTTATGATCTTTCGCCCTAAAGCTCTCTCAGTGATCCTTTTAATTGAGAGTAGTGTTATTGATAGTAGCTATGTGATGATTGAGAACAGGATTGTTGTTTCTTATTCTGATAGTGATGGTGTGTTTATTCCATCTAAGGTTATGAATGTGAAGGAAGGAGGAGATAAGGTTTTACGATGAGTACTAAGTCAGCTCCCTAATGGTAATGCATGAAAGTTCAGTTGGTAGAGATGATGAGAGGATGATAAATTCTTAGAAAGTGGGTTAGTAGGTGTCTATGAAGTGGTTAAGGTTCTAAGCTTGAATGTGGTGTTATTAACATGTGGTCAATGCATGATACATTAGGCATTTTGTGATATGAGCTCAAGGTTATCTGAATGTAGTAGTAAGGAGTAGTGTTCTTGGGATGAGATTTCCTATAGAGGTATAGAACCTGAATCTTGTGATTCAGATCAGAATAATCACCCTATGTTAAGTACTTTGTGATTTTGAGTTAGGCTTGAATATAGTAAGAGTAACCCATTCCCATTCTCATTCCAGTCGTCATTCGAGGATGAATGATCTCAAGGGGGAGATATTATAACACCCCAAATTTTTTTAAGTTACGACCCGAACCATTCTTCATTTGTGAATAAGATCGTACTGGGTGATTCTTAAATTTCCCATATGTGTGAAGGTCAATTATTTAGTGTGAGAATGATTTTGGATATCACTTAATGTCATTAGAATCTCCTAGCACAAAGTTGAATTGAAAGTTTCCTTACCAATTAAGTTTTGATGATATAGTGTAGTGACGAATTAGCCGTCAGGAAAACATTAAAAAGGGTCCTTTTTGTTATTTTACCTCTAAGAAAACCCTAAGCTAATTTCTTGACTAATTAGAGACCCAAAACAATCAGATTTTCATCTCTTAATCCATCATTCTCTTTTCTCTCAAATCCTAAGGAAAAATCAAAGTAGAAGACTCCATTCAAGATTCTTTCTATCTTTTTCAAGATTCTTTTCCAAGGTAAGTTTTTCTCCAAGAATTTCAGTCTTTCCAACTCAAATTACTCCATACAATTATGAATCACTAATGAAATCATAATTCTTGGTCATAGAGATTTCAAGAAACCAATTCAAGAATCTCAAGAAAGATTTTCTTGATTGTTTACCTTCAATCTAGGGTTTTAAGGCTTCAAATCAAGTTCTTCTTCAAGATTCTTCAAGATTATTCAAGAACCTTGTTCTTTTAGGTATGTAAGGGTATCATAGTATTGGACTATCGTCATCACTCTCTACATCTACTTTTAGATCAGTAAAAAAGAAATCTAGGATTCTACCCCTAGATTCGAGTATTCTTGAGATGAGTTAATTTTGAGTTCTCGAGTTCCTTTTTTTTTTTTTTTGAAATTTTACACCTAATTATTGAATTGCTATATGTTATGCATTAACATTTTTGAGTTGAGTTGTTCATGTCCATAATTCCGCATGAACACTATGAATTGAGTTATAAATTTTGAGAAGCTTTTTAAAGCCAACACTTGAGTTTTAAACTGAGTTTTTTGTGGAAGTAAAGATGAGTTTTGAAAAAGAGTTGTATTCATGAGTTTCTATATGGTTATTGAGGTCCTCAATATGAGTCGTTCATGCCCATAATTCCCCATGAACCCTACGAATTGAGTTATAAGTCTTGAGAGTCTTTGAAAGTCAATCATTGTGTTTCAAACTGAGTTTTGAGAAAAAGTTTAAAGGCTCTATTTTATAAAGACTTAAGAGTTTCTAATGTTATTTTATTCATAAATATATTCATATACATATGTACATATGTTAATTATTGTAGTAGAAAGATAAGTTCATAAGTGCATGTTTTCAAGAAGGTGAACATGTCTCATGTTTTGAAAAGTATTTCAAGTAATGTAAGAATTCCATTCTTTGTAATGGGTGAATTAAGCACAAAGTTATATTAATTATTTTGGGAGTAGTATCGAGCACCGAGTTGGGTTAGAGTGTTTTATAACTCAGAAGTCCCATAAAACTACGTAGTCAGTGTAGGATAGGATAGCATTGATTCTTGATGCGACTCCTCACCGACTCTGAGAAGGCATATAATTGGATTGATAGTCACGATATCATCTTATACCCCCTGCAAGGTATATGATGGACCCTTGCAACATGTGGTGGGACGTTGTATCATTGTCAAGCTCATGGTAATGATTGTCGGTTAGAAATACTCCCCACAAGTAAAGTATATTATTTTCATATTGCTTTCATTGTATATTTATTGTAAAGCTTAAATGGTTTGCACTTCATGTTCATGTATTGATTCAGTTGAGTTTCTTTCAGCCATTCAGTTCAGTTATTTATTTACTCAACCATATTACATACTCATACATTCCATATACTGATGTCATTTGACATGCATCCTTTTATGATGCAGATACAGCTTCTTAGGATCCTCAACAAGAATCTGTTTAGATCACTTCATCTGCTCGTCAGCTTTTGAGTATGACCTTCTATCTTTCGGAGGACTCCAATTTTATGAGTTCTTAGTTTCTTTTGAGGAGTTGTGAGTCTTGTCCTGACACTCATCTTTGAATAGTAGAGGCAAAGATAAACAATTTTGGAGATTCTTTCAGTTTTTAGATGTTTTATTTAAACCTATGTTACATACTTAGTATATTCAGCAAAGTTTTGAGATTCAGTAAACTATTTTTAAATGTTAATTTCAATTTGATGCTTATGCATGCTTGAGTTATCTTCCGCTTGTAGTCAGCCAGGATGAGGGTTCGCTTGGGGACCAGCAATGGTTCTCGAGTGCCAGTCACGTCTAGTGTGTAGGCTCGGATCTTGATACTAAACTTCAGAACCCCTTCCATGGCGCACTGCAGGTGCGGCGCACCAACCACCCTGGCAAATCAGTGGTGCGTCGCGCCACCCCTTCCCCGGGACATTCCGATGAACTTTCTTCTCAATTTTCCAGCTCTACCTCATCTAGATTCTAATGATTTACTCCAAATTATCTTAGATTCATATGCTTAACACACTTAGATCAAAAATCTACCAAAACAATCACTCATTCGCAAGACCTTCACCTCAAGAACTTAACAAGACTCCATTGACAAAGATGAAGTCAAAACCTCAAGAACTTAAATCATTTAACCTCTAGAATGAAATTACGGATAAAAATCACATGATTGGTGTGTGGGTGAATGAACCCAACACTATGAGAACTTACATAACTCAAAGAACTATGTTCTTGGCAAAATCTTGGATGAACGCTTGAAACCTTGAAATTTTCTCCTCTTGAATCTTCTCTCCAAAGCCCTAAATGTTTTGGGGATGAATGAAACTAATTCTAATCAGTTTAGACACTAAATTGGGTGTAATTAACACTTAGACTAAGTGAGGTAAGGAAAAGACTAACATACCCCTATTTAGTTTGGGTGAAAAGACGCTATCTAGAGAGGCTGCACTCAAATGGTCATATCTTCCTCATTCGAACTCGAATTTTAGCAAACTCGGTGGCGTTGGAAAGAGGACTCAAAAATCTTTGATTTGATATCTCATGGGCCACCTAAATCATTATGTGTTAAACTTATGGTGGTTTGAAGTTGACACAAAACTTAAAAGAACTTACGGTGCTACATCTAGCGACCTTGACACATAAGAAAATTTAAATTTCTAGGTAAATTCTTACTCACAACGAAGAATAGTTCGAGTCTTAGCTCAAAATTTTTGGGGTGTTACAACTTCACTTCGTGTATATTAAATTGTTGCCTCATTTAACTATGTGTTAATTCAAATCGAAAGATATTGACACTTAAGTACACGTTCCTTCCTTTTGCCCAAAATTTGTTCATGCTCTTTATCTTTGCATTAGTGGGAGATTTTGATATTAATTTTACCTTTATTATTAAGAGTAATGCAAAGGGTACAAAATATTACGTTATAAAAGAGATGAATTACATATCTGTTCCAAATTAGATTTTGGTAAATGTAATGTAATGACCTTTTATGTCATTAACATTCACATATGTTTCTAAGAAATTACTTCTTCACGAAACTCCTCCTTTCCAAATCCTATATAAAGAAATGTCTTGTGTGTTAAATAAGACCACACCACCAACAAAAAGAAGAGAAAAACTTTTTCTTCCTTTCTATTCTTAACTTATTCTTAGAATATTTTTTTTTTGGAAATTGATTTTTGGGCAACCTCCAAACTTTCAGCCACAAGTACACGTGTTTGAGAGTAATTGTGGAACCTTGGGGAGCGACCTGTTGGTTCGAAAGTGATTAGGGCGTCATGCGGAAACTTACAATTGCAAATCATGACATCGATAAATCAGATGACAAAAACTTATACTAAAAATTAAAATATTATTATATGGTTTGACCAATTGGTCTACATATGAAAATTAATATAAAAGAAAAATATTAAAACTATAGAGAGAAAATTTTCCTCTAAGCAAAACTCTTAAATGTCTACATTGTGGATTATATTATGTTTTTGGTATGAGAAGAGGAGTCTTCAATTTATAGAGTTCCAAACGTTTCCTCTAAGTAAAGAATAATCAAATATGGAAGAGAATTATATTTTTTCCTTTCAAGAAAAGTTCAAGAATTTATGGTAATACTTTGACTTTCCTTTAAGCAAAAACTAAACTTAAAATATGATAAGAAAATCAAGGCAAAAAAATCCTAACAAATCTCCCCTTTGGCTTGAATTTTCTAGGAAAATAATCTTGATCCTCTTTCTTCACACAATCTTCATGTATCACTACTGATTACCATGATTTAAAGAATTGATATGGGTTAAAAATTGGAGCCCTGTTTTAAAAGTTATGAGCAGGGTTGAAAGTGGAGCTCATGCGTTAAATGTAATTTGTATGAGTTGAAAGTGGAGCTCATGCGTTAAAAGTAATATGCATGAGTTGAAATGGGGCTCATGTGTTAAAAGTAAGATGCATGAGTTGAAAATGGAGCCCCAGCATTAAAAGTTTGCAGGGGTTGAAAGTTGGAGCCTATGTGTTAAAGTAATTTTGTTTTAAAGGATGAAGCAACATGGTTGTTGAAAATATATCTAAAATTTTTCTCCAAATATAGTAGCACAAAAATCTTCATTATCATCACGTTGATTGCAAATTGATCTGAAACTGAACATGTCTTCAACTTTGTTCCATTGGATCGTTGAACCATGTGCTCTGATACCACTTGTTAGGTTTGAAAGTGATTAGGGCGTCATGCAGAAGCTTACAATTGCAAATCATGACATTAAAATCAGATGGCAAAAACTTATACTAAAAATCAAAATATTATTATATGGTTTGACCAATTGATCTACATATGAAAACTAATAAAAAGGAAAATTATTAAAACTTTAGAGAGAAAGTCTCCCCTAAACAAAATTCTTAAATGTCTACATTGTGGATTATATTATGTTATTGGTATGAGAAGAGGGGTCTTAAATTTATAGAGTTCCAGACGTTTCCTCGGGAAAGAATAATCAAATATGGAAGAAAATTATAGTTTTCCTTCAGGAAAAGTTCAAGCATTTATGGTAATACTTTAACTTTTCTTTAAGAAAAAATTAAACTTAAAATATGGTAAGAAAATTAGGGCAAAAAATCCTAACACGATCAGCTACAATGATTTGCACTGGAGTCGGGTTGAACTCATTTTCAAGGCAGTGGCTTGTGTTGCTCCCAAATGCACACGCTAATGTACGTAGTCACGCAAGTAATATAGTGGCTCTAAAAGAGCCGGATTATCGAACCAAAAGGACTTGACAATTAACTATTTACTAAATTATACTAATCCTGATTATTTATTTAAGGGGATGATTACAAAGATGAATATATATTAACTAAACTAAAAATTAAAAAATAAAATAACTAAAAAGCAATTAACTAAAAAAAGGATAGATTTTTCACACAGTCAATGAATGAATCAATCTAGAATTATGGTTTAGCTAATAATCATATTTAGCATCAATTTAATCAAATTATTTGATTATCTAGTTGTTGATTCACGGGGTTGATAATATACTCATGATTTTCCAACCTTTAACCATCTACCACAATTGACAATCTAACTACATTGTTGAGCGTAGATATATTGAATCAACTATGGAGCATTACATTGTCTTCCCGTATTTGAGCCAAGCACGCACCTAGGTATATCACCGTCCTAGACACAAATTAATTCAAGTGATATGCAAGAAAAGATTATGCTTCTTATATTCCATGTTTTATCCCTCTATTCCTCTCTCGAGTTCAAAAGAAGATAATAATTTTTTTCAATAGTGACCACGCATAAAAATAGTAATCACAAGAATATAAGAAGGACCAATATGATAAACAAGTATGCCGAATCAAAAATCACTAAACAATCATTTTATAAGTTAACATAATCTTAGAACGAGAAGTTTAACTCCACATAGACATAGAGCAATTACAACGAATCATTCAAAGAAAAGATGTAAAATAAATAAAAGAAATAAAGGAATAGAAAAGATGAAACCCTATATAAAAGAATTATTTTGTACGTTGTGTCCTTTCTTCCTTAATAATTATTCTTATAGACTATTTAAAGATGTAGGAGATCCTAAATAAAATAATTGAGTCCAAAACAAATTGGGAACCCAAAACCTTTAAGGGATTGGATTCCTGCGTGAACAGTGACAACGTTCAACAATTGTTTTCAAATTCATCATGACACGTGGCCGCATGTCTATACTTCAATTCAATTTCTTCTTCTACTATACTCTAATATATCAAATATTATTATATTTAATTTAATTCATTAATCTGTCTGCTTGATTTTTTTATACAATCTTCTATCTTTAATTTGTTTGGCTCCAAATCTCTTTATCTTCACATCAATTTAATATACAAATAAAATATATTTCCTATGTGCCTAATTATTTGTCCATTTTTGAATTGACACACATATTAAGAAAACAATTATTGATATAGTGAGTTTACCATTTTATCACTAGTAATTATGAAGTAGATGAATTAAAAAATTAAGATTTTCAAGAAGTTTTATCTTTTTCAAAGTAATTAATTAAGGGTATAATAGGTAAAAAAAATTGTCCTTTCTTGATCTGTCAAAATAGACAAGTAAATAGGGACAACTAAAAGAGAAAAAGTGGACAAATAATTAGAGACGGAGAGAGTACTATATATATATTGGCCTAGCATCAGCTTGCCACAACACAATGTTTGTAATAGGTTATTTACTTCTTTGTAATTTTAGTCCAATATCATGATTGTAGTATTTTTCCCAACAGTCGTAACTCAACCCCTAAAGTTGACTTATGAAATGAGGATTATGTCCAAATACATATAAACAACAATTAGTCCATTTTCCAACTAATACAAGACTTTTACTCACTCTAAAACACTTATAAACATGTTGTGTGTTTTACACCAAGACACGACTGCATAATGACTAGTGTCATAGATTGCTTTGTCGCGTGGACGGACTCATCTATATATAGTAAGATTCATTTAAGTGTAGAATAAAGCAGGAAGATCCATCAAATATGATTCTGCACCGTTCACTTTACAATTAGTGGTTTATGACTGACCCAATATACGCACAAACTTATATATCAACAATTGTATTGTCTTTTACTAATATAAAGTTAGTATCATGATATCACTAAGTCAAAAAATGATCTTTAGCGACAATTAATTAACGGCAATAGTTCAAGTGTCATTAAATATGTATTTTTAGCGGTAATTAGTACTCTTTGTATTTGTCCCTAAAGTCTTTAGCGACATTGGATCTAATGGTACTTAACTAATACCGATAAAGACTTCAACACTCTTTATTAATGTGTCTATTTATTGCCGCTAAAAGTTATTTTTATTATAGTGTATATCGTTTCGACAAATTAAATTATTGCAATATGTGTGACGATTTAACGAAATAAATAGTAACTTATATGGACATTTATATTTGGTGTATGTATAATAATTTTGAGTCATTCAAATGTTTGTTGTCATGTTGAGATGATTCCATTATAATCTATTGTGTCTAAATGTAGAAGTAGCTTCAAGATTATCATTCATTAGACTTCAGTGTTGATCTCATCTCTTATAATACAAGAAGGGTAAAGAGCTTTAGTTGCACTAGCATTTTCAAAATTCAAACCAAACCCCTTGATGACTAATTTTTGTTGGATTTTATAAAGCTCAGAATGTAAAATGAAGAGTTTTTTACTTTTCTAAAGGGTCGTGACTTTTTTGAAGAGTTTCGATTTTTCTGAAAGCTGTGAATTTTCTGAAAGGGTTGTGACTTTTTGGAATGGCTGTGCCTTTTTCGAAGGGTTGTGACTTTTCCAAATGATTGTGACTTTTTCGAGAAGCGAACGCACAATAAACACTTGTTCATGCTATCATTTGTTGTCTATAAATAGATGGTTTTTTCTTATTTTTTAAAAAAGTATTTTTTGAAGTTCTTATTATGCATAAACAAATTCTAGTATACTTTACTGTCATTGAGTGGTTTGTTGGCACCATGATTTTATATGTACTTAATTATGCACCAATGAGTAAGATCGTTTTATTCTAGAAGGATATCATTAACCTCGGGTACTTGAGGGGAATAATATTCCTTAAGGAAATATTCTGCATTCAGCGGGCTCGATTTTTTTCTTGAAAAAAAATACTTTTTACATTCTTTTCTATTTACTGATTTTAAGTTTTCTAATTTTAAAAAATATTATTTAAACTTTGTTGTTCCTTACCATGTTCTCCAAAATTATTCTTCTAAATATATATATATATATATATATATATATATATTTGTTGTTCCTTACCATGTTCTCCAAAATTATTCTTCTAAATATATATATATATATATATATATATATATATATATAGGGGCGGAGCTACTGTATTGGGGGGTTCGGGCGAACCCCTTAGCTTTTCCGTAGACTCTATATTTGTATAAAAATATGAAACAAAATAGATATATACATTTCCTGCGCATCCCCAGCAAGAGTGAAATGGCTGACCCAATGGTGTTTGTGCACCTTGCGAAACCGTTTGGCCCTCTAGTTGTGGGTTCAAAACTTAGTAGGCACGATTTATTTTTTGGGATAATTTTCTACGTGCTTTTATATAAAAAGAATTTTTTTAAAAAAAAAGATTGAAAAGTAAACCCACTTAGTAGGCACAATTTATTTTTGGGATAATTTCGTACGTGGTTTTATATAAAAAGAATTTTAAAAAAAAATAGAAAAATAAGGATTAACTAAATTATATTTGGGTGTAATAATTTTTTTCAAAAAATATTGATAAATGTAAAAAATAGGAAAATAGTATTTGTGTTGTACTCTAAAACAATATCTGACTATTGATTTCTACTAAGAAATTCAGAAAAGTTTAACTCAAATCTATTTTTCAAAAGTTAGCGTTCTAACTTTTATTGTTGATCTGATTGCTACCATTCGAAATCTGGCCTCCAATATGTACTCTTTCTTTCTCTTTTCATTTTTTTTTCTTATTTGTTTACTTTTACACGATATGATTATTTATTCAAAAATTGACTTTTAATCTATGATTCTAGGGTTATCCCACATATTGATAATTTATTATATTAAAATAATTGTTGTTTGCTTTCCAAAATTTTAACCTTTGGTGGCAGACTGACAGTAATGGTTCAAGGCGATAGTGAAATTAGTAAAATATTTATTTTAGGTGTCAAAATATTAATGGTGAATTTAATAATTTTGACCTCACTTAGAACAATATTGAAGATTATAGTAGAAATGTTCAAAATTTGATGGTTGTTATTTTAGGTTAAGATCGTTGTTCTTTTTTAAAATTTAGAATCACTTTGATGCAAATCACTATATATATATATATATATATATATATATATATATATATATATATATATATATATATATATATGGAATCATGTGAAAACATATTGCCACTATAAAACAAATAGGGTGACCCGCCCACCACCTTTGGTTATCCAAAAGCAAGAAACTAGATTGCAATCTTGTATTTCCTTTCCTCTTTCTAATTATTATCTAGGCAAAAATACTTAAATATAGGGCTGGACATAATAAATCGGAAATTGAATCGAAATTTTTGGTAATTTGATATTCAGTAATTGGATATTCAGGAGTAAAATTTTAGAATTATGGTATTCGAGTTTGGATTTGGTATGAGACATTAGTACCATTTGGTATTTGATATTTTCCGAATATCGAATTATTTACTTAATGAAGATCATATATCAACATGTCCAAAGAAGAAAGTCAAAGAATGAACATAAGCAGCCCGAATACATGTCTTTTAGCTGTATCAATTTAATTTTCTTGATTCTTCTTACTTGTTAATATTCAATTATATCGTGTCATCAAATTAAAAAAAAATAGAAATGATTGGAAAAGTAGTATTAAATTTGTAATACAATTGGCTATAACTTCAATACGGTATTACCGAATACCATACCAAATCAAAATATTTGCCGATTACCGAATTGCCGAACTGAAATTTAAAATTTTGATATTTGATATCTACTTTTAAGTATCAATTACCAATTTACTAAACCCAAAATTTGATAATACCAAACGTCCACCCCTACTTAAATATGTCATTAACATTTAAGAGAAGTTGATTTATATTATTTTTTGTTAAAAGTTGATATCATTTATGATGTGGCCATATTCTAAAGTGTCCATTATTCACGCCATTATATTTTAACGGAAAACAAGAGAGAAGTGCATGAATATCCGCTTTTGATGTTGACATATAATCAATACTTGATTTTGATGTCGTCGTTTAATTAATTAATATCCGCTTTTAATGTCAACATTTAACTAATACCCACTTTATAATTTCAGACATTTTTAGTAAGATATATGTAAAAATTGATACACTTGTGTGTGTATATATTTATATATATATATATTGTCACACTCTGAGCCTACACCCTGGGCGGAACTGGCATTCGAGAACCATTGTTGGTCCCAAGCGTACCCTTAGCCTACCCTTAGCCTGACTTCCTACTCAGCGGAAGACTTTACTCAACAAGATAAATCCATGTAGTAAACTAGAATGTTATAAAGGAAACATTCAACTGGCTAATAGGCAAACTCAAGTCTCAACATAATATAATGAAAATGAAAAGACTAAAGAATTAACATCAACTAGCTGTCTATGAACCTCTAAAAATTGAGATGGACGTCGGGACAAGACCCACGACATCCTAATGAACTAAAATGATAAAGTAACGAAAAAGGGGATCCTCCGAAAGCAAGGAGGCTCACCAACAACTCTGAAGCTCAATTGGATCAACGATGCACTGGGTGCTGATCCTGATTACCTGAATCTGCATCATAAAAAGATGCAGGCCAACTGAATTAGTACATTGAATGTACGAGCATGCGAGGGGAATACTAAAAAAGACATAAGCTTGAAAAGAACTGAAGGAACATACCCGGTCTTAACTCAACTCAACTCATTTCAATATAAAGAAATAATGTAAATGCAATATAAAGAAAAACTTTTTAAAACATGGATGACAACTCTGTGTGTTTAGAAATACAATGAAAACTCAGTTTGTATGCAAGGATACAATATAAATTTTGTTTGTATGTGAAAATACAGGTAATCTCTGTGTATATAAAAATACAAGATATAATTGTGGGAGTTTCTCTAACCGACAACCATGTTTTGCCTCACGCTGCCAGGGCCGCCATATACTTTTCGGGGGTATAGAACCTAACTACTAAGTGGATCCACTAGTCTATGCTAAAAAACACTAAGGAATCATCTAAAAAGTGATTATTTTCTACCCACGTTGGCTACATGGTTTATGGGGGCTGTGAGTTATCTGAACTCTTCCCCATATCAGGGCTCAATATTACTCTCAAAATATACTAGCTCATGCGTTTTTAAAAACATAACTCTTTCTGTGATTTGAGATAATTGCTCAAAAACTAGCTCAAAGGCTCTCTTGAAAATCAGTGTTTCCTCTCTTGATTAAATGTGAAAACATTTACTCTTTACTGAAAACTAGCTCAAAGGCTCTTTTGGAAATCGGTGTTTCCTTTCTTGATTAATGTGAAAACATTTACACTCTTTACTGAAAACTAGCTCAAAGGCTTTTTTGGAAATCGGTGTTTCCTTTCTTGATTAAATGTGAAAACATTTACTCTTTAGAATACATAGTCCCCGTATACTCTTTTGAAGAAATGAACTTCACTCTTTACTCTTTACCTAACTCAAAACTCAAGTCTTAAAAACAAGTTTAAAAATGTTTGCAAAAGACTTTTGAAAAAGACTCTAAGAACTCTCTAAACTTGGCTCTTAACTCTACCTTGAACATGAATTATGAATTCAAGATTATGATTTGTGATAGGAAAGATCTCGTGATGTTTAGGAGTGTTTTTAGATAGTTAAACATGAGAAACGATCAAGTAATCACTGTCTGGACGCAAGTCCGAGACACGGAGATGCATATAAATATTTGATCGTGAAATAAATTTTGAGGTAGAGGGGTCCGCGATGCGGAGAAATCTTCTGCAAAAAGGGGAGGCAGGTCCGCGACGCAGACTAGGTTGCCAGTTTCGCCCGACTTTTTCCTTCTTCGTTTTCTAACCCCAATTCGCCTAAATTCGATTATTTTTCTCAAATTCTCTTTAGATTCAGATACCCAGTATATGTACACAAGAATCTATTCATAGAGACTCTAAATCGACATGATTTCCTCAAGAACTCAACAATCCCAACTTAACTCAAGAACGAAAGCCAATGTTCAAGAATACAATTCAAAATCATCAACTTTCAACTTTCTAGAACGAATTTCGCTGAACTAAACATGATTGGCGCGTGGGTGGACTAACCCAACGCTATGAAAAACTCACACACCTCTTAGGATCGAATCTTTGGTGAACTCCGCAGCCGAAATAGCAAGAACTAGACGAATCTTGACCTTTTCTCCTCCTTTCTTCTCTTGAGTTCTTTCTCTAAAAATCCTAGCGTGAAATTTGAGTGCGTAAACTGAACCAATTCAGTTAGACCCCAAATAAATTACTAAAAACGGCTTTAATTAATTGGGTAATGAAAATATCGAAATACCCTTCCAAAATCCGAGTAACTTTCCTTAATCAGACAGTCCGACTTCAAATGGGCATATCTCCCTCATACAAACTCAAAAACTAGCAAATTCGGTGGAGTTGGAAAGATTATTCAAAGAACTTTCATTTGATATCTTGTAGCCCACCTAACTCATCCTGTACTAGGAGTTATGGTCGTTTGAAGTTAACTCAAAACTCATACTTAACATAACTTGCCAACTTTCAGATTTTCATTATTTCCAAAAATGATTCTTTCTAATTTTAGCTCTTTCAAATAACGGGGTGTTACATATACACACACCAAGGAAAATGACCCGTGTCAGCACAGACCCAACATTATAAAAAAATATATACAAAATATTGGGATAAAGTTATGCATAATTTATTTTTACAAATTTTATATACTTATTGATATTCTAATTAAATTTTTAAATTTCAATTATCTAAAAATATAATATAGTAGAGGAAGATGTTTTCAATCACGATAAATTCTCTTTGAAGCGTAAAGGAGTCTATCGACTTATTGTTTTATTTTATGTGATATTATTTTTAATTTTTTTAAAAAAAATTATTAATATTTAATCATAATTTGATTTTAAAGATCATATTTATCAATTATGAATATCTTGATATTTATCAATTATGAATATCTTGGAAACAAAAAACTTATAAAACTATCTCTGATCCACCTTCATTTTACTCTATATTCTCTATATTTGGAGAGTAAAATAGAGAATGCTATCTCCAATCATTCTCTATTTCACTCTCTATTCTTCATTTATAGAGAGGATTGAAGAATTACTATTCACACTCTCTATTTTATTTTTTGATTATTTTATTATTATTTCAACTATATAATATTTGTAATTAACATATTATAAATCATATAAGACTATTAATTAAATATTTAATCTTCATAATTATTTTAATGTAATATAACACTTTTAAAAAATATTATTTAATATATAAATTTTCAATCTGAATTAACAATATTTTATTTTAAAAAATATATATTTAGGACCAATTACAATCACATAAATGGACATGCTCTATATATATAGAAGATGCCTCAGAAGCAGCTCTCCGCTGTGTTGTCAACTTACAAATTGGGGCTATTTTTGGTACTTTAATAATTCTTTGCTTTAGTTCTATTGTACTTAGTGCCGACAAAATGAACTCATATTTTGGTAATTCGCTCAATTCGTTCATATTTTAATGGGTTAGGTGAGTGACTTTTTACATGGATAAAATATGGGTTGATACCCATATTCAACCCATAAAAATATGGGTAAAATATGGGTAAACTATGTGTAAAATATGGGTAAAATATGAATTAGCCAAATGGGTTAAGCTTTTAATGTTTATTCACTCAAAATTTATGATATCACTAAAAATAAATTATAACTTCTCTTCCTTTTTATGTTCTTCTATAGAACTAATTATTTTTCTCTATAATTGAAAAGGTGAAGTCTTTGGCCCTCCAAAAATATATATTTTAAATGTACATTTGTTTTGTTAATTATAATAATATCTTTATATTTGTTTAATTTTATATTGGATAATAAATAATAGTGTAAAATAAGCAAATCATGTAGTAGTATTGACATTGGTTAAGTCTTAAAGTGCATTAAGCATGTTTTAGTCCTAAAATGCAACTATTCATTTACTTTGAAATTAAAAATATTTTCCCCTTGTTATTACATAAATTGATTCTATATTGAAAAGTTAGGATTGATTTTTTGACTTTTACGATACAATAAAATTAAATGAAGCATTTTCAATATTTTCATCTAAAAAAAGACTAAAATATTTTCTCCATGTTGAATTCTTAAGTAGAGTACTATTTACTCATGAAAATATAGGTAAAATATAGGTAAACTAGTATTTTACCCAATCTATTTTTACCCATATCAAATATGGAAGGGTTGAATTATTGCACATTTTATATTGATTCATTTTCAACCCGCCCATTTGCCACCACTAATTGTACTTTATTTTTCTATGCATGTACCTTCTCAGTTGTGGACAAAAAAATCATACTATTTTCAATTATTTTCAGTATAACATGGAAACATTTTATGGTGATTGAGGCACATCATGTCATAGTTGTATAAGAAATTATTTTAATAGATAAAAATTTATTTTGTGGGACTATATCTTTATAACTTTTCTATTTCTCTTCTCAATCCTCCACCCCACCTTGTATTTAACCCCCCTCTATGTAGAGTACTTTGTAAAATTTTAAATTTTAAATATATTTCATTACACAATAAAAATAATAATATCCTGAATCAGTAATTTATTACCTCTTTTGCGCATTATTTCTTCAATAGAAAAATAGTAATGTCCTAAAATTAGTAATTTATTTTATTTATCGTTTTGATAATTCATAATGTTCATTTGCTAAAAATCAAATAGAGATAAATATATTAATATTAATTTAGATTTAAAGTCAAATAATTACGTATTCAAAAAAGTTAAATTAAGATATGTGGTCTTAACCTCATATAGAATCAATTGTATTATTTTTAGGATAATGATAAATAGTTATTTAAAATTACGTGTAAATCAACAAAATAAAAAATATAATTAATTATTTTTTTCATTTTTCTCTCTCTATTAATTTATTATTTTTTGTTCTCGAAATTCAATCTATAAATATTTTTTTATTATATTAACATGATAAGAATTGCAACTAATAATATTTTAGGTTGAATTGCAACTTTGTGAGAAGGTTATATTTTTTAACAAACACTATAAGTTGCAATTCTTATCATGTTAATATAATAATAATAAAATATTTTAAGAATATTAATTAAATTTCACATAGCTTGAATTTCAAAAACAAAAATATATCATATAAATTGAGAGAATATGTATGTAGTATATAGGAGTTTATGGATGATTTTCGATTTTGAATTACATGAAAATAGAAACAAAACTTATGTGATTATTTGTCAAGATTACAGATGGTCTTTCTATTATATTTTCTTGTTGGAGAATCTTGGATACATTTAAGTGTTTACGAAAATAGAAAATTATAAAATTATTGAGAAGAGAAAAAAAATTGATTTTATACTCTTTCGTTTTTCGTATTAGTTATTTTACTTTTTTACACATTCTTAAGAAATTATTAATAAAAATGATAATTTACTAATTTACTCTTTAAGATTTTTTTTTTTATATAATTTTACAAAGTTTGTTTATACTTTCAAAAAGAATAATTGCTAGGGTAATGAAAATAAAAAAATGATAATTTAATTTTATTAATTGATAAATAATTTTAATAATTAATTTTAGTAATTTATATAATTAATATAGGATTGAAAAATAATACCAAATATTAGGAGTATGATGAATTAGGCTAAATTTACACTTTTAAAATTATTTAAAGATAAGGAAAATAGCAAACTTTGAAATATTGGTTAAAAAAAAAAAACAAGAAGTTGAAAAGTTAAAGTAATGGGAAAAAAGTTAAAAGGTAAGAGAGAAGAACTTTGGCCCATTTTTTGTGAAACACCATAATGATTCACGTGTCAAGTTTTTCGTATACCATATATTTGGCTGAACATGGTCCACTTGCATTTTTCTTCATGTATGTGTCGGCCTTTTTCCTTTATCGTTCTAGGAGTTTTGTGGGCTCCACTTTAATAGTTTTTTGGCACTTCATTTTCTTATGTGCTTCTTATTTGATTTTTATATAATTAATAACTCATACTCCAATAGAGAGTTTCAAGAGTTATAGTCTTTAAATTTATTTGTCTTATTTCTTTCGTTTCTCTATAGTTAAAAACTAGATAAAAAATATTAAATTATTTATTATAATTAATAATTTAAAATATATAAAAGTATAATAAATTCAACTGACTCTTGAAATTTTATCAATGTCACATAAAATAGGACCAAAAAAGTAACTTATATTGTTTGAAAATAACGTAAAAAGCATTGTAAATCACTTTAAAATTATATATGTGCCACATAAATTGGGACTAGAGAAATAATATACATTATTTGAAAATTACACAAAAAATACTATAAATTACAATAATTAACAAGTTAAAATATTTAAAACACATATAAAGAGTCTAATTATTTCTCAAAATTTTATTAATTTCCACATAAATGGAGCAGAGAGAATAAAATAATATTATTTAAAAATACGTAAACATACTATAAATCCAATAATTAACAACTTAAAGCATTTATATATTAAAATTTAAGTGCCTCTTCAATTTATATTTGTAATTAAAACAACCAATAATATATGTGGGCCTCTGCTGGGACGGATCCAATATCTAGTTTCATAAATAAAATGGCCCAAAAGTGTTTTATTAAAAATAGTAAGTAAGGCAAAAGTTGAGGGAATTGACCACAAGTGTAGTTCAATGGGTCCCACCACATTCACTGATATTTCAATGAATGACATCATCTGTAATTTAACAGAAAAAGATGGGTCTTTTATGGAGCTGTTGATGTGGTCTAAAGAATAAAGCGGAAAACACCTTAAGAGTTGTGATAGAGTGGTAAGTACTCCTTCATCCTTAATCAAAAGGTCTCGAATTTGATTCTCTTTGAGTACAGAGTCACTTTTGTTAGGGAGCACTTCATCCCCAATGTGGAACTTTTCGGCATGAATTCGAATTTAATCGGACTCTAATATGAGTATCAAACACCAAATGGGAAACCAGAAAAACAAAAAAAAAAAAAAAGCGAAAAACACAACCCCTTTTAAGCAAATTGATCTTCCAAAATACCATTATATCCTTAAACTTTCATTTAATGACACTAATTAGATGACATGTTTAAACCCTCTCTTCTAATATATAGAAGAAATATATATATAAACACACACTTACATATTATAAATTATTTTAACCTTTCCATGAATTATTTATTCTTTAAATTATATCTTAAATCCATTAAAATTATTACTAATTAATATAAATATCATAATAAAATAACACAAAAATATTGAATTTGGTTTGTGATAAAGCCCTCGTAAACCTCTAACCATAGTTTAACACAGAAAAATAACGTAGTATATTATACTTACTAATTATTACAACATTATTCCTCCAATTCACACCGATTCATCGACATTTATAAGTTGCATAGTGTTTGTGTTTTGAAAGTGATTGAGGCGCATATATACCTCATTTGATAACAAATCTCATATGAAAAAAAATGAATTTAGATATAGATTTTAATTTATTGTTAATCCATTGCTAAACTGTTTGTATGACAAAAAAAATGAATTTAGATGTGTATCTTCAAATTAATCTATTGGTGTCACATAAAATGAGACAAAAAAAGTAACATGTATTCAATTTTGAAAATTAGGTAAAAAATATTGTAAATCTCAATAATTAACAACATTTAATTGACTCTTGAAATTCTATATGTGCTACATACATTGAGACAAATTGAGTAATATATATTATTTAAAAATTACGTAAGAAATATTATAAATCACAATGATTAGCAACTTAAAATATTTAAAAGACGTATAAAAAGTTCAATTGACCCTTGAAGCAGTGTCACATAAATATGGATAGAGGAGTAACATATATTGTTCAAAAAATGACGTAAAAGTAATATAGATCATGATTAAAAAATTAAAAGACATAAAAAAAATTAAATTGATTCTAAAAACTTTATCAATATCACATAAATTGAAATAAGGAGAGTAACTAATATATATTATTTAAAAATTACGATACTATAAATCGCAATAATTAACAACTTAAAATAACTAAAAATCACATTAAAATTTAATTGACTTTTCTAATTCTATATATATCACATAAATTGAGATTAAAAAATAACAGATATTGAATTCATGCTAGCACAGATACATGTGTCGAGTATAATAAATAAGAATTACCTTACATATTCTTCTGGAATTGAAGATTGGATATGTATTATCTATATTTATTTAATATATAAATAAAATGTCTACATCAGATCTGTAGCTAGTGCATTATGTATTAATTCTTTTTACGGGTAAAAGATTGAAAATAAAAATTTGCTACAGAAACCCTAAATCTCTTACCCAAATAAAATTCAATCAAAGTGTAGGCTCCATTTTTATGGGTAAAAGAATTTGATACTTTGGGACAGAAAACGAGAAGATATAGGAGAGCATAACATTATGGTGCCCTTATTTTAAATTGAGAAAAGACATAAAATAAAATTTCCTGAATTTGTCCTTATAATTTATTTTAGCACTTTAACTATACGGGTGTTTAAATACTCCTTAACATCTTTTAAATATTTTTTTTCAACCCTCCCGTCACCAGCTCAGTTGAAGATTGGGTGTTGTTGAGTCACACGCATTTTCATTCGTCCACGTGTACATTAACTAAATTCTTAATTAATTACTTAAATCTCCATAATAATTATAATTCAATAACGATTATTTTAGGAAAATAGTTTATGCCAATTTTTTTAAATTATAAAGAGTCCTTTAACGAAGGAAAAAAAATTAAATTAATATTTGTAAGTAATCCATACTTTTAATATAATTAATTTAGCGTACGTAATTTGCACACATGTATCACGTTAAAAAAGAACAAAGGAATAATTAGAGTTATATAAATGATTGACACAAGAAAAAGAAGCATACACTTGAAGACTAGCTAGCTATATGGAAGCTCTTAAAATTTCTACTTGTTTTCCACCATTTCACTTCAACTTGAAAACACCTAGATTTTCAAGAATTATATGTGAGAAGAAACCAAACTTTTCTTTTTCTCTAAATCATCAACAACCCCACAAATCAAGATTCAATCTTTTCACTGCCAATATTTTTAATTCAACTAATGAACCACAACAACTACTTCCAAATGACGAACAAGAAATTAGTACTAAAAATGAAAAAAATCAGGAAAAAGAGAAATTCGATTGGTATGCACAATGGTATCCAATAATGCCACTAAGTGAACTTGATAAGAGAAGGCCACATGGGAAAAAAGTGATGGGAATTGATTTGGTAGTGTGGTGGGATAAAAATTTGGAGGAATGGAGAGTGATGGATGATGCTTGTTCTCATAGATTGGCTCCACTTTCTCAAGGGAGAATTGATCAATGGGGAAGATTGCAGTGTGTGTATCATGGTTGGTGTTTTGGTGGTTTTGGTGATTGCAAGTTCATTCCTCAAGCTCCTAGAGACAAGCCTCATGTAATTACTACTCCCTTTTTATTTGTAGTTTAATGTTTTGACACACCAATTAAGAAAATTATTTGATAATATAAATAACATTTTTTTTTCTGTTTTATGTTATTTAGTTCATTCCAAGCTCAAGGCTCAAACATAAAATTATGATTAGGGCTGAAAGTATTTTATCCATCCCATCATAATCCTTGAATTTTCCTTTTTAATGTATTTCAAAGTGAATCACACTTTAAACTTTTTTTAACTTCTCATTTTACATTTAGGTTAATGACATACATTATTTTATGTTTAAAACCATAAGTTGTTTTTGAAAAAACCTTTCCTTTTTTTTTCTTTCTTGAACTCCTACCTTCCACATATAAAATATATGAAAGGGAGGGAGTATAAGAGATATTTGATTAAATTACATTTATTTTTTCTTAAATGAGTAGTTAATTACTTTATGTCCTTTTGGAGTGATAAGGGTGAAATTGGAAAACAAAAATGTATGTTTTCTTGATTAATTATTAAGTGACAAATATTTTGGACGACCAAATATTTGTTAAATTATATTTTAAACTTAATTCACACCCTCAAAAGGTAGCTTAAAAAAGGAGGATTGCCCAAATCTTGTAAGGAACTCAAGACTTTCGTTCGTCATTGTTGTGGTATTATATTCCATTGACATAATAAATAAACATGTCTTTTAACTTGGTCTCAGCTAGACACACGCATCCTATGTGGCGTCCTACATGACATTTCACATCCTATGTGATGTTCTACGTGTATTATGTCAAGTAGGACATGTGTGTCTATCTATTCATCTTTATGCAAGTTTAAGTATCTACTTGTGCATACTCAAAGTTGAAAAGCATAGATGACCATTGAGGCCAATAAAAGACTCATTTATGCATTTACGCTTAGATCCGGGGTTCCATTGTCCGGTACGAAGTGTGCATAATAATTGACCCGGGGTATTTCCACCCCCTTCAATAGGTCCTGGGGAGTTTCCACACACACACATATGGGAACCCGCATTGAATCGGGTATGATCTAATATCATATCAAATTAGGATTTAGTCCTAACTCATTATTGCATATATTCAAGGTCAATGGTTTTTACAAATAAGGTTGTGGTGAAATGATCATTAATTAAATGTTTCGACTTTAAGCCCTAAGTATAGAATCATCTTAATTTAAAAACGTTTTATCATAATATGGGACTTTAGTTTTGATGCTATATGTATATATAGCACACCAAATAAAAAACCAAAGAGAATTTCAGATGATTTGATACAGTTTTTTGAATTATTTATGATAAGGAGCGACTATATATTATTTTTTGCAGGTTCACACATCCAAAAGAGCATGTATAGCAGTGTATCCAAGTTTTGTGCAAAATGACATTCTTTGGTTTTGGCCCAACACTGATCCTTTATACAAGGATATACACTTGAGCAAAACCCCACCTTATATTACACTTTTAGATGATTTAACTTCATATGCAAAAACAACACTTGTTAGAGACATCCCATATGGGTAAGTACCCTTGTAAATATATTTGGTGTTTAATTTTGGCGTGACAAAAAATAATTTTTGGAAAAATATTTTTAAGAAAATAAGTCATTTTTTTTAAAAAAAGGAAAAGTTAGTAAGTCATTTTCTGAAGTTTGGTTAAAATTATCATAAAGTACTCTCAAGGAAAAACATTTTAAAATGACTTCTCTCACTTTTGGCAAAAGTCATTTTCCTACACAATTATTTCAACTCTAGAACATATATATATATATATATATATATATATATGTATATCACTTTTGGCAAAAGTCATTTTTCTACACAATTATTTCAACTCTAGAACATCATATATATATATATATATATATATATATATATATATATATAGTTGTTATTTAAGAAAAAGTTTGCATTAGCCTATTTATTATTACTTGGTAGAATTGATATTTAATCAGAGTTTGAAAAATTTAATTGAGAAATAATTATTTTTTCAGGTATGAGTTTTTGATTGAAAACCTCATGGACCCATCTCATGTCAATTATGCACATCATGGCATAATGAAAATTGGGAAAATAGAAGTTCCAAACAGATAAGAAAATTAAACTTTAACATATACACAAATACTTGTTTTGAACTTTTATTGTATTTGGATATTTTTACCAAACTAATAATATATAATTAATATGTGCACTGCGAAGGGTGATAGAGAAGGAGGTAAACCACTTGATATAAGCCTTGCAAAATTAGACATAAATGGATTTATTGCAAAGCAAGGACATGATGAGCACAAATTTATTGCCCCTTGTGTGTACTATGGTCCATTTGGTGTTCAAAGCTATTTGGATAATTATGAATCAAAGGTAATTATCTTTTTTCGAATTTTCTCTATAGTATCATCGTTTAACCAAATACCTTTTGATTGTTATAACAACATGTTATTTTGTTATAGAGAACATATAATATAACATAAAAATTGATCCAAATAAATTGATTGCTATTTTAAATGTGCTACCTACCCTATGTATTCGAGGGAGAGGCTAGAATCGAAAAAGACCAGGTTCCACACATATGAGATAGGCAGAAGGTATGGCACGAGCAGTATGATGTACGGAGAACCAAGACCAGTTTAATATTAATTAATTGAGGGATCAAAATAAAAATTAATCCCCCCCCCCCCCCAAGTTAAACTGCATTGATTATATGAAGGGATAAGACACTAGTTCCCCTAGACTATGACCGAATCCTAGAGACACATCTTAACTAAACTAAGGTTCTATTACCCGTCCAAACTCATTTTTTTTTTAAAAAAATTGTACACGTTTTGGCTTACGTGGCACACTCTGTGACTCCACGTAGTTGAGGCGCGTAGGATATGTTTGGATGCCACATAAGTCAACAAGGTGTATAAAATTATAAAAAAAAAAAATTAGGATAATAGAACCTTAGTTTAATTAAGGTGTGTCTCTGGATTTCGATCATAATCTAGAGGGATACCTGTGCCTTATCGCTAATATAAAAGATCTTTACTGTGAAAGTGTACTTCTTCTAAGATTTATTTTATTTGTGATGTGATGCAGGAAGAATCATCATCAAATGATACAAATAGAATATTTCTAGTATTTATATGTGTTCCAGTAAGTCCAGGTAATTGCAGATTGATGATGACATCCTTCAGAAACTTTGCTGGTTGGGAGTATAAACTATTTCCACCATGGAAATTTCACCTTGACAATAACCTAATCATTGATTCTGATTTATATTTACTTCATCTTCAGGTAATTAATTATCCTCTTACAATTTTTTTTATTTTACTAGTAGTCGTAACATTATTCTTGTAATTTCTTGTTCTTTGATTTTTATTATAAATAAAAATATATTTTTTTTTTCAAAATAGTTTATCATGCTATCTTTAGTATTTCGTCGTGACTTTTTCACTTCTGTTATGTTAGTTTGACATTTTCATATTAATAAAAATGTATCATATGTCACGTTATGTATCATCACAGCCTAAATGATTGTTTATTTATTTTTGTCAATTTGTTTTCAACTGTAATCTATTATAATTTATTGTATTTATGGTATGTTACACCAACACTTTATTATGTTTTTCGTTGAGTTGAGGGCCTAGTGGGAACAATCTTTCTACCTTCAAGGTAGGGGTAAGATATGTGTATACACTACCTTTCTCAATCTCCACTTGTGGATTATACTGATATATATATGTTGTATTTCTTAAAAAAGTTAATTAGTAGAAATTAATTATATTGTTCATCAGACTGTCCAAAAATACTATCGCTACAATGTGTAATATTTAGTTCCTTTTGAAGGAGCACAAGCTAAGGGAAAAAGGTCCACAGAATTGGCAAAAAGTTTGTTATGTACCAACAAAGGCAGATGCACTTGTGGTTGGTTTTAGAAGATGGTTGACCAAATATGGAGGTGCCCAAGTTGATTGGGGCACAAAATTTACTGGTGACTTGCAACCAACTCCTGCTAGGGAACAACTTTTGGACAGGTGCGTATATAGCTCGATATTAAATTGTGTGAATCGTCTCGTCTAAATATTAAACTTGTTATATGAATGCATAGGTACTGGACACATACAATAAATTGTAGCAGTTGTAGCAGAGCATATAAAAGTCTAAATGTCCTTGAAATCATTATGCAAATTATCTCTGTTGCTTCAATTGGAATTGCTGCTGCAGCAAAGGAGAGTGTCATGTCAATTGCTACAAGATATTCATTGGTCTTCTTGGCATTACTATGCTTCATGGCTTCAAGATGGTTATCCAAATTTATATACAAAAGTTTCCATTTCCATGATTATGATCATGCCTTTTGTTAAATGGTGTACTATGTAATAGTATTGGAGATCCTAAACATTATGTATTATTGAGGATATTGTGTTATGAACAAGATTTCTCCATCAATAATTTACAAGTTATAATCAAAATGGAGAAATTTCTGGTAGGAAGAACTTCTCCTTTAATGGACCTATGCGATGAATTTAGAATAGTTGAGTCAGTGAGTACGAAATGCCAGATAGTTAAATTAAGAGAAAATACATAAAAAAAAACCCCTTGAACTTGGCAGCACAACTTACTTTAGCACTTAAACTACACGGGCGTTTAAATACCCCCCTTAACATCTTTGAAGTGATTTTTTTTCAACCCTAATACTACAATACCAGTCTCACAGTGGCAAGTGTATTACACACGCGCCATTTCATTGCCACATCAGCGTCACGTCATTGCCACATTGAAAATTATTTAAATTTTGAGTTTTTTTTAATTCTTTTTTGTTTCTTTTTATTTATACAATTTTAGAAAGGTAAAAATAGAAAAAAAAATTGAGAATTAATCCAAGATTATAAAAATAAAATCAAACTCTACCAAATTCAAGACTAGAAAACACATTCAATTTTTAAAACACATTATCAAAATAAATAAATAATACAAATTAAATTACTAATTTAAGATGAAGAAATTATAATTTTTGAAGAATAAGAAGAAGAAGGAGGAGGAGGAGGAGGGGTGTGGGTGGGGGGTTCGAAGAAGAAGAAAAAAGGGGTGAGGCAAGTATGGGTGACGGCGGGGTTTGAAATAGGAGAAAGAGGGGTGCGGGTGGGGGGTTCGAAGAACGAAAGGGTGGGGTTGTTGGTGGATAAAGGTGGTGGGGTGTGAGGAAGATGAAACCTTATTGGTTGGAAAGAAAAAAAGGGGCCTATTTATTTATTTATTTATTTTTTTTTTACATTTTCACTCGTTTTTAATTTTTTTATTTGCCACATCAGCTTTTTGGGTGGATTTTAATTCACTTGAAATGAGATTAGGAGGGTAAATAATTATTTGTAAAGATAAAGGACTAAAGTAAGTTTAGCGGACAAGTTTGGAGTTTTTTTTTATGTATTTTCTCTTAAATTAATAAATACTATACTAATAGTATGTTGTATTTTGATGTTTTAATGATTTAACAAACTCTATGGAATAGTTGGATCTGGTAGAGGGACATGATCCTTCGAGATGTGATCATTCAGGGCAAGTTAGTGGAATGCAGCTGCAAAAGCTGTTGTGGTTGATGGGCACGGTAACAGAGGTGCAGAGTTCTCGAGCAATGACATGCTACTAGGTTGTTTTGTCTATCTTATGCATTAGACACTTTGACAAGAAAGAACATAGTTTTTGCAAGCAAATTCGTTTCACAAAGCAAAAGCCATTTTAGCAAACAACATTGCTCAAATTCAACAAGGCACCTGATCAAGTGTTGCAGAGTATATTTTGTGTCTTTTGTTCTGAGTTAGTAAATTGTAAGATACATTCCTATTTTATAAAGGAATATAAATCATTTCCGTTGTAATCTTGGAGGAGTTGACTTCATGGCCAGAACTAGCCAAAGTTGTGTGTTTTGAAGTCTATGTTAACTAGATGTAGTTGATATAGTAGGCAATAGGGTTATTGCTTAGAGTCTTGTAAACGAGGTATTACAAGAGGTGTAGGATTAAGAGCTTTAATTCTTTGTAATTATCGAAGTCTGTACTCACAAGTTGCTTGAAGTTAGTGAAGTTGTTGAGAAATTCTGTAGAACAGGTCATGATTTTTTCCTCCTTGAGCAAAGAAGTTTCCACGTAAACATTTGTGTTTCTTTCTTTAAGCATTTACTACTCTTCTTATTATTAATATAGTCAAAGAACCATATATCTTGACTCATGGTGGACTCATATAAGTTAACATAATATACCTTTTTTCTAAGTCTCTGACTCAAGACAACTTATTAAAAGTTGATTTATGCAAATATGCCTTTTAGGTCATCATTTAGAATTTGTCCCATTGTTTAGAAGTTACGCAAAAATATAGTTCTTAAGATTGATAATGTAGCAATTCGTTAGGTCGTTTTGAGAACTAGAATTATTTTGACTCTTTCCGTAAAAAAAATATGGAAATTTTAAACTATTCGGTAGCTACGAGTATCTAGTTGATGATTTTTTATTAAATAATTAATATAGTTGAATAGTAAATGGGTCAAATTCACAATTTAACTAATACCCTTTACCACTTGACCCATATAATTAAAATAGATTAGTGGGGGATTGTGATATTAATTTTACCTTTATTAATTAAGAGTAAAGCAAAGGATACAAAATATTACGTTACAAAAGAGATGAATAACATATATGTTCCAAATTAGATTTTTTTAAGTGTGATATAATGACCTTTAATGTCATTAACATTCTCATACGTTTCTAAGAAATTACTTCTTCTCTTTGAAACTCCTCTTTTTCAAATCCTTACATAAAGAAATGTCTTGGGTGAACATAAGACCACACTACCAACAAGAAGAAGAGAAAAACTTTTTCCTCCTTTCTTTTCTTAGCTTATTCTTAAAAAAAAATTTGGGCAATTAGTTTTGGCAACCTCTAAACTTTTAGCCGCGAATACACTTGTTTGAGAGTAACTGTGGAACCTTGGGGAGCAACTGGTCACAATGATTGCACCAGAGCCGGGTTGAAATCATTTTCAAGACAATGGCTTACCACAACACAATGTTTGTAATATGTTATTTACAACTTTGTAATATGTTATTTACAACTTTGTAATTTCAGTCCAATATCAATATTGAAGTATTTTTCCCAACAAAGATGGATCTCAGCCTTAACTCAACCCCTAAAGTTAGCTTATGAAAAGAGAATTGTCCAAGTATATATAAGTAGACCATTAGTCCATTCTCCAACCAATACAAAGCTTTTACTCGCTCTAACACTTGTAAACATGTTGTGTCATAGATTGCTTTGTCGCATGGACGGAGCCATCTATATATATTGTAAGATTCTTTTAAGGGTAGAATAAAGCAGGAAGATCCATCAAATATGATTCTCCACCATTCACTTTATAATTAGTGGGTTATGATTGACCTTGGGTACTTGTGGGAAATAATTTTCCTTAAGAAAATATTGTGCATTTAGTGGGCTCAATTTTTTTTCTTTAGAAAAATATATTTCTTACATTCTTTTCTGTTTACGGGTTTTTATGTTTTCTAATTTTAGAAATATTCTTTACACTTTGTTGTTCCTTACCATGTTCTCCAAAATTATTATTCTAAATATTTTTGTAATACAATATATATATATATATATATATATATATATATATATATATATATTTATGGAATCACGTGAAACATATTGCCATTATAAAACTAATAGGGTGACCCGTCCACCACCTTTGGTTATCCAAAAGCAAGAAACTAGATTGCAATCTTGTCTTTCCTTTCCTCTTTCTTATTATTATCTAGGCGAAAATACTTGAATATGTCATTAAATTTTAAGAAAAGTTTATTTATGTTATTTTTTATTAAAATTTGATCTCATTTATGACATGGTCATAATCCAAAGTATCCATTATATTTGTGCCATTATATTTTAACGGAAAATATGAGAGAAGCGCACGAATATCCATTTTGGATGTTGACATTTAATTAATACTTGATTTTGATGTCTGTCATTTAATTAATTAATATCCACTTTTAATATCAACATTTAACTAATATCCATTTTATAATTTCAGAATTTTTTTAGTAAGAAAATTGATACACTTTCAGTCATGTACATCTAATTTTTTATGTATGTTGGCACTTCAGTCGTATGACTGAAATATATGTAAAAGGAGGCTAAAATTTCAGACATGTGTGTCTAAACAAAAAATACAAGTGTCTCATAAACACATTGTATATTTGAGTGTTAAATAGTTGTTAAAAGTTAAATTCACCTTTGTTACTATCGTGACACAAAATATTCATTCGTGTCACTATATTTTAACAAAAAATATGAGAGATGTGCACGAATATCCGCTTTTGATGTTGACATTTAACTAATACTCAATTTTAATATCATCATTTAATTAATACATATTTTTGATGTATTCATTTAACTAATACCCACTTCATAATTTTTTTTGCAAGTTTACCCATGTTGGACAAGAAATGAGACAATCACGTATGAAGTTTGATAACTTCACACTTACATTTAAAAATGGGCCTTGTGAGACTAAACATCATATGTTTTTGCCCGATGTTTAGTATGATTTGCAAAGGTAAAAGTTCAGACAATTTTGATTGAGGTGCATTAAAAATTGATAAACTTTCAATTATCTACATATGAATTTTTTTTATGTATATTTGCACCTTAGTCATATATGACTGAAATATATGTAATAAGAGGCTAAAATTTCAGGCATATGTGTGAACAAAAAATAATAATTTGTTCTTCGAATTTTCACAATTGAACACATGATTAAACACTCAAGTATACTCTAAATCAACTAGAATCTAAACATAAGTTACAAATCATAAAGAGCAAAATATAATCATTAATTTATCAAAAACACACGAATCTAACAACCTTTTTTTCTTGCAAATCTGCACTTCAGGCATGGTTACATGACTGAAATACATATAAAATTGGGTTAAAATACTATCACATTGCTTATCTACTATACTAAGTTTTCATTTTTTACTTGTCCACTTTAACATAGTAAGAAAAAGATATAAAAAATTCATTTTACCCTTTACATTAGTTATTTGTTCTTTAAATTATTTCTCGAATCCATTAAAATTATATACCAACTAATATAAATATCATAATAAAATAAACATTTAATTCATGATTTAAAAAAAAATAATCACAAAATTCATTTAAAAATGATCGGAGAGAGTACTTTGGAATATAATATAAATAATGGACACAAGGAAAAGAAATCAAGAATAGCATATACTTCAAGATTAGAAATATGGAAGCTCTCAAAGATTCTACTTGTTTTTCACACTAGTCCACTTCAGAAAACACCTAGATTCTCTAAATGGTTGTTGTCATGTAGACATGATTAATATTATAATCTTTTGAATAATAAAAAAATTATCATCACATTAATAATTAAGAAGTAAAATTAAAAATAGTGAATAAAATTTCGTTATTAATATAAAAAATATAAATTATATTAATATTAAAATTGATACACAAAATTATTTGGGCTATTACAAAAATATTGAATTTGGTTTGTGATAAAGCTCTCGTAAACCTCTAATCATAGTTTAACACCAAAAATAACATAGTATACTGTAATCCTTAATATATTTACTTATTACAACATTATTCCTCCAATTCACACCGATTCATCGACATTTATAAGCTGCATATGTATGTGTTTTGCATGTGATTGAGGCGCATATATACCTCATTTGATAACAAATATCATATGAAAAAAATGAATTTACATATGGATTTTAATTTATTGTTAATCCATTGCTAAATTGTTTGTAGTTAAAATACTCTTATAGTATCATTGACTAATGAGTAATTTTTGAACAAGAAACCTTAATGATACAAATATAGTTTATGATACTGATTTAGTATCAGTTAAGCGAAATTATCAGCCTTAATGAATGGGGGTATGGACTATAATTATTTCTGAGAGAATAGGCATTTCAGGAATTACTTTGGAGTTGGGTATGAACTTATAATTATTTTGGATTTTATGACTCATTTATGTAGTTTCCCATAAACTTGGATAAAGTTAAATCGATTGATGTAAAATCTATCTTGTGCAAGTAAGTACTTCATATATATATATATATATATATATATATATATATATATATATATATATATATATATATATATATATATATATATATATATATATATATATATATATATTGTTATAGTATCATTGACTAATAAGTAATTTTTAAACAAGAAACCTTAATGATACCACAACACATATACTTTTATAGTATCATTGATTAATGAGTAATTTCTAAACAATAAATGTTAATGATACCAATACAATATATATATACTGATTTAATATCAGTTAAGCAAAATTATCAACCTTAATGATACCAATATAGTATATGATACTGATTTAGTATCAGTTAAGCGAAATTATTAGCCTTAATGAATGGGGGGGGGGGGGGGGGGGTATGGATTGTAATTATTTATGAGAGAATGGGTATTTCAGGAATTACTTTGGATTTGGGTATGAACTTGTAATTATTTTGGATCTTATGACCCATTTATGTAGTTCCCCTAAGCGTTGATAAAGTTAAATCGATTGATGTAAAATCTATCTTTGTGCAAGTAAGTACTTCATTTGTTTTAATTTTTCATATGTAGGAGATCAGTCACAAAGTTAAAAATTTTCAAAAAAAAATTACACAAATATATTAGAATGTATTAGAGTCTTCCTTCTATCATCGAAATTTGAAATTTATAGCCAATTGATTAAAATAATGATTTTTCCCTATTTATGTGGTGTAATTTTTTCATGAAAGAGATTCAGATGGATCTCTTACCTCCCTATAGCTTCATCAATGACGGATCAGAGTGTGTTTGATATGACGAAAGCGTTGGTGAATAAGTGTATTTAATATTAAAAAATATAAGTGCTTGATAATTGATGTTATTTTTCTTTGTAACTTTTGTAATCACAAAGACATATTCTCCTTAATATCTTCTACTAATTATCCTGCTATACATCATATGACTATCCACATTTTTATCATTTATTTGTTGAAGAAATCATACACATATTGATGTTTTCTTCCTTGTGTTGTAATAGATGAAAAAGATGAGAAGTGTATTATATTATGTTTATATTTTGAGGATTGTGTAGTGAGAGAAAGAGAGAGTTGAAATAAAAAAAATATTCTAAATCCTTAACTTATTCATTATATATAAAAAAAGAGTAATTTTATATTGAACGATGTTTGATTAGTTTTTTTTTGAGACATCTGCAAAATTGATAGTCCACGCATATCAAATCTCATATACTTCTCCTATGGCCGCATAACTTGCTTTTGTAACACCTTGAACTTCGAGAAAGGCTAAACAGGGCTAGCCGCTAGTGGGCAAGTCCACAAACCCAAAACGGACCATGAACACTTCATGACACCCTAAACGGTCCGTTTAGGGGTCCACGAACCGTTTAGGGAATGGTGGCCAACCGTCCAGGGCTGTCAAAGTGGGGCTCACCTGGACGGAACCCTACACGGCATGCAGTGGCTTGTACGGTCCGTTTAGGGGTCCGTACAAGTCACCCATCAACTTTCAAGTTTTGGGTCAACTTCAAATGATTATATATCTCAGCACATTACGAATTGTGTGTCTCATGACCTATTAAATTAAAGGACTTTGAATCCTCTTTCCAACGCCATCAAGTTTGTCTCATTTCGAGTTTGGAGTAAAAAGTTATGTCCGTTTTAGTGAAGCCATGTCTAGCAGGTGAAGCTTTACGACCGGCTATACGACCCTTGAAGTGTATCACGGGCCATGAAGCCTTAAACGGTCCGTGAAACCTCTCTTTTAAGGCACCCTGATAGTTTTAAAAGTTGGGGTTGTTTTGGTCTTCTCCTATGTTTTTGGTACTTAAACTACATTGTTTTAACCCCTATTCTAAGCCTAAATCACGATGTTTTACACCTAATTAATGGCTTAGAGAGTGTTAATAAATTCTTTTACGTTCATTAACACTTCAAGTCATTAGAGCAAGGTTCCAAGAGGAGAAAAACTAGGGTTCAAGCGTTCTTCGAGTTTCGGTGATTTCACCAAAGAACTGCATTCTTCCATGTATGTAAGACTATCATAGTGTTGGACTAGTTCGTCCTCACGTCCTACATCTACTTTCAAATTAGTAAAAGAGTAATCTAGGGTTCTATCCTTAGATTTGAGTATCATTGAGATGAGTTGATATTGAGTTACGAGTTCTTGAGTTGCTGATTATTGAATTCTTATTTCAAATTATTGAATTGTCGTAAATTGTGTATTCTGATTATTGAGTTGATTGTTCATGTCTATTTTTCAGCATGACCCTATTCTTGAGTATTCATTGAATTCTTATTGAGAATCTTTTAAACAAAACATTATTGTTTAAACTGAGTTTTGAGGAAGTAAAGAGGAGTTTGAGAAAGAGTATAAGAGAACTAAGTGTATGGGTTTCCAAATGTTTCATTTTTACATGAAGAAAAAGAGTAGATTTTTTTTAGAAAAGTTAAAAGAGTTTTAAGAAAGATTAAGTACAGAGCAGTTACCTCTTAAAGAGGCTCATTTTGAGTAATTATCTCAACCCAGAATATATTTTTACGTTGAGCAAATAGAAACCTTGTTTTCTAAATGAGCAATGAGTTTGAGAGATATTTCAAAGCAGTTACCTCTTTTAAGATGATAGTTTGAGAAATTATCTCAAACCAGAGAAAAAAAAATATTTTTATACATTTGAGCAAGAGTATATATTATTGGGAGTAGTATTGAGCACCGATATGGAGGAGAGTTGAGATAACTCACATCCCCCATAAACCATGTCTTGCCGACATGGATATGGGATCATACTTTTTAGATGAATCCTTAGTGCTTCGGCCAGAGCTTAGTGGATCCACTTAGTTGAGAGGTTCGATATCTTGACACAACATAGGACAGTTCTAGTAGCGTGGACAAAAATTTGTATCATCACGTGGCTCATAATGATGGTTGTCGGTTAAAGAATCTCCAAATAGAGTTAAAGTGTATTTTAAATATATCACTTATTATGTTGAAGTTCAGAGATGAGAAAGTATTTTGTAAATTTAAATTATTTCATTCCTTTAATTCTTTACGTTCAGTTGAGTTTATGTTAAATCTATTACAGTCCTTTCACTCAGTTATTTCGCCTCGGCTATATTATAGACTCGTGCATTTAATGTACTGATGTCATTCGACCTGCATCTTTTATGATGCAGCTACATGTGTTCAGGATCATCCGCAGACGTTTCGTTGAGATCACACTGAGCTTCAGATAGCTTTGGTGAGCCTCCTTGCTTTCCGGAGGATTTCACATTTATTTTTCTGTTATTGTTGAGTTGTCGTGGGTTTTGTCCCGACATCTATCCTAGTATTAGAGGCTTCATAGATGGTTAGAGTTGAGGAGTTTCTCAGTACTTTCTTTTCTTTAAAGATTTTTTTGCAAATTATTATTATTATTATTGCAAATGAGTATTTTCAGACATTCCAATTGAGTTTATGTTGAGATAAATTTATATTTTAAGCCTATTATCACTTGGGTGAGTCTTCCGCTAAGTAGTCAGTCAAGCTAAGGGTTCTCTTGGGGATCAAAAATGGTTCTCGAGTGCTGGACATGTCCAGGATATAGGTTCGGGGTGTGACAACTTTACTATGTTTGTTTTGGGTAAAAAAATCTATCTATATTTTACCTGAAATATTTTAGAACTTTGATTTACACAACTTAACTCATCATATTAATAAATAAGGTTTTTACAATAATATCTAAGTGTTACAAACCCATTCAATGTGTGGATGTTTCTTTTCAATCTACACCTAAATTAATGTCCCATTTAATGTATCACTTAAAGAACTTCTAACGTATTTGCTTTAACATGTAAATGGGTGATTTCTACTAACTATAAAAAGGTATGCTTCATCCTTGTGAATAACAACAAAAAGAGATAAAAGAATACTCTCTACTCTATACTTTTTATTAGCATTTGTCTTCCATTTCCTGTTTAGTATTATTGTGTTTGGCTCTCATTTTACAACACGTTATCAGCACGAGTCTCTAACCAATTGAGACATACTTAATTCGGGATTATCTTTTTTTCCTAAAAGTTAATCAATTTTAGAGTCAGGTATACATTTATATGTTTATAACACCTCTAATAGTACTTTCATAAATCTTTGATCGATAATTTAATTCCTGCATATATAACTTGGTTTAGCTATTATTATGATACTTTACTAGGCATAATAATCAATACTGTAACATCTTGCAATTTGAAATAACTAGGAAGAAGCTAATAATTGGAAATAGTCATTTTTGGAAAGAATGAAAATCTAGAAATTTTGTTAAGTTAGAATAAGTTGAGTTTGGCCAACTTCAAATGGCTCAGGATGAGTTAGAGGTACTTCCAGATATGATAGGAAAGCTCTTGAATGATCTTACCAACGCCGATGAGTTTGCACGATTCCGAGTTCGTATAAGTGAGTTATGCCTTTTGGAAGTTGGGTTGTTGGAATAAGGAAAGTTCAATTCGGATTTTGAAATAGTAGTGTGGTCTTTTCCTTGCCCAATTATTTTATTTCATTTTTGGTAATTAATTTAGGGTCTAATCAGAATTATATCAGTTTACGCTTTTACCAAAATACTCTCGGGCATGGAGAAAAGAGAAATGAAGAGGAGAAAGGAGAAGAGAAGCAAGATTCGTCAACATCGTCAAGTTTAGCTTGTGGATTTCATCGGGGGTGATCCCTACAAGGTATGTGAGATCACATAGAGCTGGGTTAGTTCACCCATGCACCAATCATGATTTAATTTCAGTGAAGTTATTAGATTTGAAAGTAAATCCTTGAGTTCTTGATGAAATTTATTTGAATTCTTGTGGGTTGTGTTGTTGGAGTTTTCTTGAGATTGATTCATGTTGTTAGTTGTGTTTTTCGAGTAGAATCTGATGTATATTGAGAGTACAAATGATTCTAAGTGTTTGGTGAAAGAACCATTGAAGTTTAAAGGATTTAGAGATGAAAAACTAGCAAGAAAAATCGTTAAACACCTGGGGATAGGGGTGGGGCATCGCGCTAGCTAGTGCGCCCCAAAGAGGGCTTTGAACTTTCACCCTTGGGGCGCCGCGCCAGCCAGCACTCCCCAGGGCACTCTCTGAACTTTGCCCTCTGGCGCCCCTCGCCTCTTAGAGCACTAGGGATGCCAGTCCTTCCCATTTCTTTCCCACCTTTTAGTACTTGTTCCTTAGCAATGTACCTATGATTTCTAGTTGATTCCAACACTCTAAGGTACATCTAAACATCATGAAATCATCCATAAACATGAGATCATGAACCTTGAATCCATAATCCAATTCAAGGAAAGTTAAGATCAAAGTCAAGAGAAGTAAGAGTCAAGTCAAGAGAAGTTCTTAGAGTTTTCCAAAAGTCTTTTCCAAATGTTTTAAGACTTAAAGTTCAAGTTGAGTAAAGATTAAAGAGTAAAGTTTGAAGTTCATTTCTTCAAAAGTATATGGGGACTATGTATTCCCAAAGGGTTTAAAATGTTTTCACATTTAAACAAGAAAGGAAACCTCGATTTCCAAAGAGCCTTTGGGCTAGTTTTCAGAAAAGAGAAATCGCTTTCTAAATGAAGCAAGAGAGGAAGCCTTGATTTCTAAGATAGCCTTTGAGCTAAGTTTTTGAGCACTAATCTCAAATCATAGAAAGAAGTATGTTTTTAAACATAAGAGTTAATATTATATTTTTGGGAGTAGTATTGAGCACCGATATGGGAGAGAGTTCAGACAACTCATAGCCCCCATAATCCATATAGCTATCATGGATAGAAAGGTTCATACTTTTTAGATGATTCCTTTAGTGCTTTTTAGCATAGACTAGTGGATCCACTTAGTAGTTCAGGTTCTATACCCTTGGCAAGGTATATGACTGCCCTGGTAGCATAAGGCAAAACATTGTATTATCACAATAGCTCTTACGTGGTGGTTGTCGGTTAGAGAAACTCCCACAAAAGTAATTGTATTCTTATATACACAGTTTATTGTATTTTTACATACATTTCAGAGTTATATGTATCTTTGCATACACACAGAGTTGACATCATGTTTTAAACAACTTTTCTTTATATTGCACTTGTTTTAAACTGCTTTATATTAAAATGAGTTCAATTATGTTGAGTTGAGTTGAGCCAGGTAAGTTCTTATGATTCTTTTTTAGCCTTTATTGTGTTTAGCATTCCAACTCGCATAATCGTACATTCAATGTATTGATGCCAGTTGGCCTACATCATATTATGATGCAAACACAGGTAACTAGGATTGGCATCCAGCGCATCATTGATCCAATGAGCACTCCAAAGTCAGTTGGTGAGCCTCTTTGCATTCTGGAGGACTCATTTTTATTGCTTTCAGTTATTTTATTAGTAGGATGTCGTGGGGTTTGTCCTGACATCTGTCTCAGTTATTTTAGAGGCTTCATAGACAGTCAAATATTAGTTCTTTAGTCTTTTCATTGTCATCATCTTATGTTAAGACTTAAGTTTGCCTTAATGGCCAAGTTGAATGTTCCATTATAGCATTTCAGTTTATTACATAGACTTGTCTTTGTTGAATTAAGTCTTCCGCTGAGTAAGTAAGCCAGGCCAAAGGTTCACTTGAGGCCAGCAATGGTTCTCGAGTGCGAGTCCCACCCAGGGCGTAGGCTCGGGGAGTGACAAATTTGGTATCAGAGCACAAAGTTCAAGAGTCCTAGGGAGTCTATGAAGCCGTGTATGTAGGGTCCTAGTTATCGGTGTGAAGCGCACCACATCTATAATTAGGAGGCTGCAACATTTAGGAAATTCCTTTACTTCTTTCATACTCATTTCGTGCGTTAGAGTTTTATCTCTAAAGAGTTTCTTTTTAACTCATGCTTATGCGTAACCGATTTTGAGCTGGCCTATGGTCGAGGGTGCCGTCATGAGGCATTTCTTTCCTCGTGAGCTAAGAGAAGCAAATAGATAGTTACTGACATGAGGAGAAGGATGAGTTTATTCGTAGTTGGGATAACTCGTCTGTCAAGTAAGGAAAGTAAGGCAGCCATACTAATAGGTTATATGGGCATAGCAAGGCTGATGATCCATGTGCAACAAGTTGAGAAAGACCAGCTGAAGGATAGAGAAGAGTTTGAGAATAAGAGAGCTAAGACATCAGGGAATGAATCTGGGAAGCAAAAGAGTAATGCGAACCGGTCTTGTTTCCAACATAAGCAGAAAGGACCTGCTCCATCATCTGCTAGTGCACCTGCACCAAGGAACAAATGTGAGTACAATAGACAGAATTCTCAGAACTTCATAGCTAGACCTGCGCATTCGCAAGGTAGTAAGGCACAAGGGGGTACTAAGACTCCTGCATGTGCTAAGTGTGGTAGGATCCACTCAGGGGTGTGTCGTGATGGCTCCACTAGTTGCTTCAAGTGTGGCTAGAATGGTCATTTTATGAGAGAGTGTCCTAAGAGCAGACAGAGTAATGGTAATGGAGGCAATAGAGCCTAGTCTTCTTTAGTTGCTCCACCAGATAGAGTTGCATCTAGATGAGCTACTTTAAGGGCAAAGGAGAAGGAAACCGTATTTATGCTATCGCTAGTCGCCAAGAGCAAAAGGATTCGCCAGATGTTGTCACTGTTATGATCCAAGTAATTAATTTTGATGTTCTTCCTGAGCAACTTCTTGAGCCCTTCAGTGTTTCTACACCTGATGGTGAGTCTATTCTAGTAGAAAGAGTCTATCGTGATTGTTCCGTTTTCGTCAATCACAAGAGTACCATGTCTAATTTAGTTGAGTTAGACATGGTAGATTTTGATGTAATTATAGGTATGGACTGGTTTCATGCCTGTTATGCATCAATAGATTGTAGAACTTGAGTAGTCAAGCTCCAATTTCCCAGTGAGCCAGTTATAGAGTGGAAGAGCAATTCAGTAGTGCCTAGGGGTAGTTTTATTTCGTACCTTAAGGCAAGGAAGTTAGTTTCTAAGGGGTGTGTCTATCACTTAGTCCGAGTTAATGACTCTAGTGTTGAGATACCTCCTATTCAGTCAGTTTCAGTAGTAAAAGAGTTTCCAGAAGTCTTTCCAAATGATCTACCCGGAGTCCCTCTTGAGAGAGTGATAGACTTTGGTATAGATATTCTCCCAGATACTCGTCCTATATCTATTTCGCCATATAGAATGGCACCAGCAGAGTTGAAAGAGCTTAGAGAGCAGTTAAAAGATTTCTTAGATAAGGGCTTTATTCGACCAAGTGTCTCACCTTGGGGCGCTCCGGTCTTATTTGTGAGAAAGAATGATGGTTCCTTTAGGATGTGTATAGATTACCGTCAGTTGAACAAGGTTACCATCAAGAACAAATATCCTCTCCCAAGAATTGATGATCTTTTCGATCAGCTTTAGGGTGCCACTTGTTTCTCAAAGATAGATCTCAGATCTGGCTACCATCAATTAAGGGTAAGAGAATGTGATATTCCAAAGACAGCTTTCAGAACCTGTTATGGTCATTATGAGTTTTTGGTCATGTCATTTGGTTTAACCAATGCGCCTGCAGCATTCATACACCTTATTAATAGGGTATTCAAACCTTATTTAGATATGTGTGTTATCGTCTTCATTGATGACATACTAATCTATTCAAGGAATGAAGAAGATCATGCTAGTCATCTCAGAATAGTTCTCCAGACTTTGAAAGATAGAGAGTTGTATGCCAAGTTCTCTAAATGTGAGTTTTGGGTTGAGTCTGTGGCATTCTTAGGCCACATTGTGTCTGGAGAGGGAATTAAAGTAGATACCCAGAAGATTGAGGTAGTGCATAATTGGACTAGACCCATATCTCCAACTGATATTAGGAGTTTCTTAGGATTAGTTGGCTATTATAGAAGGTTCATAGAGGTCTTCTCATCTATTTCATCCCCTTTGACAAAGTTAACTCAGAAGACAGTGAGGTTTCAATGGTCTGAATGCTTGTGAGAAAAGCTTTCAGGAATTGAAAATGAGGTTGATTACTGCCTCGGTTTTGACCTTACCAGAAGGTACGCAAGGCTTTGTTGTCTATTGTGATGTGTCTAAAGTTGGTTTGGGTTGCGTGTTAATGCAGAATGGCAAAGTCATAGCTTATGCCTCTAGATAGTTGAAAGTTCATGAGAAGAATTACCCAACCCATGACTTAGAGTTGGCTATCATAGTATTTGCTTTGAAGATATGGCATCATTATATGTATGGTGTTCATGTTGATGTATTTACTGATCAGAAGAGTCTTCAATATGTGTTCACTGAGAAAGAGCTTAATCTCAGACAAAAGAGGTGGTTAGAATTACTCAAGGATTATGACACGAGTATTCTTTACCACCCAGGTAAGGCTAATGTTGTTGCTAATGCTTTAAGCAGGTTGTCTATGGGTAGTACTGCTCATGTTGAGGAGGAAAAAAGAGAGTTAGCGAAAGATGTGCATAGACTTGCACGCTTAGGAGTCCGACTAATGGATTCCACAGAATGAGGAGTAGTGGTGATGAATGGGGCTGAATCTTCATTAGTGTCAGAAGTGAAAGAAAAGAAAGACCAAGATTCAATTTTGCTTGAATTGAAGGAAAATGTTCATAAGCAAAAAGTATTAGCTTTTGAACAAGGGAGAGATGGAGTATTGAGATATCAAGGTATGTTGTGTGTACCAATGGTGGATGGACTCCAAAAGAGGATTATGGATCAAGAATAAGAATATGAAATCATAAATGGAACTGGAATAATGAACGTATGCTAGACCATAAATTGGAGTGATTGAATTGAGGATTTATAATTAATTGTGATTAAACCCTAGAAAGAAGCCTTGGATGATAAACTAGGACTAAGTATGGTCAAATTAAGGTATGTATATGAATGTTGCATTGTTGATCACAATTGTTATGAATAAGATGGATGAATTATTATTGCCATGAAATCATGACTTAAATGTATGATATTGAGGATGTACTTGTGTTTGTGATTGTGATGTGTTGAATGGATCGTTTGCCACGTTCTGACATAACTAACTTGGATCAGTTGCCACGTTCTGACATAACTAACTTGGATCAGTTGCCACGTTCTGACATAACTAACTTGGATCAGTTGCCACGTTTTGGCATGCTAACTGCTTGGGTTGGGTTCCATGAGAGGACCAATGATGTGATATAAAATGTGAAGTTGTTCGTTGTTTCATAAATATTGATTATGTCATATATGTTTGATATGCGCATGTGAGCATAGTGTGGTATTGACCTGCTTATGTTACACTTAGTCGGCACCTGTTGGGTGTAGTGGAAGGGCAACTGTTCAAGGGGCGAGAAATAGATAGTAAGGGTGGTTCGTGTGTGTAATGACAAGAAGTAGAGGAAGTGTGTGTGATGAAATATGCTTAGGTGGATTTCACCTTGAGGTAAAGAGATTGGGTTTAGTTTTAAGGAGCTTGATGTAATGTATTATTTGACTATGGTTGGGTAATGTGACTAGGGAGTAGGGGATGACATGAGCGGTTATTTGAAATGTTGGTGGTCGTACTTAGGGATGGTTTTCTGCGTGTTAGAATTGTTAGGCTATGATCAAGAACCTAGTAAGTAGGTTGACTGGAAGGTGGTTAATAGTTAGATTGCTAGTGTAATTTGGAGGTGTTTTAAGGGAGGGTAACGGTGGAGAAGCGAGTGGTGTAATTCATGATCTTACTAGTTTTTTTCGTATGTTATGTGGTGGGCATCGGGTTGACCGATGGTACCTACCAGTACGCGTGTTTTGTACTGATACTAGTCTTGCTATGTCTTTTTGGACATAGTCTGGATGCAGGATTGGTGACGTTTCATTAGGTGAAGACAAATAAAATCTCCAGCAACTTCTATTCTTTCTTCCGCATGGTGGGAGTTATGTCTTCTATTTATTGTCCAGTGTACTCTTAGTAGCTCTTGTACCTATTTAGACTAGATCTATGAGAGTTGTTTAAATTACTTTACAAGTTAAAACAAAAGTGTGTCTAAAGGTATTATTTATAAAATCATAAGTATTATATTTATTATGTTTTCTTTAAATTTCTGTATGTTTTTACTATTAGGATATGAGGGTTCTCCTACTTAGGTGTTAGAGTGGGTGCCTGCATGATCCGGTGGGTTGGGTCATGACAAATTGGTATCCGAGCCTAGGTTACTTGTCTCCCAATACAAGAGCAAAATGTGGACTAGACTCTTGTGGATTGGTGTGTTGACGTCCACATCTAATCTACAAGAGGCTAGGAAGCATTCTAGGAAATTGTTTCACTCATTCTCTCCCTTCGTGTGAAGTGTCGCTTGTGGTACGAGTTAAGCCCAATTGGTATCTCTTGATTTCAATTGGTATCTTAATGAAGTGATTTAGACGTCGTTGATACGACTTAAGGGACACAAATAAGTTAATTCGAATTGGGAAGGTTCCAATATGTATCAAGCCTTAGGGGCTGTAAAAGGCATGGATGACCAGTAATGGTCATCTATGGGACGAAACAACTAATGAATTGAAATTGTATGTGCATTGTGTCTTGTGATCTGTGAATGTGTGCTTCTTGTTGATTGAATTAATTGTGAATGAAAAGTTGAACTTGTTGAATGTGATAATGAGATTACGTGTACTATAAATGGGTGTCTGAATCTTATTGCATGCAATGTGTTGGCCAATTGATTTAAATTATGCAAGTTGTGAATGTATGGAGGGGTGCTAAGTTACTAAGAGCGAGATGGTTCATGTATCGTGGGATTGACTAGAGGGCAGGCCATGATAATCCTAGTTATGAAAATTATTCTAAAACATGCTAAGTAAAGTTGGGAACCTTGGGGAAATTTTTGAAGACGAAAAGAACCCAAAAATTATTGGCCTAGGTTCTGGTTCCGTATGAGCCACTGGGGCGGGATTATTCCCACCATAGTGAGGCCGCCAGAGCGGGATATTATCGCCAGAGCGGGACAGGGTGAGGTAGAACCTCAATTTAGCTTGTCTCCCCTATTTTTTCTAACCACAATTTCAGACCCCGAATGGTATCCAAATTCACCCCTACCAGCCTTCAGTGTTCAGCAATCAAGTATAGAATATAAAACTTAGCAATTCACCATTAACTGCGGTAGAGTAGGAAATCAAGCATCCGTGTGCTTACAAAACATAAGAGTGTCGAAAAGATATAAACAAGTGGTCTTAAATTTACAAAGCCAATAGGGCAAAATAATAGTCAGATCAGGATCTCTCAGACTGGATGGTGTCCACGTCGAAGTCAAGGTCCTCTGGGCGTAATCACGCCAGCCCAGGCCTCATTCAACATAGGGAACTATGTGTAGTCCTTCGGATCAAGTTGGGGAATCTCCTTGCCAGGGGCAACACAAGTAAAGATGGCCTTAATAGTCTTCCACATCTGGACCATCAGGCGATCCCTCTCCACACCCTTCCTCGTCTCCTGGCGCAACTGGCGACGGAGCATCTCGACCTCTAGGGCAGTGCTGGGTGGAACCGGAGTGAAGTTGGCATAGGAATTCCCCATCCTCTTCGGGATAGCCTCCAGATCCTCTTCGATCTGTGCACCTAAGAGTGGGTCATCGTTGTCTAAATTCATGGCCTCCTTACTGCTGCTAGCCTTGCTTGTCCTTCTTCTCTTGCTCCTAGAAGTAGAACCTATCCTAACCAAAAGAGGGTGAAGAGGGGGATCCATAGAAAGTACCTCATTAGCATCAAAGAGTGGCACTCCCGTCCGCTTGCATAGGGCAGTGATAAAACCAGGAAGAAAGAACGCATTTTTCTTGCCCCGATAAAACATCTTCCATTCTGAGCTGATCTGTGCCCCCACATTTAGCTAGATACCCTATATAGCGCACGCCACCACCAAGACCTGGGGAAAGGTCACATTGATGCGGTTGCCCGACGGGCGGATCCTCCTGGTGACCAAATATAGCTACATCTTAGCATCGGGTGACCAATTCATGCAGGTAATACCCTCAGCAGTAGCCCAGTGAACCTGATCCCGGCGCGTAGGCTCAATAAGAGTGTCTTTAGCCACTCCAGATCCATCTCCCTTAGCCTGGCCTCGTATTCATGGTTCGGGACCTCCGGTACCTCTAAGGCCTCATTGATAGCAGTGGCGTTCAGAGGAATGTCAACTCCCCTGATGCGGATGACGGGGTGAGGGTCGTCCCATCGCACTATAGGAAGGATGGCATAGAACACCCTCACCCAAGTAGAGCATGCATCTAGGGGAGCCTCAGTCAGTAGAACCCACCCGAACTATACCAGACGAGCATAGTAGGCAAACTCCTTCTCCTCTAACCTGTGCAGCACGAAACCCCTCTCACAACAGAACCCTATGTTACGGTGGTCATAATGCCTTTCTCGACTTACGGCATCGGGAAATTGGATGAATGGTAAGTGTTCGTTGTTTTGTCCTGCCATTTAGAAATCCTGCGATAAGTTAAATATAAGTTAGAATGTGATAGGATAGTCGGTCTAAAGCTAAAAATTGAGAAAAAGAAAGTTTGGCGTTAAGGGGTGAGGCCACTGCCTGGCGTATCCTGCCACAGTGGCCATAATCCCTCCTTGGCGGGATTGTGAAGGCCGCCAGAGCGCCTTCATTTAGGACGAACATCAGGTGCGTCAATGGCACCTTTTTGTCCCAAAACCCCATTTTCGATAGAAATTTCAGCAGATCAGAGTGATTTAACTACCTTAGAATATAAATAAGTACGTATTTTAGCAGAATAAATCCTAAACGAGGCCTAAATCGGAGTTTTACATTAAGAGACCCTTTGACTTCCCCTGCCCATTTTTGTACCGATTTAATCGTATTTTTATGAAATCCTTCGCCCAGGACCTTGTGGGAACGTTGGGGACGTAAGGGAAGTACCTATGCTACGTTTATTATATCAACAAGCAACCTAGTTCAATTTCAAAAATAACTACCCCAAAACTGCTCTAAATAATCTAATAACAACATGCAATTATTGTTAATCGAGTAATGAAGTAAAGAGTGTTAGGGAAATGAGAATTTACCTTGATTTTGACGTTTAGAGCGAGGGGTTTGAGAGTTTTTTTGGGATGATTTAGGGAGAAGAGGGTGAAAATAAGCAAGTCTTTCCTCATTTTTCCCTTTACTGCCTTCGAACTCCCGCTTCAGCTGGAGATATCGCGCCACGGCGGCCCCGCCCCAGCGGGAGGGCTGCTGCCCTAGCAGGCTAGACGGTGTAATTTAAAACATTTGATTCTTGGTGTGACTTCATATATTCCTCTAGTCAGTGGATTACAGTACCCCTTTCGTGTGTTAATTAAGTGGAAGGTCGCCATTCGTCATGGTTCCGTAGTGGACTAATCCTTTAATTTAGAAGTAAATCGAAATAGGGCGTGTGATGTTCGTGCACTAGTCATTCGGGGATGAACGAGGGGTAAATTGGTATCTATTTTAACGACCCGAACCGTCGTTATTTGGGAGGAACAAAATTTGGGAAAATTCTCGGCCACTGTCCCGCCACAGCGGGCCTGGTGCCGCTAGGGCGGCGGTGTCAACGCGGGATAAGTTGGCGCCATAGCGGGATAGGCGAGACATAATGTAAATTACGAGAAATCCTATTTTCTCCACCTTCCTAAAATACCTAAATAAGTCGAAAAACACCCTAGAAACCTCAGAAAAGCTGTTCTACACTTGGAAAGGTAGGAGAAGAATAATTCTAACATGAGGACGGTGATATCTTGCATGTTCTTGACCAAATTCACTGTCACGAAGCCCGAAAAACTGGAATCAAAGTCAAAACTCCGTGCAGCTGCTTGAAGCACAGGTAGGCTAGGTTTGATGAATTTAGTAGTTTAAATTCGTGTTCACCACGTGATATATGTAAATCAATGGTAGGGTTTATGTGTAGACCTTCGTGTATCGAGTGAATTCCATGGGTAATTCCTAGAAATTAAAGTAATTGGGTTTATGCCTTGAGAAGAGCAATTGATGACTTGTTAGAGCTTTTAGAATTGCTATCTTGGATAAAATTGTTTCAAGAATAAGAATATGAAATCATAAATGGAACTGGAATTATGAATGTATGATAGACCATAAATTGAAGTGATTGAATTGAGGATTTATGATGAATTGTGATTAAACCCTAGAAAGAAGCCTTGGATGATGAACTAGGACTATGTATGGTCAAATTAAGGTATGTATATGAATGTTGCATTGTTGATCACAATTGTTATGAATAAGATAGGTGAATTATTATTGCCATGAAATCATGACTTAAATGTATGATCTTGAGGATGTACTTGTGTTTGTGATTGTGATGTGTTGAATGGATCGGTTGCCACATTCCGTCATAACTAACTTGGATCGTTTGCCACGTTCCGACATAACTAACTTTGATCGGTTGCCACGTTTCAGCATAACTATTGGATCAGTTGCCACGTTCTGGCATAACTATGTGATCGGTTGTCATGTTCTGGTATAACTAACTTGGATTGGTTGCCACGTTTCAGCATGCTAACTGTTTGGGTTTGGGTTCCATGAGAGGACCAATGATGTGATATAAAATGTAAAGTTGTTCGTTGTTTCGTAAGTATTGATGATGTCGTATATGTTTGATATGTGCATGTGAGCATAGTGTGGTATTGACCTGCTTATGTTAAACTTAGTGGGCATGTGTATTATGGTTATTGTTTGATTGTTCATTGTAAAGAGCGAACATGTTGGGTGTAGTGGAAGGGGAAGTGTTCAAGGGGCGAGTAATAGATAGTAAGGGTGGTTCGTGTGTTGTAATGGCAAGAAGTAGAGGAAGTGTGTGTGATCAAATATGCTTAGGTGGGTTTCACCTTAGGGGAAAGAGATTGGGTTTAGTGTTAAGGAGCTTGATATAATGTATTATGTGACTATGGTTGGGTAATGTGACTAGGGAGTAGGGGGATGACGTGAGCGGTTAGTTGAAATGTTGGTGGTCGTACTTGGGGATGGTTTTCTGCGTGTTAGAATTGTTAGGCTATGATCAAGAACCTAGTAAGTAGGTTGACTGGAAGGTGGTTAATAGTTAGAGTGCTAGTGTAATTTGGAGGTGTTTTAAGGGAGGGTAAAGGTGGAGAAGCGAGTGGTTTAATTCATGATCTTACTAGTTTTTTCGTATGTTATGTGGTGGGCGTCGGGTTGACCGATGATGCCTACCAGTATGCGTGTTTTGTACTGATACTACTCTTGCTATGTCTTTTTGGACATAGTCTGGTTGTAGGATTGGTGACGTTTCATTAGGTGAAGACGAAGAAAATCTCCAGCAGCTTCTATTCGTTCTTCCGCATGGTGGGAGATGTGTCTTCTATTTATTGTCTTGTATACTCTTAGTAGCTCTTGTACCTGTTTAGACTAGATCCATGGGAGTTGTTTAAACTAATTTACAAGTTAAAACAAAAGTGCGTCTAAAGGTATTATTTATAAAATCATAAGTATTATATTTATTTTATTTTCTTTAAATTTCCGCATGTTTTTACTATTGAGATATGAGGGTTCTCCTACTTAGGTTTTAGAGTGGGTGCCCGCACGATCCGGTTGGGTCATGATAGCAGCGTAATGACCTTTTAATGAAAATCATGAAGCCTGTCCTGCTGGAAGTGCTCCATTACCGGAGGCACACGGGGCAGAAGCACACGACCACTCTGAAATAAGATAAAATAATCGAGGCCATGAAAATGTGCGTGGGCGTGTCAAGGGCAAAAGACGATATAATAATCGTCGAGGTGGTGGTCATAACAAAAGAGAGGACAATATGGGTTCTCAAAATAATCCTTCTAAAGAAAAGGGCGATCACTGTCATCGTTGTGGCCTTAAAGGTCACTGGAAAAATGAATGTCGGGCACCTGAGTATTTTGTCAGGCTGTATCAAAATTCCTTCAAAAGGAAAGGAAATAAAGGTGGTGCCTACTCTTCTAATGCCTGGGTGGAGTCACATTTGACTCTCAAAGATGATGTTCAGGCACGATCTTCTCAAAAATATGATGAGAATGTTGAGGCAAACTTAGCATTGAAAGATGATACTTTTGATGGGCTCGATGATATTACTCATCTAGAAGTTGAGGACTTTTTTGGGGATCGCAACTGAGATTGATAATTGAGCTGGGAAATGAATAATGTTTTTATGTATTTTTAATGTCTTAATTAAAGTTTATGTACTTAAGATTTCTTTTGTTAAGTTTCGTACTTCTTATTATGTATTTTTATTTTTATGAAGATAAATAAAATTTCTCAGTCTTCAGTTGGATCCAAGATGAGTAATGGAGATATGTGCCTTCTGGACAATGCCACAACTCATACGATACTAAGAGAAAAGAAATATTTCTCTTATTTGGTAATGAAAAAGGCTTATGTTAATACAATATCCGGTAGTATAAAATTGATTGAGAGCTCTGGAAGAGCGGCCTTATTACTACTTGGAGAAACATTATTGGTAATTGATAATGCATTGTATTGTAGTAAGTCTCAAAGAAACTTGTTAAGTTTCAAGGTTATTCGCCAAATGGCTATCATATTGAGACTGTGAATGAAGGAAAGGTTGAATACCTTTATATTACTACAGTAAATGCAGAGAAGAAAACTGTGCTTGAAAAATTGTCTGCACTTTCTTCTGGATTGTACCATACAAATATTGGTACAGTTGAATCACATGCCGTGGTAAACAAAAGGTTTACTGGTTCTAATGATTTTATCATTTGGCATGACTGGTTGGGTCATCCCAGTTATAATATAATGCGCAAAATAATTGAGAATTCACACGGGCATACTTTGAATAATCAAAATGTTATTCAATCAAAGAAACTCTCTTGTGTTGCTTGTTCACAAGGAAAGTTGGTTATCAAACCATCAGTGGCTAAGGTTGGGGTGGAATCTCCTGCATTTCTGGAACGGATATAGGGTGATATATGTGGACCTATTCACCCTGCATGTGGACCATTTAAATATTATATGGTCTTGATAGATGCATCTACACGATGGTCTCATGTATGCTTATTATCAACTCGTAATATGGTTTTTGCGAGGTTGTTGGTTCAAATAATAAGGTTAAAAACACAATTTCTAGATTATGCAATAAAAACAATTCGTCTTGATAATGCTGGTGAGTTTACATCTCAGGCATTTAATGATTATTATTTGTCCACTGGAATAACAGTTGAACATCCCATTGCACATGTTCATACTCAAAATGGTTTAGCAGAGTCATTGATTAAACGTCTTCAATTGATAGCTAGACCATTGTTGATAAGGACAAAGTTGCATGTTTCGGTTTAGGGGCATGCTATTTTGCATACAGCGGCACTTGCGAGCATAATGCCAACCAGTTATCATGACATCTCCCTATTACAATTGGTTTTTGGTCAGGATCCAAACATTTCCCATCTTAGAATCTTTGGTTGTGCGGTATATGTTCCTATTGCTCCACCACAACGCACAAAAATGGGTCCCCAAAGAAGGTTGGGGATATATGTTTGGTATGAATCTTGTTCTATTATAAAATACTTGAAACCTAGAACTAGAGATTTATTTACTGCAAGATTTGTTGATTGTCATTTTGATGAATCAGTATACCCAACATTAGGGGGAGAACAAAAGAAGTTGGAAAATGAGATAGATTGGAATTCATTTTCCAGCCTCATTTAAATCCTCGAACAAATCAATGTGAGCAAGAGGTTCAAAAGGTGATTTATTTGCAGAATATTGCAAATCAATTACAGGATGCATTTATTAACCTTCCACGGGTTACTAAATCATATATCCCAGCTGATAATGCTCAAGTTCGAGTTGATGTTCCAATAGGACAAAATGTTAAGGCAAACGAGTCTGGACCACACTTAAAACGTGGTAGACCAATTGGTTCCAAGGATAAAAATCCTTGAAAAAGGAAAGGAATAAATGATCAAAATGATCATTATATGCAGGCAATTGCTCATGAAGAGCTCCGAGACATAATAAATGATGACACCACTAAGGAGGTCTATGCACCTGAAAATAATGAGAATGAGGAAATCTCAATAAATTATGTCTCAACGAGAAAAAGGTGGAATCGAAATAATATTGTGGTGGATAATATTTTTGCCTATAATGTTGCAGTTGAAATAATGCAACAAGATGAGGATTTAGAACCAAGATCTGTCAATGAATGTAGACAGAAAAATGATTGGTCAAAATGGAAGGAAGCAATTCAAACAGAATTGGCTTCACTTGAAAAACGTGAAGTTTTTGGACCAATAGTCCGAATGCCTGAAGGTGTCAAGCCAGTTGGGTACAAGTGGGTTTTTGTGCGAAAACGCAATGAAAATGGTAAAGTCGTAAGATATAAAGCACGACTTATGGCATAAGGATTTTCGCAAAGGCCTGTCACTGATTATGAGGAGACATATTCTCCTGTGGTAGATGCAATTACCTTCAGGTATCTAATAAATATGGCAGTTCATGAAAAGCTTGAAATGCATCTAATGAACGTTGTCACAACCTATTTATATGTCTCACTAGACCACAATATTTTTATGAAAATCCCTGAAGCACTCAAAGTTCCTGAAGCATATAAAATTTCAAAAGAAAGTTGTTCAATAAACTTCAGAAATTCTTATATGGATTGAAACAATCAGGGCGAATGTGGTATAATTGTCTTAGCGAATACTTGCTAAAGGAAGGGTGTAAGAATGACCCTATTTGTCTTTGTATTTTTATATAAAGGTCAAAATCTGAATTTGTAATAATATCTGTTTATGTTGATGACTTGAACATCATTGGAACTCCTAAAGAGCTTTCAAAAGTCGTTGAGTGTTTGAAGAAAGAATTTGAAATGAAAGATCTTGGTAAGACCAAAAATTTTCTTGGCCTTCAGATTGAACATTTGACAAATGGAATATTTATCCATCAATAAACATATACTGAAAAGGTTTTGAAGCGATTTTACATGGATAAATCACACCCATTAAGTACCTCGATGGTTGTGAGATCCCTTGATATAAATAAAGATCCATTCCGACCTCAAGAAAAGGATGAAGAGATTCTTGGTGATGAAACACCATATCTCAATGCTATTGGGGCACTAATGTACCTTGCCAACAATACCCGGCCAAATATTTATTTCGTTGTAAGTTTATTGGCGAGATTTAGCTCATGTCCTACAAGAAGACATTGGAAAGGTGTTAAACACATATTCAGATATCTTCAAGGAACAATTGATATGTGATTGTTGTATTCTAATGCATCCAAGCCAGAATTGATCGATTATGCAGATGCTGGCTATTTGTCTGACCCACATAAAGCCCGATCTCAGACAAGCTATTTATTCACATATGGAGGTACAACTATATCATGGCGTTCAATGAAGCAAACAATAGTTGCTACTTCTTCAAATCATGCAGAGATAATAGCCATTCATGAAGCCAGTCGAGAGTGTGTATGGTTGAGATCAATGACTCAACACATTTTGCAATTATACGGTCTTTCTGTGCAAACAAAGACTCCAACAATATTGTATGAAGATAATGATGCTTGCATAGCTCAATTAAAGGGAGGATATATCAAAGGAGACCAAACAAAGCATATCTCACCTAAGTTCTTTTTCACACATGATCTTCAACAAAATGGTGAGATAAATGTTCAACAGATTCGTTCAAGTGATAATCTTGCAGATTTATTTACTAAGGCATTGCCAATGTCAACATTTGAGAAGCTAAGATATAAGATTGGAATGTGTCGTCTCCAAGATATCAAATAAATTTTTCATCAGGGGGATAAAATACACGTTGTACTCTTTTTCCCTTAGCCAAGGTTTTGTCCCATTGGGTTTTCCTAGTAAGGTTTTTAATGAGGTAGCACTCAAGGCGTATAACAAGATGTGTGTACTCTTTTTCCTTCACTAGGCTTTTTCCCACCGGGTTTTTCCTAGTAAGGTTTTAACGAGGCACAGTATCTATAAACATCCAAAGGGGAGTGTTACAAATCCATTCAATGTATGAATGTTTCTTTTCAATCTACACCTAACATAATGTCCCATTTAATGTATCACTTAAAGAGCTTCTAACGTATTTACTTAACATTGTAAACAGGTGATTTCTACTAACTATAAAAGGGTATGCTTCACCCTTGTGAATAACAACAGAAAGAGATAAAAGAATACTCTCTACTCTATACTTCTTATTAGCATTTGTCTTCCATTTCTTGTTTAGTATTATTGTGTTTGGCCCTCTTTTTACAACACTAAGTTAATATACTGTAAACACATTACTAACATTATTTTTTAACTAGAATCAATTTTTAATTTTATAAATAATAGTATTACTATATGAGATTAATTAAAAAAAATCATGTTATTTAAGAATGTCACCTTAAATACATCCGGCAGGTAACTTCTTATAATTAGCAAAATCAATGTCAAAGAAAACAACATGCTACTTGACCAAAACAGTCCCTTATTAGATTTTGAAAATCAAGAAACGAAAACATCAAAATCATACCCCCAAATAGTATATTACTTACTTGAGTTTCGGTAAAGAGTGATCATTTTGGAAAACAAGAAACAAAAACATTAAAACCATACACCCAAATAGTTTATTACTTACTTTGGTTTTGGTAAAGAGGTTTTTGTTTCTCTTTTGGTAGAGAGGCTTTTTGCCTTTTGTTTTAATAACAAATGAAGAGGAGCTAAATTGCAGTGTTGTTTATTTTATTCACAAATTTATTAAAAATTACAAATAAAAAAGATAATTTTATTAATTTACTGTTTAAGAATTTCTTTTGAAACATTATAAACTGTTTACATTTTTAAATGGCGTCAATTATAAAGATAAGATTTAGTCGATTTTATTTTAATTTTATTAATTATTAAATAATATGATAACTATTTATTATTATAATAAGACAACTGATCAACATAAATAAATAATTTATGTGGTAAATGTATGTGCTAAGGAAGGGTGGAATCTGTTTGCTAACGGTGATTATCTATTAATAATAAAAGCTAAATATGTTAAATATACGAAAGTGTATCCACTCTTCTCTACGGATACAACTGTAGCACTAAGAGTTTTTGAATGTACGTAATGTGACACTTGAAATTTTTGTTTTTTTTTCAATTGTTTCTGAGTGGTTAATGATTCAGTGTTTTTCCTTTACAGTTCATGCTGATTATGTACTCAAGGCTACAAATGCGGTGTCTATGTTTGTGATTCCCTGTGGCAATAATTTGATCCTAGGAATTCTACAAAAAAACTGTTGTTTGACAATATTGTAAAATTGCCTCCATTTTTGTTTAATTCTTCTGTTATATATGTACTACTAAGTCACTAATTGTTAATTTAACATCTATTATTTTTATGTGCATAAATTTTTGTGGTTTGAGAGGTAAAAAAAAATGTTGAAAGAACAAAATATCGCATTATCCAAGAAGAGTTTTGGAACAATGATAAATCGTTTTTGTGGGAGTTAGAATTCTAAAAACAGTCACTGTATTAAAATAGATTGTCTACATCATATCTCTTTAGGTACGACTCTTCTTCTAATCAATGCATGAACACAAGATGCTTTATGCACATAATATTTCAAAATATAAATGACCAAAACAATATTTTACAAATATTAAACCTTAATATAATATTTCAAAAAATAATAACTTAATTTTTCAATAGGCCAACAAAAATTATAAGAGGCTGTAAAAAAAAAACTTAGAAATAAAAGAATTACATAGATTCTGTGACCAAACCAACAATGTACTCGCTTCTCTCACCAAAAAATACACAATCCGCAACCATGAGAAAACAATCACTCCCGACCGTAGATCTTAATACAATAAACGGCTGACATACAGTATTGGGCTCTCACGCGGATCGTCATTAATATACGTCCGATCATCACTTTAAGCTCCAACGGCCAGGATTTAAACCCCCAACAAACCATCAGCTATATATAAAACACACAGAACTCTCAAATCCCCAATCATTGAAGTCCAAAATCAAGAGCAATAAAATGTCAGGCAGAGGCAAAGGAGGCAAAGGATTGGGCAAAGGAGGAGCCAAGAGGCACAGGAAAGTGTTGAGAGACAATATTCAGGGAATTACAAAGCCAGCTATTCGTAGACTCGCTCGTAGAGGTGGTGTGAAGCGTATTTCTGGATTGATTTACGAAGAGACTCGTGGGGTTCTGAAGATCTTTTTGGAAAATGTGATTCGTGATTCTGTAACTTACACAGAGCACGCTAGGAGAAAGACGGTTACTGCTATGGATGTTGTTTATGCACTTAAGAGGCAAGGAAGGACCCTTTACGGATTTGGGGGTTAGGGTTTTTTGTTTTTGAGCTTTGATCTCTGTTACATATTCATAGAATAGAAATTTGATTTAGCCATTATTTTTTTTATTCTCTCTGTCATCTAGGGCTGGCAAGGGGACCGGGTTGGCCCGGATCGGCCCGAGACCGGTTCGAGAATCGGCCCGCTGGACCCGGTCCCGGTTCATTCGCGGGTTGGGGGGACATGCGGGTTAGGGGACCTTTTTTTATAAATTTTTGAATTATATCCGTTGGGGCAACGGCCCCAACGGATTTATCCACTTTTCACTTCCCAACACCCCTACCACCCCTACCATCCCCTACTTTTAATATTTTAATTTAAAACCTCAAGTTATCATAAATACACTTTAACCCACTTTTAATATTATAAATACCCCTCTATCCCTTATTATTTCTTACAAAATCATCTATTCTCTCATCTATTTGCTATATCCTCTCAATCTCAAATCACAGTTTTTTATTCCATTTAAGTCTCATATTATATCATAATACATATATTTCAATTCTAAATTTTCATATTATATTATAATCTATATAATTCTTATATTTGCTATCAAGTATTGGAGTTCCAAATTACAAGTTACAACAAACTACAAGTTTCAAGAATCGGTTATAACGTCTGCTATTAACGCAGACGTTTCGTTCATAATATTTATATTTTATTTTCCGTCATTAACTTTTGTGTTATTATTATTTTTATATTACACTTTACATATAATTAAATATGAGTAAAGATAAAGAGAAAGAACCAAGTGGCATTAGTAAATTATATAATTTTAATAAAAAAAGTAGTAAGGAAAAAAATAAGAGTAACTATGGTGGTACTTCTTCTAAATCAATGTCTAGAGTTAGATTTAATACAAATGATTCTACTTATGTTGATGATACTTCTTATGATATTTATTCAAATGTTCAACTCGATCATGAAAGTTTAGAACGACGTTATGGTAATATTAATCCTAATCTTGATGAATATTCAAGTAGAAGTTGATCAGGAGAAGAAGATTTAGAAGAAACACCTACTAGTCCTGTGAAGTTCCAATCAAACTACAAATTCAACGCCACCCTTATACCTCCTACAAGGGAGAAGGTGAAGTATCAACGCCCTAAAACTTTTGTTGTGTGGCAATTTATGACTTTAGATAAAGAAAACTCTATTGCAATTTGTAATAAGTGTAAACAACATTTTAAACATAAACAAGGTGGGAAGGTGGGACGGGGCTTAAATAGACATTTGTTATCTTGTCGATTGAATATAAAAAGCTAAAGCATTAGCCGATAGGAAAAAGGAATATCGCTTAATGATTTTGATAGTAATGTTAATGAATCGGTAGGGAACATGGTTCAAGGAACATTAGATCTTTCTAACGTCCACTAACACAACGTAAATATAATAAGGAAAGAGATCGCGAAAATTTAGCTAAAATGGTTTCTTGTGGTTTGCCTTATAGTTTTCCTTCACATCCGGTTTTATTGAATATATTCAACAAACTTATAATCCTTCTTATAGAGGGTTTTCAAGAAATCTTATAAATCGATGTTTTTGAACATCAAGGTAAATATTGTCAATATCTTCGTTGTATGTTTAGCATATTAGATTGTAGAGTGTCCATAACCGGACATGGGTCGTAGTGTTAATGGACATGATTATTTAACTATTACGACATTGGATTGATAATAATCAAATTTGCAAAAAGAATCATAACTTATAAAGAATGTGTAGAGAAAAAATCGTCCATATTTAGCTTCAAATATTTTGAGTGTTTTAGATTATTACATGCTTATAGATAAAGTAATGTCACATTAGATAATGCATCCAATAATACAAATGCTGCTACTATGTTAAAAGCTAGATTATGTCCAATTGATGTTAATGCTTTTCATGTTAGATGTATTGCACATGTATTAAATTTAATTGTACAAGATGGTATTGAATTATTTGATTGTGGTTGTATAAAAATTGAATATGCTGTTGCCTGGATTTTTTATGCTCATAGAGTTGCTAGAATTAGGGAATTTAATGAGCGTTGTGTACTTTGTGATTTGCCACCAAGAAAAATTTCAAGACATATTAAAACAAGGTGGAATTCTTTTTACGAAATGCTTTGAATATAAAAATCCCGCATAAATGGTGTTTAATGCTCATAATCATTAGATAGGATTTGTGAAGAAGATTGGGAACAAACTAATGAACTAATAGGATTTTTAAGACTTTTTATGATGCTACAACCATGTTTTAATTTATTATCCTACTATTTCATCAATATTAATAAATATTTGTGCTATTTCAATTCAATTTTCTAAATACAAAAAATTGAAAAATTTAGAGTTGCAATTGAAGGTATGATTGTAAAATTTAAAAATATTTTTTCCTATTCCTCAAATTTATTTAATCACTTTACTTCATCCCGAATATAAATTACGAGGTGTGCACTTGTTGATACTTTTATGATACTTTAGAAATTTTACCAAGAAAGTCCAACTTGTGAAATGTGTAAGTTTAGCATAAAAGTAGAAGCAAAAATTTTGTATGAAAAATATAAAACTACAGAAATACTCAAGGAGAAGTTGGTCAAACTTCTAATCCTCGAGTAAAGCTCGAATTTCAAGTTATATGCGAGGTTTTCTTGGTCTTAATTCTACTAACCGTGATGATTTTGAAGAAGATCTTATTCAGTCTTTAGAAACATTGGAAGACGAAGATGGCAATGAAGATTTATTAGCATGGTGGAGGCGGGCGTTGCATTTCCAATTTTGAGCAAAATGGTTCGTGATGTTCTAGCTATTCAAGCTTCATCAAAGGTTTCAAATTGGCGATCATAGATATTCATTGGCGGAAGACATTTGGAAACAATTTATTTAGAGAGAAGGAATTATAATTTGCCAAAGATAAGTTTCAAACAAGAATCTTGGATTAAAGCGATCATTGAATCTACCGACGATAACTTAGAGTCACAAGAGTTTCTAGCAAGTTTGCCAACACCGAGGATGTCACCATCGATATGATTCGACAATTAGAATTGAATTTTAAAGGAGAACACGGATATTAGATTACATCGTAGAACTAATTGAAAAATTAGTTACTCATATAATATTTGTAATAAATATTAGTTTTACATTTGAGAACTTATTGAAACTAATATTTGTAAATTGTAAGTTCTAACTTTTAATTTCTAAGTTGCAATTACATTTAATTGAATAAATTTGAAAGCTTTATTCAAATCTTTTTTATACAACTATGGTCTTGCATTTTAATTTTAATATATAGATACATATTTTAAAGTTAGTTTAGTATATATTATATACTAAACTAACTTTAAAATACTTAATTTAAAAATAGAAATTTGACATTTGAAATTTCAAATTTAAATTACTTTAAAATATTTAAAATACAAATTTGAACTTCTCAAATTTGAAATTTGAAATTTGAAAACTTAAGCATTATTTATTAACTAAAATTTATAGAAAACCAAATAAACTAAAAATGTTATTTATTAACATGTAATTTCAATACAAAAAAATAAGTATATAAAACTATGGTCTTGCATTTTAATTTTAATATATAGATACATATTTTAAAGTTAGTTTAGTATATAATACTAACTTTAAAATACTTAATTTAAAAATAGAAATTTGACATTTGAAATTTCAAATTTAAATTACTTTAAAATATTTAAAATACAAATTTGAACTTCTCAAATTTGAAATTTGAAATTTGAAAACTTAAGCATTATTTATTAACTAAAAATGTATAGAAAACCAAATAAACTAAAAATGTTATTTATTAACATGTAATTTCAATACAAAAAAATAAGTATATAAAAATAAAAATCCCCCCACCAAACCCCGTCCCATCCAGATATATAGTGGGACGGGACGGGACATATTTTCGTCCCCCCAATCCTGGTCCCCCAATCCCGATCCCCCCAAAATCCCCCGTCCCATCCTGTCCCCTTTCGTCCCGTCCCCCAGTCCCCGTCCCCGTCCCCTTGCCAGCCCTACTGTCATCTACACAATTTTCTATTTGAAAGTTGAGCTAATTGGATTAGCAGTTGAGAAAATATTGATTGGTAATTTACGCTTCCTACATCTTTTTTTCATTAAATTACTTGTTGGGTTTATGAGACCCCAATTGCATACTTCAGTTATTCAATTGACAATTGCACTCTATTTGATTTGATACAGTTTAAATATAAATTGATACAAAATTTAAATAAGATAGAATGATTTATGGGGAATTTTTGTAGCTCCTTGGTTACCTAAGCAATGAGGTTAATTTACAATCTCCATTATTGAGAATCATTTTTGAAATTTAAAGTTGAATCCTTTCAATTATAGAAAGGATATATGCTTTTTTTTGGTCTTTAACTCATAATTGATGCTTCTGATGCAAAGTTATAAAAAAATGAAAGAAATATGTGATTTTAGATATCTTTTGATTATTAGTGTGAATATAAATTAATTAAATAAAATAAATTTTTTATTAGTTGATCATTTATCATTTTGTGCCATGTTTAAAAAATTATAAAAAAACATGATTTTATTAATTCATTCATAATTTTTTTAAAAACATTTTACAAATAAATGTGAATACTTTTAAAAAGAATTTATTGGAAAGGTAATATAGAAAAAAATCAATTAGTAATTTTTTTTATTTAGTGAAATGATCAACTAATATAAAATAATTATAATTAATATAATGATTAACTAATATAAAACGGAGGAAGCTCTCGACTATCATTATATCAGCTTTTGTTATTTTTAGCTGTAGACAATAGGACAAGTGCACAAATTCTTGTGTTGCTCTTCTTTTTTTTTTTTTTTTGGTATAGAATACTTGTCTAAAAATAATGAAGTGCAACAAAGAAGATATGTAGAAAGAAGATTTTCTATTGCAGCTTCCACTTCTTGGTTGACACCACATCTATGATCTGCTGCTCGAGCAAGATCATATTGTTGATTTTAAAGGTGTGAATAAGAAATGAAGGATTGTGACTTTGCCGAAGGATTGTAACCTTTATGAAATGTTTGTCTTTTTTAAAAGGTTGTGACCGTCTGAAAGGTTGTGACCTTTTTGAAATGTTTTTTTTCTTCAAAGTGTTGTGATCTTTACCCTTTGTTGGCTATAAATAAAGAGGCTTTCTCTCATTTTTCTAAATTGAATTCTTTCATTCTTATGCATACATTTCTTACAAAATAAAATCGATCGATTATGTCTGTGTGTGATTCATTATTGTCATTTTGAGTTCGTTAAAATTATCAAAGTTTGAGGTACCACTATTGCTTTAATGGTTAATTCGTTTTATCTTCAGAGGAATTAATCTACAACATTGGGTATTTGAGGGGATTAAATTTCTGAAAGATACATAGTGGGTTCTGTGGACTCAGATAGTTCTTTTCTTTTTCTTTACATCTTTTATTATTTCTGGTTTGCTAATTTGAATACAGGAGATAACAAGTTTAAGAAATTTAAATTATTGTTGATATTTTCTGTAGTAAGTTTTTCTTGGATGAGTAAGATTATTTTGATTTTCTTACCCAAGTGCATTCAAGCATTGCACCCTTCAGTTTTATTTTTAATGAGAAAAACTATTTTGTGCATAAAGGCAAAGATGTGCACTTTAATTTTTTTCCTATATTTTTTATTTTATATAACTATAAGAAGAAGTAAATGAACAGATGTTGTCTCCTAACACCCTTCAATTTTATTTTTAACGAGAAAAACTGTTTTGTGCATAAAGGCAAAGATGTGCACTTTAATTTTTTTCCTATACTTTTTATTTTATATAACTATAAGAAGAAGTAAATGAACATATATTGTCTCCTAACAATATTTGAACATGAATTGAGTTTCTCGTTGAAATTCAACGTCTTCTTGAGGAAAATTGGAATATGATGAAATAGGAAAATGAAAAATTAGCAAGAAAAGTGACTTGCATGGAATCATTGTTGACAGATAGAATATGATGCAATGGGAGTAAAAACCAGTTTCTATCGATATATTCCTTGATTATTTCTTTTTCTATCCATTATAAATTATAAGATTTATTTCATAAATGTTAGATAGATAGTCATTATGTGATGATCTCAAAATATATCTTTATTATTATTTATATGTATTCTGTTTGGAGGAGGAGAATTTTTTTTTTTTTTGTAGTTTTTTACTCCATGTGAAATTTGATTGTGTCTGACTTTTGGAGACTAAAATCTTCTGATCTTTTACTCCTTTGTTTTGATGAATATAAGAACATCACCGAACAAATCAGATTGTGTATTAGTTTGAAGAATATAGAAACTTCACTAATTTGTTAAATACTCAGTTTGAATGAATATTCCGACTAGAAGAATACAAAAACTTTGTCAGGAATATTAAGACTAAACGATTTGAACAATATGAAAACTTCATCGTTAACTAGAAACAATGTTAGATTTAAGGTTTCTGGAGATTAAAGCCTTTTTTGGTTTTCTACTGTCTGAATCAGAAACTGATTCGAAGAAAATAAAAAAACTTCATCATAATTCAAAGTTCATTCGACTAACGATTAGAAGAATATAAAAACTTCATTGTTAAACTAGAAACACGTTGTATAAAGATTGAATATTTATTGTTAGTATTCTAAATAATAAGTGTTTGTCTAATTGTGACAGAAAGAAAAAAAAAATACTAGTCACATAAAAATTAGTGATTTTTGTGCCTACAATGGGTGTTTCTATGGATTAAATCTCCAAAAGAAGGGTTCATGTTGCCAATGTGTATTTTGATGGTATACAATTTGAAAGCATGAGAAAAAAAATATGTGGAAAATAATTTCAAATACTTGAAAAATATATTTTAGAGATCATATTTAAAATGTGTGTGTTTGTGTGTGTGTGGGGGGTGGGGGGGTGGGGGGGGGGTTCTTTACTTGTGATGAAGACAAAATTAGACTTAGTGTTTAATTTAAATTTGAAAGTACAAGATATGAAATTCAATGACATTCTTGTATTATGTGAAGCCCACAAAATTCTTTGAGTATATTTAATAGTCTCTCCTTACTAGTTTATGATATGACTAGTATAAAACCACAAAATTATGTTACTCATCCAAAAGATTTATGTTTTTTATGAAAAAGTCACTTAAACATTGTGATTTTCATGATAAGAATATGTATATTAAAATAAATTTATTTGTATAGACATGAGCATTGGTGGAAAGTGATTTGTCATGTTTGTGTTGTAAAACAAACATTTGGGTCATATTGCCCTTATTGGACCGATGAGACTATGGTCATGAGTAATTTTATAAAAACCAAATTGAATGTTATGAGAGGTCCTTCTGAAAAGGACATCTATCAAGGTGCTGACTCTAAAATAATGTCTGTATTTGACAAAGTTATGAAAAGTAACGAACAAACTATTTGTGGGAAAAAGTTACATCATGAAAGGTCTCTTCAAACTCAATATTTTTGTTTGTTCTTACTTGTTGAGTTAAACTAATCAACTTAGAAGTTTTCCCTAACTTTGAGTGCAATAAATAAAAATATCAAGTTCAACTACATTGATAATATAAGAGGATTAGACATTAGTATCCATAGACTATGACCGAAATTGTAGAGACACACCTTAACTAAACTAAGGTTCTATTACCTCTCCGAATTCATTTTTTTTTAAATTTGTACACCTTTGGACTTACGTGGCACACTTCGTGACTCCACATAGTTGAGATGCATAGATATGTTTGGATGCCACGTAAGTCAAAAATGTGTACAAAATTACAAAAAAATGAATTTAAGGATAATAAGACCTTAGTTTAATTAAGGTGTGCCTCTAAAATTTCGATCATAGTCTAGAGGTATACCTGTGCCTTATCACTAATATAAAAGATCTTTACTATGATGGTGTACTTCTAAAATTTATTTTATTTGTGATGCAGGAACAATCATCATCAAATGATAGAAATAGAATATTTCTATTATTTTTATCTGTTCCAGTAAAACCAGGTAATAGCAGATTCATAATGACATCCTTCAGAAACTTTGCTGGTTGGGAGTATAAACTATTTCCATCATGGAAATTTCACCTTGACAATAACCTAATCATTGATTCTGATTTATATTTACTTCATCGTCAGCTAATTATCCTCTTACAATTTCTTGATTTTACTAGTAGTTGTAACATTATTCTTGTAATTTCTTATTTTTTGATTTCTATTTTAAATATAATACTATTAATTTTTTCAAAATGATTTATCATGCTATCTTTAGTATTTTGTCGTGACTCTTTCACTTTTGTTATTTCTTTTTTTTTGAACTATTTTATGTTAGTTTGATATTTTAATAATAATAAAAATGTATCATATGCCATGTTATGTATCATCACAACTTAAATGATTATTTATTTATTTTTGTCATTTTGTTTTCAATTAATCTGTTATACATTTATATATAATTTATTTTAGTTATGATATAGTACACCAATACTTTATTATGTTCTTCGTTGAGCTGAGGGTATAGTCTAGTCGAAACAATTTTTCTACCTCTCAAGGTAAGGATAATATCTGCGTATACACTATCTTACTCAATCTCCACTTATGAGATTATAATTAGTAGAAATTAATTATGTTTTTCATCTGACTCTCTAAAAATATTATTATACTCGTGTCAGTTTCTCCAATAACGCACTATTTTTTTAAAATCTGATACATACCCGACATTATTTTTAAAAGAGTTCAAGCAACATAGAAAAGTAATACTCCCATATTTTAAAGAAACTATTTGTGTAGTTACATATTTTCAAATTTTATTTTTGAATGTCAATTTTTGTAAAAAAAAGACTTACAATTTGAAATATTTATTTCTTTTTTCGAGGAGCACAACCTAAGGGAAAAGGGTCCACAAAATTGGCAAAACGTTTGTTATGTACCAACAAAGGCAGATGCTCTTATAGTTGGTTTTAGAAGATCGTTGACCAAATATGGAGGTGCCCAAGTTGATTGGGGCATAAAATTCACTGGTGACTTGCCACCAACTCCTGCTAGGGAACAACTTATGGACAGGTGGGTATATAGTTCGATATTAAATTGTGTGAATCGTCTCATCTAAAGATTATACTTGTTATATGAATGCATAGGTACTGGACACATACAATACAATGTAGCAGTTGTAACAAAGCATATAAAAGTCTAAATGCCCTTGAAATCATTTTGCAAATTATCTCTGTTGCTTCAATTGGAATTGCTGTTGCAGCAAAGGAGAGTGTCATGTCAATTGCTGCAAGATATTCATTGGTCTTCTTGGCATTACTATGCTTCATAGCTTCAAGATGGTTATCCAAATTTATATACAAAAGTTTCCATTTCCATGATTATGATCATGCCTTTTGTTAAATGGTGTACTTTGTAATAGTATTGGAGATCCTAAACATTATGTATTATTGAGGATATTGTGTAATGAATAAGATTTCTCCATCAGTAATTTATGAGTTATAATGAAAATGGAGAAATTTCTGGTAGGAAGAACTTCTCCTTTAATGGACCTACGCGATGAATTTAAAATAGTCGAGTTAGTGAGTACGAAATGCCAGATAATTAAATTAATAAATATTATACTAATAGTATGTTGTATTCTGATGTTTCAATGATTTAACAAACTATATGGAATAGTATGATCTGGTAGAGGGACCTGATCCTTCGAGTTGTGATCGTTCAAGGCAGGTTAGTGGAGTGCAGCTGCAAAAGCTGTTGTGTGCAAAGTTCTCGACCAATGGCATGCTACTAGGTTGTTTTTTCGATCTTATACATTAGACACTTTGACAAGAAACAACCTAGTTTTTGCAAGCAAGTTCATTCACAAAGCAAAAGCCATTTCAGCGAAGAACATTGCTCGAATTCAACAAGGGACCTGATCAAGTGTTGCAGAGTCTTTTATTGTATTTAGAGTCTTGTGTTTTGAGTTAGTAAATTGTAAGATCTATTCCTATGTTATGAAGGAATATAAATCATTTTCGTTGTAATCTTTGAGGAGTTGAGTTTATGGCCAAAACTAGCCAAAGTTGTGTGTTTTGAAGTCTATGTTAACTAGAGGAAGTTGATATAGTGGACAATAGGGCTATTGCTTTTAGTCTTGTAAAAGAGGCGTTACAAGGGGTGTAGGATTAAGAGTTTAATCCTTTGTAATTATTGGAGTCTGTACAGGCCATGATTTTCCACTCCCTTGAGCAAAGAGATTTCCACATAAATATTTGTGTTTCTTACTTTAAGCATTTACTATTCTTCTTATTATTAATATAGTCAAAGGACCAGGTCTCCTGACTCTTGGTGGACCCATATAAATTAACATAGTATACCTTCTTTCTGACTCAAGACAACTTATTAAAGGTTGATTTATGCAAATATGCCTTTTTAGGTCATCATTTAGAATTTGTCCCATTGTTTAGAAGTTACGAAAAAATATAGCTTTTAAGACTGATAAAATATTAGATTGTCATTTAAAATTTACAAATTTTTAGACTGTGGGAAGTGTCCAATATTATTGGCTTCTCCTTATCTTTATCATTATTGAGGAGTGGGCCAATATTTGTCATCTACAATTGGCAAGAAGATTAGTAGGCAGTAGGCACCGACGATAAATATAATAGCAAAGAAAATTATGATCATGTATATATATATATATAGTTCGATATTAAATTACGTGAATCGACTCATCTAAATATTTAAGTTGTTAAAAAGCGCGTGTATAATAATTTGAATGTACAGGTCAGGGTACTGGACACATACAATGCAATGCAGTTTTAGCAAGGCATATAAAAGTCTAAATGCCCTTGAAATCATTTTGCTAATTATCTTTGTTGCTTCAATTAGAATTACTACTTCATGACTTCAATATGGTTATTTAAATTTATATACAAAAAATTTCGAGTAATTTGTGATCTGCACTCTTAATGTATGTTTTTTTTTTTGACTTACACCTTATTCTATCATTTTTAATAATTAGCACCTAATCTTCTTATATCTTTGCAAAAGCATAAAAAATCTCCCTTTTCAATTATTTACAAAAATAAAATAGGAAATTACATATAAAGAAAAATAAAAAAGTGATTTAAATAAAAAATAATAAAAGGAATATATAGTAAATGTCATTTGTCGTTTCTTTTCCATTAAAATAAAGAACAGTTATTCATTTCTAATACTTTTTTATGCTTTAGGTTGTGTTTGGAACGAAGGAAAATGTTTTCCTACAAAACGTTTTCTTGGAAAACAAGTGGATTTCTAACTTGTTTTCTCATGTTTGGTTGGTGAGTAGAAAATATTTTCTTGAAAATATTTTTTAATGTTTGGGTGGTGAATGAAAAATATTTTTAAGAAAATATCTTTTATTTTTGGCTTGAGACTAAAAAATACTCTTTAGGAAAATAATTTCTTCCGATAATTGATCTAGGACCAAACCCCGACACCCAAACTAGGACAAGACCCCGATGACCGTTCCAAAATCCGACCCTGATATTTGACTCAGACTCTAATCCAGGAAAAAATATTCAAGAACAATTTTTTTTTAAAAAAAATATTGATGAAGTCGCATGTGCGCGGGAGGAGGGAGGTAGGGGGTGGCATAAAAATGAAATTTTTAAAATTTGAAATACTTTTTCAAAAATAATTTCTTTTAATTTTTTTTTTGATGGGGTGGTTTGGGTAGGGGTGGGGGTGGGGGGTAGGCGTAAAAAATGAATTTTTTTTATATTTGAAAGATTTCCCAAAAATGATTATTTTTTACGGAAATTGCCTGGGTGGGGGTGGGGCCTGGTAGGGATAGGGGTAGGAGTGGCATAAAAAGAAAAAAGTTTTAAATTTGAAATATTTTCCAAAAATAATTTTTGATGGGGGTGATAGGGGTGTGGGGGTCGTAGGGATGAGGGTGGCGTAAAAAATGATTTTTTTCAAAATTTGAAAATATTTCCTAAATTTGAATTTAAAAAAATTAACGGGGTGGCGTGGAGGGGGGGTAGGGGTAGGAGTGGCATAAACATGAAAAAAAAATTAAATTTAAAATATTTTCAAGTTTTTTTTGATGGGGTGGCCAGATTGGAGGGTGGGTAAGGGTGATGTGTCACGCCCCAAAGCTACCCCCAGGACGCGGACAAAGGTATTGAGCATGCAGGATAGAATAAAGCTGAACAATAAACATAGCTGAACCAAAGCATATATCTGTGCAATGATAAGAGATGAGCATGATACTATACTGAGAATACTGAACATGAACTAACTGAATGCAATGACCAAGTTTATAACATGCTGCGACTGAAATCTGACTGTAACTGATAACATGGTCAATGCAATAAAATCTGACTGTAAGGGAGCTGCTAATAACCGACATAAAACCACATGAGCTAAATGTGGAGTCTGATGTATATGCCCCATCGAAAGGACCAAATATACCCTGCCAGAGGTATAGATGCATGACTAGTGTGATCACTAAAATGTAATTCCCAGAGAGGGGACTTATAAACCTACGGGGGCACGTAGTTCTGGGACTATTCGGGTACACTGAACCCTAGTCTACTCGATCTAAGCCTACTCCCAATTAGAATGTATTTAAGTAATATTATGACTGAAATGTTGAAGTACTGGATAGCTCAATTACTGACATGCAAACTCTGAGAATGCAACAATTATAACTGATCATGTGACATTCGTAAACTGAATTGTGTATATCTGAAATAACTGACCTAGCATGTGTAATTCATGAACTAAAAGAACAACATAGCTAGGGTTCTGAATATCATACAAAAAACTAAGCAACAATATGATAATCTGATTTGGCACCCAACAATTTCTAACAATCAAGAAACCCTAGGTCTAGATAATATTAAGGGAATCAAGATTCTGACTGAAATTTAGGGACCTAGTGGGTGAAAGGAACCCCACTAGTAAAATCCCTTACATGATGATGAATTCCACAAATAAATAATTCGATTTCGGGGCTCGAACTGATGAAAACTCGTTGCGTTCTTGAACTAGGGTTGCTTGACTTTCTCCTCTATTTTGCTCTAAGTTTCACTTGATTTTGGTGAATAATTGATTAGGGTAAGTTCTAATTAATTTACTAGGCTAAAACTGACCAAAACGACGTAGTTTAGGGGTCCAACGCATAAGGAAAAGACCAAACAACCCCTGACTTAAAAGTTGTTGAAGCCACCAACGGGACTAATCGACGGTCCGTGGACTGACCCACAGTCCATCCTATCAGTCCGTCGATCGACTTTAGAGAATGGGTTCTAAGGGTCCTGAGGGTCTCGACCTACGGATGGATCGACGGTCCGTGGACTGATCCACGATTCGTCCTGTCAGTCCGTCGATCGACTTTAGAGATCAGGTTCTAAGGGTCTCGACCTACGGCCTGATCGACGGTTCATGGACTGATCCACGATTCGTCCTGTCAGTCCGTCGATCGACTTCAGAGACCAGGTTCTGAGGCCTCGATCCACGGACTTGGATCATGGTCCATGGGCCGTGGGTTATGCCTTAGAATAGTTTTTGTCTGAGTTTCTGGGGAGGGTTGCAGGTGGCCATCCACGGACCACCAGGACAGGTCGTTGGTCACCCTACGGTCCGTGGATGGCAACTGTGGATTGCACATGTAACTTCTAGAAATCTGCTGGTTTGGTCTGTTTTCGAATACGGGGTGCTACATTATCTCCCCCTTAGGAACATTCATCCTCAAATGAAGTCTAAACTAGTTGGATAGGGAGGGAAAGAGCTGCAAACCATGCCACTAATTAATAGAAATTGATTTATGACTGAACTATGTTCCAAGAACATGAAAATATGCTGAAAATACAAGTATAATTGAAGGAACATGATACTAAGACTGAATTTGCACATGAATGACTGAAAAACTAAAGAGGAACTATTACCTCAAGCTGGAATGGAATCGAAAGGAAAGAGATGAGGATACTTGGCCTTCATGGCTGCTTCTGCTTCCCAAGTAGCTCCCTTTACGGACTGACTCCTCCACAAAACCTTAACTGAAGCGACTTATTTGTTTCTTAACCTTCGAACCCGACGATCAAGGATTTCAACTAGTACCTCTTCATAAGTGAGACTATCCTTCAAAGCCACACTTTCTAAAGGTACAATAGATCCTGGATCACCCACGCACTTTTTCAACAATGAAATGTGAAAAATTAGATGCACTGCTGCTAGTTCTGTTGGCAACTCTAACTCATAAGCCACTTTACCAACTCTTTTCAAGATCTTGTAAGGGCCTACATATCTAGGAATGAGCCTCCCTTTCTTGCCAAATCTCATCACCCCCTTCATAAGTGAAACTTTCAGGAAAACCCAATCATCAACTTGGAACTTTAATTCCCTTCTCCTTACATCTGCATAGGACACCTGGCGACTCTGGGATGTCTTAAGTCTATCTCTAATGAGTTACACTTTCTCCATATCATCATGAACTGAATCTGACCCTATAAAGGTTGCTTTACCTACTTCAAACCAACCAACTAGAGATCTACATCTACACCCATACAATGCCTCATAAGGGGCCATCTGAATGCTGGAATGGTAGTTATTATTGTAGGCAAACTCTATAAGAGGAAGGTGATCATCCCAACTACCCTTGAAATCGATCACACGATCCCTCAACATGTCCTCTAAGGTCTGAATGGTACGCTCTGCCTAACCATCAGTTTGTGGATGGAATGTTATGCTAAGATTAACCTGAGTACCAAGACCTTTCTGAAATGACTTCCAGAAATGAGAGGTAAATTGAGGACCTCTATCTGAAATGATAGACAAAGGAACCCCATGCAACCTGAATATCTTATTAATGTAAAGTTTGACGTAGTCCTCCGCTGAATCTGTAGTCTTAACAGCCAAAAAGCGTGCAGACTTAGTAACTATGTCAACTATCACCCAAATGGAGCACGTTGTCTGCGAGTACGAGGTAAACCTGTAATGAAGTCCATATTGATCACTTCTCACTTCCAAGTAGGAATGTTGATCTCTTGAGTCATACCTCCTGGTTTCTGATGTTCTACCTTCACTTCCTGCCAATTAGGGCACTTAGACACAAAATCCGTTATATCCCTTTACATATCATTCCACCAAAATACTTCCCGCAGATCGCAGTACATCTTAGTGACGCCTAAATGAATAGAATATCTGGAATTATGGGCTTCTGCAAGGATCTGCTGTCTCAACTCGCCCACCTTAGGAACACATAAGCGACCCTAATAGCGAAACATACCATCTCCCCCTTAGGAGAAAACCTCAACTCTCTGTTGATGAACTGCACCCTTTAGTTGATGCAATATCGGGTCACTATCTTGCTTCTCTTTAACCTCCGTTACCAATGAAGATTCTGACCCATTCTGAACCGTTACACCATCATCTGATATGCTCATAAGGCGAACTCCCAAACGAGCAAACTTGTGAACATCTTTTGCTAGTTCATTTCCTTCTTCCCCAACTTGTGCTACACTACCCATAGATAGTTTACTAAGGGAATCTGCTACTACATTGGCCTTACCAGGATGGTAATGCACACTCGTATCATAATCCTTGAGGAACTCAAGCTATCTCCTCTAGCGAAGATTCAACTCTTTCTGGGTGAACACATACTGAAGGCTCTTATGGTATGTGAACACATCTATGTGAACACTATACAAGTAATGTCTCCAAATCTTAAGTGCAAACACTACTGGTTCAAGGTCGAGGTCATGAGTCAGATAATTCTTCTCATGCACCTTAAGTTGTCTAGAAGCATAAGCTATAACCTTACCTCGCTGCATCAGTACACAACCTAGGCCGACTCTGGATACATCACAGTAGATCACATAACCGTCTGAACCCTCTAGTAAAGTCAAAACAGGAGGTGTAGTCAACCTAGTTTTCAGTTCTGCGAAGCTTTTCTCATAATCATCTGACCAATGGAACTTAACTTTTTTCTGAGTCAACTTAGTCAATGGAGAAGCTATGGATGAAAATCCTTCCATGAACCTTCTATAGTAACAAGCCAAACTCAAGAAACTTCTGATATCTGAAGGAGAGGTAGTTCTGGGCCATTGTTTCACTGCTTTTATTTTTTGAGAATCCACTCGGATCCTTTTGCTAGACATAATATGCCCAAGAAAAGCAACTGATTGCAACCAAAACTCATATTTGCTAAACTTAGCGAATAACTGGTGATCTTTGAGAGTTTGCAGGACAACCCTCAAATGAGTCGCATGTTCTTCCTCATTCCTAGAGTAGATAAGGATATCATCAATAAAGACGATAACGAACAAGTCCAAATACTGCTTGAACACTCTGTTCAGCAAATCTATGAAAGTTGCAGGAGCATTAGTTAGTCCAAATGACATAAACTGCAAATTCATAATGACCATATCGAGTTCTAAAGGTTGTTTTCGAAATGTCACTATCTCTGACTCTGAGTTGATGATAACCGAATCTGAGGTCTATCTTTGAGAAATGACTAGCACCCTGAAGTTGGTCAAACAAGTCATCAATCCTGGGGATGGGATACTTATTCTTGATTGTGACTTTGTTCAACTGCCTATAGTCAATGCACATCCTGAGAGAACCATCTTTCTTCTTCACGAACAACAATGGTGCACCCCATGGGGAAATACTGGGTCTAATGAAGCCTTTATCTAAAAGGTCTTTCAACTGCTCTTTCTATTCCTTAAGCTTAACTGGAGCCATTTTATAAGGAGGAATAGAAATAGGCTGGGTATATGGAAGGAGATCAATTCCAAAGTCGATTTTCCTTTCAGGAGGAACTCCGGGAAGATCTTCTATAAACACTTCTAGGAACTCGTTAACTACAGGAACTGACTCAAGAGTTGGGGTTTCAGAGCTTGAATCCTTAACCCGAACTAGATGATAGAGATACCCCTTAAAGATTATCTTTCTGGCCTTAAGGTAAGAAATAAATCGACCCATATGCGTTAAGCTACTACCTTTCCATTCTAAGATTGTTTCATCTAGAAACTGAAAATGAACAATCCTAGTTCTACAATCGACTGAGGCATAATAGGAATGTAACCAATCCATGCCTAGAATGACATCGCAGTTTAACATTTCTAACTCTACAAGATCTGCTGAGGTGACTTTCTGATAGACTGTGTAACACTTTGAAAATCAAACCCAGAAAAATTTGTAGAAATATACCAGAAGCAGTGAACCACGACAGGGTTCACGGACCATGAAAAGATCAACGGTCCGTAGTCTTGATGACGGGCTGTGGTGGCGCCCGTAGAGTCTAGGTAGTGAACCTCCCTAGCCAACCCCTTAGAGCCCCACACCTAAGTGAGGACCACGAGGACCTTCACGGTTCGTGGTCCTTCACACAGCCCATGGGGGCGTCCTTGGAGCCTTACCAGTATGCCCCCTAGTCAGTCCCTCCAGACCACAGCCCAAGTGGAGACCACAGACACTTTCACGGTCCGTGGTCCTTCACACAGGCCGTTGTAGGGCTCGTGGACTCAGACCCTTAGCTAGTAGTCACCAAGTCCTGACCATGACCGACTTCATATTACGTGGTCCCTTCCACGGTCCGTGAAGGTGGCCGTGGTCAGCCTGTCTGCAGTTTAAGTCAGGGTTGTTTCAGTCTTTTCCTTATTCGTTGGACACCTAAACTATGTCGTTTTAACCCTAAATTATGAGGTTTTAGTCAGTTTAAGCCTAGAAACATAACTAGAACTTACCTAAGTTAGATCATTAATCAAAACATAGAAAATTAGAAGCAAAAGAGAAGAAAAGGTCGAGAAACCCTAGTTCAAGAATGCAATAAGTTTCCTCCAGTTCCAGCCCTGAAATCGAAGGATTTCTTCATGGAATTCGTCACCAGGTATGTGGGATTTCACTAGTGGGTTCCTTTCACCCATTAGGTCCCTACTTTTCAGTCAGTTTCTTGATTCCCTTATTATAACTAGACCTAGGGTTTCTTGAATGTTAGAATTATCGGGTTCTTAGCTTTTAGAATGATCCAAATTAGATTAGTATGTTAATATTCAGATTATTTCATGAATTCTAGAACCCTAGCTATGTATTTCATTAGTTCTTGAATTACACATACTAGGTAATATATTTCAGTTATTTAGTTATACATGCCTCAGTTATTAATGCGTCAATATCAGTTTAATTGTTGCATACTCAGTTTGCATATGCAGTTTGAGCTATCCGCATCATTTGATCATGCCAAAGATGCCTCTATACCTCTGGCAGGGTATATTGGGTCCTCTCGATGGGACGTATACATCGGACTCCACATTTAGCTCATGTGGTTTTACTATAGGTTATTAGTAGCTCCCACAGTTCAGCCAGATTTTATTGCATTGACCATTTATCAGTATATATCCAATATTCAGTTTCAACATGTTATAAATTGGTCACTGCATTTAGTTAGCTCAGCATTCAATATCTATATCATGTTCAGATTATATCATTGCTTATTTTCTTTGTTCAGTTATATGTTATTTCAGCTTTATTCTATTCTGCATGCTCAATACCTTTCAAGTACTGACGCATACTCTGCGCTACATCTTCTCGTGATGTAGGTTCAGGTTCCCAGTATCCAGATCACGCTTAGATCACTTCTCGATCATCAGTTCAGCAGCATCAGTGGTGAGTCCTCATTCTTCGACGACTAGTGACATGTTTATCTTTTCAATACTTTTAGTCCTTTAGTTTCAGTACTTGGGGCATGTCCCAACATTTCTAGTCAGTTTAGAGGCTTATTTCAGACATAGATAGATTCAATTTAGTATTGAGTTAATATCTTCCTTGAATTAAACTCATCAGTTTTCGTATATCTCAGTTATAGTATATAGGTATTCCATATCTTTTTATTTTGTTTATGATTATAGCTTCCGCACAGTTTCTATTATTCAGTTTATATTTAGTATGCTCATGATCATGCCAGCAGGGTTAGCTTGGCATCACTTGTGGTCCTAGGTCCCGTGTTCGCGTCCGCGTCTCGGGGGTAGCTCGGGGCGTGACAAAATTGGTATCAAAGCATTGGGTTTATGAGTCCTAGGATATTTGAAAAACCACATTAAGTAGCGTCATTTTCATGGGTGTGAAGTGCACCACATCTAATGAGAGAGAGGCTATAAAGTGATTTAGGAAAACTTTATTTTCTTGTTACTCTTATCGTGCGTAAGGTATGATCTAATTCTATTCTAACTCGACATTCTACGTTTCAATGATCATGCCTCCTCGTAGAGCTAACGCTAGGAATGTGAATGCTAGGAATGCAAACACAACTCCTCCTGTCCCAGATCAGGAAGTTTCTAATGCAGAATTCAGGAACGCCATTCAGATATTAGCTCAGAATGTGGCCAAGTAACAATCGGCGGGTTCGATTCGAAAATGACAATCTTTGGGTCATTGCTAGAATGCAAAACTTTGTTAGGATGAATCCACCAGAGTTCTTAGGATCGCAAGTTGGAGAAGATTCCCAAAACTTCATTGATGAGATCAAGAAGATCTTTGAAGTCATGCAGGTAACTGGGAATGATCGGGTTGAGTTAGCATCGTATCAACTGAAAGATGTGGCTCATATCTGGTATACTCTGTGGAAGGAGAATAGGGGCAAAAATACAGCTCCTATTACTTGGGATTGTTTCAGCGAAACCTTTCTGGATAGGTTTTTCCCCTTAGAGTTGAGAGAAGGAAGGGCTCAGGAATTTATGAACTTAAGGCAGGGTAACATAACGGGTCAAGAGTATGGGCTCATATTTAACCAACTCTCCAGGCATGCTCCTCACTTGGTTGCTGACTCCAAGGCTCAGATGAATAAGTTTCTTTCTAGGGTGTCAAACTTAGTGAAAATAGAGTGTAGGAATGCTATGTTGTTGGGAGACATGAACATCTCTAGGCTCATGACTTATGCTCAGCAGGTTGAGGGTGATAAGCTGAGGGAACAGGCTAAGGAGAGTAAGAAAGCAAGAACAGGCAACTATGAGTATTCCCAACAGAAATCAGGTGGTGGAAATCGCTCGCAATTTTAGAAGAAGTCTTCGACTCCAGCACCTTCATCAATCAGTTTTCCATCTTCCAAGTTTCGGAATAATCAGAAAGGTGGAGCATTAGGCTCTAAGTCTCAAGGTAGTATTTCAGGCACTAAAACCTACCTAACTTGCCCTAAGTGTGGTAAGAACTATCCGGGCGAGTGTCTTGCAGGAAAAGAAGGATGCTTTGGGTGTGGTCAATCTGGTTACAGGTTGAGGGATTGTCTTTTTAGACAGGGTCAATGAGGTAATAATGGTAGAGCTCAGTCTACAACTTCAGCGACACCGTGAGTCGCCCGCTTCAGCGGGTAACTTATGCAGTGCAGTGGCGGATAAGCGCCAAAACAAGTTGTATACTCTTTAGGCTAGCCAAGATCAAGAATATTCTCGTGATACAGTCACTGGTACGTTACGAGTCTTTGATCTTGACATTTATGCATTGTTAGATCCAGGGGCTACTTTGTCATTTGTAACTCCTTTTATAGCGGTCAAATTCAATTTTAGTCAAGAAACTCTCCCAGAACCTTTCTCAGTCTCTACTCCAGTCGGTGACCTAGTTATAGCTAGACGAGAATACAGAAATTGCCTTGTCACAGTCTCCCAGAAATTCACCTCAGCAGATCTTGTAGAGTTAGAAATGGTAGACTTCGATATCATTCTAGGCATGGATTGGTTACATTCATGTTATGCATTAATCAATTGTAGAACTAGGATTGTTCATTTTCAGTTTACAGACGAACTAATCTTAGAATGGAAGGGTAGTAGCTTAGCACCTATGGGTCGATTTATTTCTTACCTTAAGGCCAGAAAGATGATCTCTAAGGGTTATCTCTATCATCTAGTTCAGGTTAAGGATTCTAGTTCCAAATCCCCAAAGTTCTGAGAAGTGTTTCCAGAAGATCTTCCCGGAGTTCCTCCCGAAAGGAAAATCGACTTTGGAATAGATCTCCTTCCAGATACCAAGTCTATTTTGATTCCTCCTGACAAAATAGCTCCAGTGGAGCTTAAGGAATTGGAAGAGCAGCAGAAAGACCTTCTAGATAAGGGCTTCATCAGACCTAGTATTTCGCCATGGGGTGCGCAAATGTTGTTTGTGAAGAAGAAAGATGGTTCACTCAGAATGTGTAGTGACTACAGACAGTTGAACAAGGTCACTATCAAGAATAAGTATCACATCCCTAGGATTGATGACTTGTTTGACCAACTTGAGGGTGCTAGTCATTTCTCAAAGATAGACCTCAGATCTGATTATAATCAGCTTAAAGTCAGAGACAGTGACATTTCGAAGACAACCTTCAGAACTCGGTATGGTCATTATGAATTGTAGTCATGTCATTTGGACTAACCAATGCTCCTGCAGATTTCATGGATTTGATGAACAAAGTGTTCAAGCAGTACTTGAACTTGTTCGTTATCGTCTTTATTAATGATATCCTCATTTACTCTAGGATGAGGAAGAATATGCGAGTCATTTGAGATTTGTTCTACAAATTCTCAAAGATCGCCAATTATTTGCAAAATTTAACAAGTGCGAGTTTTGGTTACAATCAGTTGCTTTCCTTGGGCATATTGTGTCTAGTGAAGGCATTCGAGTAGATTCCCAGATGATAGAAGCAGTGAAAAAATAGCCTAGACCTACCTCTGCTATAGATATCAGAAGTTTCTTAGGTCTAGCAGGCTATTACAGACGGTTCGTGGAAGGATTTTCATCCATAGCCTCACCATTGACTAGGTTGACCCAGAAGATGGGAAAGTTTTAGTGGTCAGATGATTGTGAGAAAAGCTTCGCATAATTGAAAACTAGGTTGACTATAGCTCCTGTTTTGACTCTACCAAAGGGTTCAGACGGTTATGTGATTTATTGTGATGCATCCAGAGTCGGCCTAGGTTGTGTGTTGATGCAGCGAGGTAAGGTTATAGCTTATGCTTCCAGACAGCTTAAGGTGCATGAGAAGAATTATCTGACTCATGACCTCGAGCTTGCAGCGGTGGTGTTTGCACTCAAGATTTGGAGGCACTACTTGTATGGTGTTCATGTAGATGTGTTCACAGACCATAAAAGCCTTCATTATTTGTTCACCCCGAAAGAGTTGAATCTTTGCCAGAGAAGATGGCTTGAGTTCCTCATGGATTATGACATGAATGTGCATTACCATCCTGGTAAGGTAAATGTAGTAGCAGATGCCCTTAGCAGACTATCTATCGGTAGTGTAGCACATGTTGAGGAAGAAAGAAAGGAGCTAGCAAAGGATGTTCATAGACTTGCTCGCTAGGAGTTCTTCTTATGAGCATATCATATGGTGGTGTAACGGTTCAGAATGGGGCAGAATCTTCTTTGGTAGTGAAAGTTAAGAAAAACCAAAACAGTGATCCGATATTACTTGAGCTCAAGGGTGTAGTCCACCAATAAAGAGTTGAGGTTTTCTCCCAAGGGGGAGATGGTGTGCTTCGCTACCAGGGTCGATTATGTGTTTCTAATATGGGTGAGTTGAGACAACATATTCTTGCAGAGGCCCATAACTCCAGATATTGTATTCATCCAGGTGCCACTAAGATATATCGCGATCTGCAGGAAGTTTATTAGTGGAATGCTATGAAAAGAGATATAACAGATTTTGTGGCTAAGTGCCCCAATTGCCAGCAAGTCAAGGTAGAACATCAAAAACCAAGAGGTATGACTCAAAAGATTGATATTCCTATTTGGAAGTGGGAAGTGATCAACATGGTCTTCATCACAGGTTTACCTCGTACTCGCAGACAGCATGACTCCATTTGGGTGATAGTTGACAGAGTTACTAAGTCTTCTCACTTTTTGGTGGTCAAGACTACAGATTCGGTGGAGGACTACGCCAAGCTTTATATTAATGAGATTGTGAGGTTGCATGGGGTTCCTTTGTCTATCATCTCAGATAGAGGTCCTCAGTTTACCTCTCATTTCTGGAAGTCATTCCAGAAGGGTCTTGGTACTCAGGTTAACCTTAGCACATCATTTCATCCACAGACGGATGGTCAGGCAGAGCGTACCATTCAGACCTTAGAGGACATGTTGAAAGTTTGTGTGATCGATTTCAAGGGTAGTTGGGATGATCACCTTCCTCTTATTGAGTTCGCCTACAACAATAGTTACCATTCCAGCATTCAAATGGCCCCTTATGAGGCATTGTATGGGCGTAGATGCAGATCTCCTGTTGGTTGGTTTGAAGTAGGTGAAGCAGCCTTGATATTGCCAGATTCAATCTTTTATGTTGTGGAGAAAGTGCAACTCATTAGAGATAGACTAAAGATAACCCAGAGTCGCCAGAAGTCTTATGCAGATGTGAAGAAGAAGGGAACTAGAGTTCTAAGTTAATGATTGGGTTTTTCTGAAGGTGTCACCTATGAAGGGGGTAATGAGGTTTGGCAAGAAAGGGAAGCTAAGTCCTAAATATGTAGGCCCTTACCGGATCTCGAAAAGGAATGGTAAAGTGGCTTATGAGTTAGAGTTGCCAGCAGATTTGGCATCAGTGCATACAGTCTTCCACATCTCGCTTTTGAAGAAGTGTGTGGGTGATCCAACATCCGTAGTGCCATTAGAGAGTGTGGTCGTGAAAGATAGTCTTTTTTATGAGGATGTACCAGTTGAGATTCTTGATTGTCAGGTTAGAAGATTGAGAAACAAGGAAGTCGTTTCAGTCAAGGTTTAGTGGAAGAGTCAATCCGTAGAGGGAGCTACTTGAGAAGCATAAGCAGCTATGAAAGCCAAGTATCCTCACCTTTTTCCTTCTGAATCCATTCCAGCTTGAGGTAATAGTTCCTCTTCAATTTTTCAGTCATTCATGCGTGAACTTAGTCTTAGTATCATGTTCCTTCAGTCTGTACTTGCATTTTCAGCGTATTTGCATGTTTTTGGAACTCAGTTCAGTCAGAAATCAGCCTTCAATGTTTAGTGATAGGATTGGAGCTCATTCCCTCAATTTCAGCTAGTTTAGTCTTCATTCGAGGATAAATGATTCCAACGGGGAGATACTATAACACCTCGAAAACCAGACCAAAAAAAAAAATTGCAGAAATATACCTGAAGAATTAAACCACAACAGGGTTCACGAACCATGAAAGGGTCCAAGTCCGTAGTCTTGATGACGGGCCGTGGTGGCGCCTGTAGAGTCGAGGCAGTGAACCTCCCTAGCCAACCCCTTAGACCCCCCATGGCTAAGTGAGGACCACGAGGACCTTCACGGTCCGTGGTCCTTCACATGGCCTGTGGGGGCGTTCGTAGAGCCTTACCAGTAAGCCCCCTAGCCTGTCCCTCCAGACCACAGCCCAAGTGGAGACTACGTATACTTTCATGGTCCGTGGTCCTTCACACAGGTCGTGGTAGGGCTCGTGGACTCAGACCCTCAGCTAGTAGTCACCAAGTCCAGACCACGACCGACTTCACGGTCCGTGGTCCCTTTTACGGTCTGTGAAGGTGGCCGTGGTCAGCCCGTCTGCAGTTTAAGTCAGGGTTATTTTGGTCTTTTCCTTATTCATTGGACACCTAAACTGCATTGTTTTAACCCTAAATTATGAGGTTTTAGTCAGTTTAAGAATAACTAGAACTTACCTAAGTTAGATCATTAATCAAAACATAGAAAATTAGAAGCAAAAGAGAAGAAAAGGTCGAGCAACCCTAGTTCAAGAATGCAACAAGTTTCCCCCAGTTCCAGCCCTGAAATCGAAGGATTTCTTCGTGGAATTCGTCACCAGGTATGTGGGATTTCATTGGTGGGTTCCTTTCACCCATTAGGTCCCTACTTTTCAGTCAGTTTCTTGATTCCCTTATTATAACTAGATCTAGGGTTTCTTGAATGTTAGAATTATTAGGTTCTTAGCTTTTAGAATGATCCAAATCAGATTAGTATGTTAATATTCAGTTTATTTCATGAATTCCAGAACCCTAGCTATGTATTTCTTTAGTTCTTTAATTACACATGCTAGGTAATATATTTTAGTTATTTAGTTATTAATACATCAATATCAGTTTAATAGTTGCATACTCAGTTTGCATGTTCAGTTTGAGCTATCCAGTAACTTACAGAAATTCAGTCATAATATGTTAATTACTTAATCCATTGGGAGTAGCATAATACCGAGTTAGACTAGGGTTTAGCATACCCAAATAGTCCCATAACTACAGCCACGTAGGTTGTAAGTCCCCTCTGTGGGCATCATTTCAGTGATCACGCCAGCATGCCTTTATACCTCTGGCAGGGTATATTGGGTCCTCTCGATGGGGCGTATACATCGGACTCTACATTTAGCTCACGTTGTTTTACTATCGGTTATTAGTAGCTCTCATAGTTCTGTCAGATTTATTGCATTGATCATTTATCAGTATATCCAATATTCAGTTTCAACATGTTATAAATTGGTCACTGTATTCAATTAGCTCAGCATACAGTATCTATATCATGTTCAGATTATATCATTGCTTATTTGCTTTGTTCAGTTATATGTTATTTCAGTTTTATTCTATCCTGCATGCTCAGTACCTTTCAAGTACTGACGCATACTCTGCGCTACATCTTCTTGCGGTGTAGGTGCAGGTTCTCAGCATCCAGATCACACTTAGATCACTTCCCGATCGTCAGTTCAGCAGCATCAGTGGTGAGTCCTCATTCTTCGAGGACCAATGACATGTTTATCTTTTCAGTACTTTTAGTCCTTCAGTTTCAGTTTTGCTAGATCTAGTTGGGGCATGTCCCAACATTTCTAGTCAGTTGAGAGGCTTATTTCAGACATAGATTCAGCTTAGCATTGAGTTAATATCTTCTTTGTATTAAACTCATCAGTTTTTGTATATCTCATTTATAGTATATGGGTATTCCCCATCTTTTTATTTTGTTTATAATTATAACTTCTGCACAGTTTCTATTATTCAGTTTATATTTAGTATGCTCATGATCATGCCAGCGGGTTAGCTTGGGATCACTTATGGTCTTAGGTCCCATATTCGCATCTCGGGGGTAGCTCGGGGCGTGAAAGACTATGACAGAGCAATTTCTGTATTCCCGTCTAGCTATAACTTGGTCACCGACTAGAGTAGAGACTGAAAAGGGTTCTGAAAGAGTTTCTGGACTAACATTGAAGTTTACTGCTATATGGGGAGTTACAAAGGAAAGAGTAGCCCCTGGATCTAACAAAGCATAAACATCTAAGTTAAAAACTCATAACGTACTAGTGACCACATCAGGAGAATCTTCTTGATCTTGTCGAGCCTGAAGAGCATACAACCTGTTTTGGCTTTGTCCGCCACCTGTACCAAATGAGTTACCCTGCTGAGTCGGGCGACCTACTGGTGTTGCTAAAGTTATGGACTGAGCCCTACCATTGTTGTCTCCTTGACTTTATTTAGCAGAAAGACAATCTCTCAACCTGTGACCAGACTGACCACACCCAAAACATCGTTCCTTTCCTGCAAGACACTCGCCTGGATGGTTCTTGCCACACTTTGGATTAGTTGGGTAGGTTTTGGTGCCTGAAACACTCCCCTGAGACTTAGAGCCTAATGCCCTACCTTTCTGATAATGTCAAAACCTGGAAGATAGAACACTAGCTGATGAAGGTGTTGGAGCTGAAGACTTTGGCTGAAACTGTGAGCGATTTCCACCACCCGATTTCTATTGAGAATACTCATAGTTGGCTATTCTAGCCTTCTTATTATCCTTAGCATGTTCCCTAAGCTTATCTCCCTCAACCTGCTGAGCATGAGTCATGAGCCTAGAGATGTTCATATTTTCTAGCAACATAGCATTTCTACATTCTATTTTCACTAAGTCGAATACCCCATAAAGAAACTTGTTCATTTGAGCTCTGGAATCGGCCACCATGTGAGGAGCATACCTAGAGAGTTCACTTGAGTCCGTACTCTTGGACTGTCATATTACCTTGCCTCAAATTCATGAATTCCTGAGCTCTTGCCTCTGTCAAAACTCTTGGGAATAATCTGTCCAGAAAAGTTTCACTAAAACACTCTCAAGTGATAGGAGCTGCATCCGTACCTCTGTTTTCTTTCTATTGAGTAAACCAGATGTAAGTTACATCCTTAAGCTGATAGGATGCTAACTCCACCCTATCATTTCCAGTCATTTGCATCACTCCAAAGATCTTATTGACCTCATCTATGAAGTTTTGGGGATCCTCACCAACTTGCGACCCTAGAAACTCTAGCGGATTCATCCTAACAAAGTCATGGACCCTAGCTGCCGCTGATCCACCACTAGAATTTGCAGGAACTGGAACCTACTGGTTGTTCTGGTTGGTCACACTCTGAGCCAAAAGCTGAATGACGTTCCGTAACTCAACATTCGAAACTTCCTGATCTTGGACCAGAGGAGCTGCATTAGTGTTGCGGGCATTCGCATTCCTTCCGTAAGCTCTACGAGGAGGCATGATCTGAAAGTGCATAACGTCGAGTTAGAAACGAGGAATTAGATCATACCTTATGTACAATAATAATATCAAGAAAGTAAAGTTTTTTTTCCTAAAACACTTCGTAGCCTCCCTCTCATTAGATGTGGTGCACTTTACACCCATGAAAATGACTCTACTTAGCGCGACTTTTCAGACATCCTAGGACTCTTAAATCTAATACTTTGATACCAAGTTTGTCACACCCCGAAGCTACCCTCAGGATGTGGACACGGGACCTAGGATCACGAGTGAACCCAAGCTAACTCTGCTGGCATATCATAAGTATACTGAAAAACTTAAGTAAGAAAATACTGCGCATATGCTAAATTATAAGATAAACTAAAATGAAATGATGGGGAATACCCATAACTATCTAAATATATATAAAACTTGAGAGTTTAACAACAACTGAAAAGTTAAACTCAAATGCTAAAGCTGAAACTAACTATGTTTGAAATAAGCCTCTAACTGACTAGAAGTGTTCAGAAATGCCCCAACTAAATCTAGCAAAACTGAAAATAAAGACTAAAAGCAAAAGAAACATGTATGTCGTCCTCGGAGAATGAGGACTCACCACTGATACTGCTGAACTGAAGATCAAGAACCGATCTATGCGTGATCTGGAAGCTGAGAACCTAAACCTACATCATGAGAAGATGTAGCACAGAGTATGTGTCAATACTTGAAAGGTATTGAGCATGCAGGATAGAATAAAGCTAAACATTAAACATAACTGAACCAAAGCATATATTTGTGCAATGATAAGAGATGAGCATGATACTATACTGAGAATACTGAACATGAACTAACTGAATGCAATGACCAAGTTTATAACATCTTTGAGATCCGAAATCAGAATCGATAACATGGTCAATGCAATAGAATCTGACCGTAAGGGAGCTGCTAATAACCGACATAAAACCACATGAGCTAAATGTGGAGTCCAATGTATATGCCCATCGCGAGGACCCAATATACCCTGCCAAAGGTAGAGAGGCATGGATGGCGTGATCACTAAAATGTAATGCCCATAAAGGGGACATATAAACCTACGGGGACACGTAGTTCTGGGACTATTCGGGTATGCTGAACCCTAGTCCACTCGGTCTAAGCCTACTCCCAATTAGAATGTATATAAGCAATATTATGACTAAAATTTTGAAGTACTGTATAGCTCAATTACTGACATGCAAACTCTAAGAATTCAACAATTATAACTGATCATGTGACATTCGTAAACTGAAGCATGTATATCTGAAATAACTGACCTAGCATGTGTAATTCATGAACTAAAAGAACCACATAGCTAGGGTTTTGAATATCATACAAGAAACTAAGCAACAATATGATAATCTAATTTGGATCATTCTAACAACTAAAACCCAACAATGTCTAATATTCAAGAAACCCTAGGTATAGATAATATTAAGGGAATCAAGATTCTGACTGGAATCTAGGGACCTAATGGGTGAAAGGAACCCACTAGTGATATCCCACATACCTGGTGACGAATTCCATGGAGAAATATTTCAATTTTGGGGCTGGAACTGATGAAAACTCGTTGCATTCTTGAACTAGGGCTGCTCAACTTTCTCCTCTATTTTGCTCTAAGTTTCACTTGATTTTGGTGAATAATTGATTAGGGTAAGTTCTAATTAATTTACTAGGCTAAAACTAACCAAAAGTATGTAGTTTAGGGGTTAAACGACTAGTTTAGGGGTCCAACACATAAGGAAAAGACCAAACGACCCCTGACTTAAAAGTTGTTAAAGACACCGATGGGTCCTGAGGATCTCGACCTACGGACGAATCGATAGTTGGTGGACTGATCTATGATCCGTCCTGTCAGTCTGTCGATCGACTTCAGAGACTAGGTTCTGAGGGGTCCTGAGGGTGTCAACCTACGGACTGATCGACGGTCCATGGACTGATCCACTATCCGTCCTGTCAGTCCGTCTATCGACTTCAGAGACCAGGTTCTGAGGCCTCGATCCACGGACTTGGACCACGGTCTGTGGTCTGACCTATTGTCCGTAGGTCCTGATGAGTCCACAAATTTGACTCATTTAGGGCTTTATTTTAATAGCAATAGTGTCCTCAAATGCTTATTTAGTCAAAATATCTGATGAAAACACTTAAGTTTCACGTATTTGAAGTTTTAGTGAAAGCATGGACACTTATGCGTAAAAAAGAACAAAAAGGCTGACAAGAACAAGAAAATGAAGGCCTGAGGATCGCCGAGTCCACTTAGCGAGTCGCCGAAGGGTCTCACTTCGCCTTTTGTTCCAGTGTGCTGAGCCTGAAGGAAAGGATCAAGTCAGCGGAAAAAGGGAGCAGTCGACGCATCGCCGAGAAGTTTCGTAAAGCAGTACTATGTATCCCAATGACCCAGAGCACAACGATGCCAAAGGATGGTGCATGATGGCGATAAACTACACCAAAGGGTGAATCGCAGAGTTGATCGGCGATTCCGACTAATATCGCCGAATGATCCGCTGCAGCACTGATTTTTGAAAACTATAAATACTCGTTGAGAGTTATAGATTTGGAGGATCAAATTTTTAGTCAGAAACAATCAATATAACTTTTAGTACTTTTTATTTTTGCTCTGAATTTGAGAGGGTTTTGAAAACTTGAAAAAGAAGAGGGTTTCATCTCCAAGGATTTAGACTTGGGTCTCTTGGATTCTTCATTCTTGGCCTGTAAAAAGACTTAAATCTTCATACACATTTGAATGCAAGCTCATTTAGGTATAAATTTCTATCTCTTGCTGTGTGGCTAAAAACCTCAATTCTTAGGGTGTGATTTAACGAATATGGGTTAAGATTGGTGTTGGGTCTTGCTTGCTGATAGGTTAGATGTATTTTAATGGTGATTTCACCTAGTGGTTGTGGTTTAATTTAATGGGTTTGTAGTTGCAAATACAAAATCACCCATGTGTTTTCGGCTTGCGAGAGAGAGAGGTCGCGAAACCAAGATCGCTAGACTGATGGCCTAAGGAGTGGGTCGACATGAGGTTCAACCCGAGAGGGTGAGTCCTAGTCCCATATCCTAACACTCATCTAGAGAGTGAGTGAGTAAGGCATAGGATGGCCTTCATGCGGCAAATGGGTGTCCGAGAGGAACCCATTTGAAACGGGGTAAGTTGCTCGAGAGATAATTTATTCCCACATATAGCTTTGCCTAGTCACTATTACTCTACAAATTTTCTATCGAAAGAATGTACCCAATAATTTAGATTAACTCGTATTCCGGTCACATCCCAAGAATCCCCTCTCATTCATAGATTTTTTTGTTATTTCTACTGTTTTTGCTATACTTGTGACAAAACCCCCAAATAGATATTTGACACTTTTGTGTCCCCCTTTAATTTACAATGTTTTTAATCGTTAATGTCTTTAGCTACGACTAGTTAGAACTAAATTTTATTTTTCTATTAATTCTCGAAACCACTCCCTTTGGACTCGACCCCAACCCTTGGTTGAGTTATTATACTATTGCACGATCAAAGACACTTGCATCGGAAGCTGTGTCGTTGATTATGCAAACATCAGGTCCAGCTGTGGGTCATGCCTTAGAATAGTTTTTGTCTGAGTTTCTGGGGAGGGTTGCAAGTGGCCATCCACAGACCACCAGGACGGTTCGTGGGTTGCACCTGCAACTTCTGGAAATCTGTTGGTTTGGTCTGTTTTCAGATACAGGGTGTTACATGAGGGTGGCATAAAAATGATTTTTTAAAAAATTTGAAATATTTCCCAAAAAATTTAAAAAAAAAAAAAATTGACGAAGTGGTGGGAGAGGGGTTGCTGGGGGAGGGGGGGTAGGGGTAGGGGTGGCGTAAAAATGAAAAAAAATTAAATTTGAAATATTTTCCAAAAATAAATTTTGACAGGGATGGTGGGGGGGTGGGGGTGGGTAGGGGTGAGAGTGGCGTAAAAAATAATTTTTTTTATAACTTTTTTTTGTTTGAGGGTGGGAGGAGGGGGGCGCTGGTTTGGTGGTAGGGATAAAAAATGAGAAAATTTAAAAGTTTTAATTTTTTTTTAATGTGGTCGGGTGCGGGGTATGAGTAGGGTAATAAAAAAAATAAAGGATGAAGTAGAGTATTGAAAAATATTTTTCTTAATTTTGGAAGGGAAGTCATTTTCCTTAAATTTGAGGAAAATGAGTTGATTTGGAAAATATTTTTAAAACATTTAAGCCAACCAAACACGGTAAATATGGATAACATTTTTTGAAAAATGTTTTCCTCCATACCAAACACACCCTTAGTCTCAACATTAATCTCTCTGAGGGGACACCATTAATGTTTGAAGATAAATCTCTTTTATTTTGATCAAACAATTATTTCTTTCAACCAATTGGTATTTGTGGTGTTTAACTAGTTATTGGCTTATTGCTGCTACTCCATCAACTCATTACACTTTTTTTTTTCTTTTCATTTATATAAGTTATTAAAATCAAATTCAGATTTTTTGTGGGCTCCTCTTTTTTCTTTCTTTTTTGTTGGGTTTTTGTTTGTAAGTAGATGAAAGTGTTTGTTTTAATCTTTATTTTTATGGCTTTATACATGTATTAAGAAAGAAAGATTAGAACAATCAATTATGTTATGGTAGAAAGTAATTTAACTATGAATTATTATATTTTAAAATTCTAACAAACATACTAACTTGTTAATTTTTCTATTTTATCCTTGAAGACTAAAAAGATTAGGCTATGTAAATTATTTAAAATAATAAAATACGGTGTAAGTCACAAAAGAGAGCATACATTAGGGGTGCGAATCGTAAATCCGATCCCATTTCGATAATTATGATCATGCCTTCCATTAAATGGTGTACTATGTAATAGTATTGGAACTCCTAAACATTATGTATTTGGTTAATGACATCCTCATAATATTAACGATATATGGTAAAATGAATAGGATCTCTTCATTTATAATTAATGAGTCCTTGTTAAAATGGAAAAAATTTTGGTAGGAAAGAACTCAGGATCGACTCTACATGCTTAGAAAAAAAACAAGTGCATTAGTTCCCAAATTTAAGGGCACCCATTTTCTGTAGCAATAATAAGTTATAAGTATTTTCTTAAAAAAAATATTGAGTATTATTTGTAGAATATGTGAACTTTTCAAAAGAATTATTAGAAGAAGTTTGTCACATCTAGAATACTATGTCTTAAAAAAAATTAATTGAACCGGCTATAATAAACTTCATAAAAATAAATGAAATAAAGTTTAAGGCCTCCATTTGATTTCGGCTTTAGGCTACAAATATACTTGAGCCGTCCAACTTTTCCTTTAATGGATCTGGCCCTACGCGGTAGATTCAAAATAGTCAAGTAAGTGAATACAGAATATCAAATAATTAAACTACTAATAAATATACCAATATCCTCTTTATTACTCGAGACAACTTATTAAAGGTTGATTTATGCAAATATTTCTTTTTAGGCCATTATTTAGAATTTGTCACATTGTTTAGTAGTCGTGCAAATATAGCTCTTTGAGATTGATAAAACATTAAATAATCATTTAACATTTTACAAAAAAATTAACTGTTGGAGTAATGTTTGCTCATAACACTTTCATCAATTTGCTCAAAATACATCTTTAAACCATTATCTAAATTAAAAAAATATCATTTACTAAACAGTTATCGCAGAAACGGATAACCAGCCAAAATTTCTGGTGATTAATTAATATACAGCTCCAATGTATTGCAACTGTCTTATCTAACATCCTTATCATTATTATTAAGAAATGGGGGCCATAACTAAATATTTCTCTTGAATTTTGGCATTCTTGCATTTGCCACTTGGTTCCATAGTAAGGCAAGATTAGTAGCCACCGACAATAAATGATGTAGACAAGTTATCATACTCGTGTCGGATTCTTTAAAAGTGTACTATTTTGGAATTTGAAGGATTCAACACGCACTATTATTGAAGTGTCCAAGCGACATAAGTTGAGAGTACATAACTTAATGCAAGTGTTTACAATATACTTTTGCACCTAGACATATCCATATACAAATATATACTAGTAATAACAAAGAACCCTCAGTTAAAACAGTGATCAATCCCAGAGCTAGCTGCATTCAAGGGCAGCAGCCGGGGCAACGAATTAATCCATTTTTGTTGCAACGTGGACACCTCATCGACTTCCCTTCCTCCTCTTCGAACAATTTCTGGCTTCCATTGCAACTAGGACATGGTACAAACCTCACCTCACCACAACTATCACAAGTGAATCCATCATTCATAAACGCGAACCCTTCTAAAAGCTTAGCCAATTCTCCGGTATCATGAAGTTGTTTAATCTCTTCTAAACCACCAATGTACTTCCCTCTTATAAACACCCGAGGCAAGCTTAGTGTTTTACCTTGTAACATATCTTGTAACTCTTTTCTATACGATGAATCCATAGAGATATCCCTTTCGTCTACACATACACGAACCCCTTTGAAGATCATACTCACGGAACAACAATCTTCATAAGTCTTCCTGATTACCCTCAGACTAGTAAAATACACAACAACCCTATCTTCAGTACCTTTTAAGTAGATATGATCAGTATTACTCGAAAATGAGCTCAAACAACTTGAACTATCATCCTGATCATGCTTATATTGTTTGGAAGAGTACAATGCTTTTCTATAACTTAAAGCTACATTAGGATCCATTTTCGCCAACAATGATCCCTCAGACAAATGCTTCCATAATGGCTTCGTACTCGGGTGCTCATTAGACTTCACCAATTCTTTCTGAATATCATATACAGGGGACGGTGAGGTTGTCATCAAGGCCTTCCATTAGCTCCCAAGTGTTGATTGTTGCATCAGGAGATAAAGGGTCATCCTCAGATGTGGTGAGGTTGTCTAGAACTCGATGATCAAGCGATCCATAGGTGGAGGAAGTGAGTGAAACTAAGTGATTGGTGTCCCCTTTACAAAGAGGTGGATGGTGAATTAGAGGTGTCGGTAGGAGGAGTGTTGTTGAAACTGGAGCTGAATGTGAGTTTGATACATCTCTAGTAACAAAGTCATGATAGGAACGAGAAACGTAGCAACCCATTAATCGAAACACCAAAAAGACTGAATCTTTATGCAAAGACACCAAGAAAAAGTGAAGCATGGTATAGGGAAGAAAAGTGAAATAAATGGAAGTGAGAAGAGCTGGTTTATATAAATTGGGAAAATAAAAGAGTGATAGCCTACCACTTGTGCTCTGAATACTTCATTAGGAAAATACATTATGGATGAATAGGATCCCTCCACCTGAGGTCTCGGGTTTAAACTCTGGATATATGAAAAAACTCGACACCAGATGAAAAAACAAAAAATAAATGCTAGACAATTATCAAGATTATAAGCAAATATTAGAGGTACATAGAAGTACATAACTTCCTTCTTGAATACATCAATGCAAAGTAAGTTTCCTATTATTATTTCGAAAACAATACCCCCTTTTTATCAACTAGAAGCAAACAAAATTATTTTTCATCTACGTTGCTCGGACTGCACTAATTTTAGAGGATCCAATAGTCCCCTGTCTGACATTTTTCAAGAGTCCGAGCAAAACATAGGTTTTTCACAAAGATTATAACCTAATTAACAAGGAATTTCAAGAGACGGGTAATCGGTGTAACCAACAACTGGATCAATCTTATAGAAAGTGCTCCTATCATGTTTGTTCAATGGTGAATTCGCTTCAAAACGTTTAGGCAAATCAGGATTTGCCAAAAACAAACGTCCAAATGAAACCAAATCAGCATAACTTTCAGTAATTGCTTCATCTCCATCAGTTTTATTGTATCCACCAGAAGCAATAAATGTCCCTTCAAATGCACTCCTTATTGATTTTAGGCAACGAGGTTCGTCCTTTGGCTCAAACACATGTAGATATAAAACTCCAAGCTTAGTGAGTTCAGTAGCCAAGTAAGTCGATAGAAATTCTGGGTTCGAGTCTTTTTTTCCATACACTTCAGAAAATAGAGAGAGTTTTACGCCAACTCTGTCTGCTCCAATTTCTTCCACAACAGCCCCTATAATTTCGAGAGCAAGTCTACAACGGTTCTCAATGCTTCCACCATATTCATCGGTTCTGTCGTTGACTTGATCATTCAAGAACTGATCGATTATATAGCTGTTTGCAGAGTTGATCTCAATTCCATCAAATCCTTCATTTTGAGGAACAACAACATGTTATCAAGTAAAAGTTGTGCAATGTGGTGAAGTTGTGTTAAATTAATAGAGAAGTTATTACCAGCTTCAATGGCATTGCGGACTGCAATTCTGAAATCGTTGACAATGATAGGGAGTTCATTAGCTTTTAGTTGCTTTGGTGTTGGTTTGAAGTACTCACCATCGTCAGGTACTACACATCGTAAAGAACAAAACACAAGAGCATGCACTATTGTTATTCCATTAGTAAGATATATCAAAGAATGGATCTTGAACATAACTCAATTGCAAAAATAAGCTCAAGAAAAGAAAATTGTCCACCATTAGCTCACAAAGGCAGAACAATAAACAGTTAATAAAAACAAATGAATTTATATTACATCATGTTAACTTCATATATTTTGAAACATTACATACTGTTGTATATATTAAGCAAAAAAAATAATTATTATATCATTAAAATATTTTCCTCAAGTACTTGAAGTTATGGAATATACCCTCTTAGGATAGAACGATTTACTTCATCAGAATAGTGATACATCATATTCTGCTAAGCTTCAAATTCACTCAACGATAATAAATCACACAAAAAAATTTAAAATGCAAGAAGAAGAAGAGTAGAAGATTAAAAAAAATTGTGGTGGAAAAATGAGAGGAAGCCTCCCTATTTGTAGTCAACAAATGGAAGTATGAAGAAGTTTTTTTTGTGTCTTATCTCAAAAGTCATGACCTTTCCAAGAAGTCACAACCCTTTGGAAAAGTCACAACTTATTGAAATAGTCACAACTCATCGAAAAATCACAACCATTTGAAAAAAGTCACAACTTATTGAAAAAGTCATAACTATTTGGAAAATCACAACCCATCGAAAAATCACAACCCTTTGGAAAAAGTTACAACTTATCGAAAAAGTTACAACTTACCGAAAAAGTCACAACTCATCGAAAAAGTCACAACCTAAGTTAGGGATATTATAGTAATTTAACATTCAAATTAGGAGTTCATGCTTTTAAGGTAAAGATATAGATGATTTTGTCTGTATTTACGCTTTTTTTTTTATTAAAGTCCATGATTTATTTGCACTTTGGCTTAAAGCCTCAACAAACCTTACAGTTTTTTTGTGTTTTTTGCTTTTGATAACACTGACTTCAATATGATTACCAAATACCGCATGAAAAACCACAAAAGTACACGATAATGGTCAAGAATATAGGTAGATATGAGTGGGCATAATCTGGCTCATATAAATTACTTCATAATTTGGCATACACTCTCACATCCAGGAAGTTAACTAGTAAATCATCATCATTTGTCTTACCAAACTACAAGATAAAAGTTATGTTACTTGCACACTTCAAAAATGTTGTTGAATTTGTGTCTATTTTTTAAGGTATTTAAAGAGTCCAAGGAAGCAACCTAGGATAAAAGTACACAACTTCTTGCATACATCATACAAAGTTATCGAGCAAATAACAGCCCCTTTATCAACTAGAAGCAAGTTTTATTTTTCACCAAGATATAATAACCTAACAAGCAATTTCAAGTGATGGATAATCAGTGTAGCCCAGAATTGGATCACTCCTATAGAAAGTGCTCCTATCATGCTTGTTTAATGGTGCATTCACTTCGGAACGTTTAGGCAAATCAGGATTTGCCAAAAATAAACGTCCAAATGAGACCAAATCAGCATAACTTTCAGTAATTGCTTCATCTCCCTCAGTTTTATTGTATCCACCTGAAGCAGTAAGCGTCCCTTCAAATGCATTCCTAATTGATTTTAGGCAACGAGGTTCGTCCCTTGGCTCAAACACATGTAGATATAAAACTCCGAGTTTAGTCAGATCACTAGCCAAATAAGTCGACAGAGCTTCTGGGTTCAAGTCTTTTCTCCCGTACACTTTGGAAAACAGAGATAGTTTTACGCCAACTCTATCTGCTCCGATTTCTTCCACAACTGCTCCTATAATTTCGAGAGCAAGTCTACAACAGTTCTCAATGTTTCCACCATATGCATCGGTCCTATTGTTGACTTGATCGTTCAAGAATTGATCGATTATGTAGCTGTTTGCAGCGTTGATCTCCACTCCATCAAATCCTTCAATTAGGAATGCTAACATGTTAATCAGGTGACCATTTATCAAGTAAAAGTTGTGCAATGTCCTAAAGTTGTGTTAAAATAATGGATAAGTTACCAGCTTCAATGGCATTGTGGGCTGCATTTCTAAAATCGTTGACAATGAGAGGGAGTTCATTAGCTTTTAGTTGCTTTGGTGTTGGCATGAAGTACTCACCATCGTCAGGTACTACACATCGTAAAGAACAAAATACAAGAGCATTCATTATTGTTATTCCATTCGTAACATATATCAAAGAATGGATCTTGGACATAACTCATTGCAAAAATAAGCTCAAGAAAAGAAAATTGTCCACCATTAGCTCACAAAGGCAGAACAATAAGCTAGCTAGCTCGAGAGACAAGGATTGCCTAAGTCCATATAAAGAGGCTAGGCAAAATTACTCTCAGCAAACGTGAGAATCTAACTAGCAATATATCAAATCCAAGTTAATTTAATGAATTTATTACCTGTATTCTAAGTAATAAGGAAATTGTTGAGACTTGAATCAGATAGTCGCCCTGGATGCCAAAACTGACAAAAAAAGACACCACCTTTGCCATGAACAGAGTCAACAATAGGCTTCCATGCCTCTGTTTGATCTTCAGTCCAAATTCCAGGCATATTTGGGGACCTTCAAATACAACAATAATTAAAATCTCAATCTCAATATACATAGTTAGGGTCGGCATTATGAATTATAAGGTAGGTACATCTTTTTGTCTGAACACATTCTATTTCAAAATTCAAGAATTTGGAGTTCTCTAACACTATATATTGTGCATGATATTTAGTGGCTTACAAACAGCATCTGTAATAAAAATATTTAAGATATAAAGTTTTTCATAAACAGAAAATCATATACACAGAAATTAAAACTCTTTACCCATTGGAGATGTCCGAAGCACTAAATGATTCAGAAATGAGAAAGCCCCCATTAGTGGCTCTTTGAGCATAATATTCAATAGCATGTGGCTGTGGAGTATTATTGTATGATCTGTTCCTTGTCATTGGTGGCATCACTACTCTGCATATCACAACATAATACAATATATGCTTCAGTTTCTCAATCATGCAAAAGGAAAAAGTGCACGATAAACCAAGAAGTATTTGTATGTAAACTGAAATTCACGCAATTACCACCACGGAATGTGGTGAGATGGATGGAATCCCTTCACCATTAACCAGAGGTCTCAGGTTTGAGGGAGATCCTAATCCTTCCCCCTTTAATGGCCCCCACATGGCACCAATACTGAATTAGTCTAGCCAGTGGGTTCCGAATACCATATGGTTATAAAACCAAAAACTAAACAGTACCTATGGGAGAGCTCAAAACTCCCCATTTTGTAAGGAGTAAGGAGAGGAACTGAGGTGGAGTTTGATGCCATCTCTGAATGATCTTCTCTTTTCTTATTGCTTCAGAAAACTATCTACTATGTATCCAAATTTAAAGGCAAGTTATGCCAATTTTTAAATAGGTATTCTCACTAATAATTGTGCTAACTTGAACTGCCAACTTTATAGTTTATACTTTATACTACTATTTATAATGGCATTTTTAGTATATCATGACTTCTACAACTTGGTAACACTGCTGAATAGTTCAAGAATTGGGTCAAATAAGGCATCCCTATTGCAAAATCCAACTCATACACTAATGTTTTCTTTTCATTTTTAGTAAATATTACGTAATAAACAACTTCTGGTTATCCAAAAGAGGGACAAAAGCATGTGTTCCAAAGTCTAAGCTAGTACAATAATTATCATGCAGATGATGATAGATGAAATATTAATGCAAGTTGGGGAAAAAAAATAATTAAAAAAAAAAAAAAAAAAAAAAATATATATATATATATATATTGTTTTCTTTTATTTATTTACTCTAATCTATGTGTAGAAAAAAATCCATATTAATGCATTAGGGGCAACTAATTACAAAGTTGAAAAATTCAACAGTATATAATTGACTTAAGATGAAGAGAAAACTTAAGCAATCAAAGTGTCTCCATCATCACTAATTCTTAATTTGCCGTCTCCTCAAAGTGAAGATACATATTATAATGCCAAAACACGAAGATCAACAAGTGGTTATTTGAATGTCATTAAGTAGAGCAAATCTAAAACGAATCAACTTGAGATTTAACCTTGGTGCCTTGTATGTAGGAGTATCTACTGTGCTTACTAGTATGTATGATTAAACTCAAGAGCGGGTATCTCAGAAAAAGGCCTTTATCTTACTGCTAGAACCTTTTCACGAGTGAGCCTGGGCATGAGCCTACCTTGTAAGAACAAAAAAATGGGGTACCAACAAACCGTATAGGGAATCATATAATTAAAATTACATTTTTAATCGACAATATTAGGAGAAGAACACCAGTAGTGATATTCATAACTTGAACATGAAAAGAAGAATAGGAAACAATCCTCTACCTCTGAAGAATCATCTATTGGTGGGCAACCAGTCCTTTTCATTTTCATATGAAGGTTTCCAAGTAGTGAGTGAATAACCTCAGTTTCATAATGAGATGTATCACCAACTAAAAATACATGAACTCTGTTCTCAACTGCTATCCAGCTACAACCTGGTTGCTTCTTCAATCCTCTGTCCTTCATTTGTGTCCTCAGCTTTGCAGCTTCTTTCCACTTTCCGTTCGAAGCACACAATTTTGACAACGACAAATAGGTTCCCGAACTTTTTGCTTCGATCCCTAATAGTTTTATTGCAGCCAATTTTCCTGTTTCTGAATCTCCATGAAGATTACAACCCGAAAGAAGAGCTCCCCAAATGAACGCTGATTCTGTTCTTGGAAGCCGTTCAATAACAACCAAGGCATCTTTCAGTCTTCCTGCTCGACCGCAGAGATCTACAAGGCATGTATAATGGTCCTCTCTCAATTTTATGGAATCGTCTCTACAAAGCTCATCGAAGTACTTTAACCCTTCCTCCACCAAACCTGAGTGGCTGCAGGCAGCAAGCAATCCCACGTAAGTCACATCGTTTGGTTTGAATCCCAGTTGCAGCATTTCTTTGAAGAGATTGATTGCATCTCTTCCAAAACCATGGTGAGTATATGCTGCAATCATAACATTCCAAGAGATCAGATCTCTCTGGCCTCTCAAGCCATCATCAAATATTTTCCTTGCAGTTGCTACATCTCCACATTTTGAATACATGTTTATAAGTGCTGATATGACAATTTCATTCTTCTGATATATTGTTTTGTTAATTACTTGGTGAATTTGCATTCCCTCACAAAGACCGGCTAACTCACTGCAAGCACCCAAAACACTCACAAAAGTTCCTTCATTTGGTTTCACCCAAACATCCATTTGCATGTCATAGAAATTTCTTAGCGCTTCTTCACTTCTCCCCTCTAGCATGTAGCCATTAATCATTGTTGACCAAGAAACCACATCTCTCTGCCTCATTTTATCAAACAATATTCTAGCTCTGCTGAGTTCCCCATTTTGAATGAAGCCCATGATCATTGTATTCCACGAAGACACTATCTTTTCTGGCATCATCTCAAACAGTTCAAATGCTTCGTCAAGTCTCGAGTTTTTTGTATACCCAGTAATCATTGCATTCCAGGAAACCACATTGCGTTCAGGAGTCCTATCGAAAAGTGTTCTAGCCTCGTCGACTCTCCCATTCCTTGACAACCCTGCTATCATTGTAGTCCAAGACACCACATTCTTCTCAGGTATCTGATCAAAAAGCACTCTTGCCTCGTTGATTCGCCCATTCCGAGCCAATCCTGCTATAACCATGTTCCAAGAAACCACATTCCTCTCCCGCATCTTCCAGAACAATTCCAAACCCTTATCAATTCTACCATTTCTTGCATACCCATCAATCAAACTATTCCATGAAACCACATTCTTCTCAGGCATTTCATTGAAAAGCATCTCAGCCTCAAGAATCCGATTCGTCCTCGCATAGGCAGCAAGCATAGCTGTCCAAGTTACAACATCTCTCTTTGCATCAGTCCTGTCAAATAATTCCCTTGCTTTATCAATCTTCCCACATCTTATATAACCCGAAATCATCGCTGTCCATGACACCACATCTGGTTCAGACATTTTATCAAACAGCTTCCTTGCTTCATCAACCTGACCCTCTTTGCTTAGCTTGGAAATAATCCTATTTGACCTGGAAACATCTTGGTTACATGTGTAATCTACTCTGGGAAGTAAAGAATAATGCTTTATGGGTTGATTGATAAAGTGAAGTTTAGTTTGAAGCTTAAAAACTGATTTGCAAAATTTGAAAAAATGTCTGAGCTTTACTGGAGCAAGAAACAGCTTCAACATCTCAAGCCTTGGCACATTGGAGACTATTAGATCAATTGGCTAATACAAAATATAACCTAGCTCTAGAAATCTCCGGTTCAAAGCCTAAATATAAATTCCGAAATATTCTGGTACGAATTTAAATTTAATGGTGACAACAAGTGAGGCCAGTTTGCTTTCATAAAATCCAACACTAGTAATGATGTGGTTGGTTACCTTATTCATACTTGCATAAAATCAACTTTACAATATGCTATGTTAATTGTCATTTTTGTTGCCCATTTGAATTTTGAAATGACCAAATGTTCTTTTTAGATAAACAGAACACATTTTAATCCACTAGTAAAATTCCGCATCTATTACTGTAGTCATATTCATATTTAATAAAGAATGAAAAACTTTTAAAATTTGTGTTCTTAAACATATCACAAACACTTGTATAGTTATACAACTTCTGAAACTTATGGTCTTAAACATGATATAGCACTTGTATGACTATTAAAGCTTGTCATTAATGATAAATAGTAGAGCCGTCAAAGCGGGTTTATCCCATGGGGCCGGCCCAACTCAATCCATTATTAGGTAGAGTTGGGATAGGATTTTTCAAGCTCATTTAAAATTAGGACTTATAAGTCCGACCCACATAAGCCCTTGGCCCTTGAGACTTGATCGGGGCCTGGCCAGAGTCGGCAAGGGCCAAAAAAATTTATTTAAAGGTAACTTACAATAATCTCACTAGTTTATAATCTAATTACTCAAATACACGTTATGTTGTAATATTTTAATTCTTACCAGATTTTGGTACATCCAAATACATGCATCTTGAAATTTTTGGACTCAAAATTAGGTTAATATGTTATAGATACACTTTATCCAAGTAGATTTACATATATCTAGGATACGCAGACGAATCTCGCGCCCTCGCCTCCCTCCCATCTTGCTTTGCTTGTCACTCTCTTATCACTCACGTATCTGGTATGCGAGATACAAGCTAATTACACTAGATTTTTTTGTAGTGTTACTAAAACATCACCATTGTTTGTGATATTTGATTTAAAAATCTTTTCATTTTCTTGATGTTATAGAATTTTAATTTTGAAATGAAAAAAATTAGAATTAATTACTTGAGTGGATCCCTTTTAAAAAATAATTACTTATTTTAAATACACTCTTTAATTATTACCATTTATAACAACTTCTTTAATTTCTCTCTTTTCTCTGTCTCGCTCTTTCTCCCTTCCTTTCTTTCTTTCTTTTCTATGTCTCGCTCTTTCTCCCTTCCTTTCTTTCTTTCTTTTTTTTCTTTCTGTTGTTCCTTCTCCCTTCCTTTCTTTTTTGTTGCTCTTTCTCCCTCTCTTACTATTGCTCTTTTTCCTTTTCTTTCGTAGAGTAGTCAGTGATCCTAGACTGAATAAAACTTGTATCAATAATTAATTAGACAAGTAATTTAATCGTAACAAATAAAGAGACATAAGAAACTGCAAAATGAATTAAACTTGAATTAAAAATGTATTACAAACATATTAAAGTTGAATTATTAGAAGAGAATCAAACATGAATGCAAAATGTAGCAAACAAAATAACATTATTTGATCTGCATGTCAACTGAAAAAAACTTGTATTAATAATAAATTAAAGAAGTAATCTAATCGTAACAAATCAACCAATTAATTGCAAAATGAATTAAACTTGTATTTAAAAGTGTATTACACAAATATTAAAGTTGAGTTAGAAGAGAGAATTAAGCATGAATAAAAACACGTAACTAATGAAAAACCAGACAATGATCTATAGAGTAAATTAAACTCGTATCAATAATGAATTAAACAAATATCCAATAGTAACAAATAAATCAAAAAACTGCAAAATGAATAAATTTGTATTACATAGTATTAAAGTTGAATAAGAAGGGAGAATTAAGAATGAATAAAAAATGTAACTAACGAAAGACAAGATAATGGTATATAGAGTGAATTAAACTTGTATCAATAATGAATTAAAGAAGCATCCAATAGTAACAAATAAATCAAAAAACTGTGAAATGAATTAAATTTGCATTAAAATTGTATTACATAGTATTAAAGTTGAATTAAAAGAGAAAATTAAGAATGAATGAAAAACGTAACTAGCGAAAGACATGACAATGATCTATAAATTGAATTAAACTTATAAGTTATATCAATAATGAATTTAATAAGTATCCAATAGTAACAAATAAATTAAAAAACTTCAAAATGAATTAAATTTAAATTAAAATTGTATTACACAGTATTAAAGTTGAATTAGAAGAGAGAATTAAGAATGAATTGAAAACGTAACTAACGAAAGACAAGATAATGATCTATAAACTGAATTAAACATATATCATTATTCATGAATAAAACATGTATTATATGTTTCTTATAAATTATTTTGATTTATAAAAGAAGATGATATATTTGAAATATGTATTATAAATGTATTATATTGTTCTTGATTTTAATTCAATTTTAATACAATTATGAAATAGATCTAATTCAACTTTAATACAGTTGCAATACAATTCCAAACTCTTCGTCTTCTTCAAGTTTTAATTTGAAATTTCTCATAAAATCAATGCTACAGTTAATGAATCTCCCTCCAAAATGTTATTTTCAATAATATGGAAGAACAACTTATACAAACACATTACACTTTCGTAAAATCCAAATAATGAATTCAAAGCTTGAAGCTTTTTAATGGTCATCAATGGCTTGTTGCTGCAATTTTAGAGATTTAAAATCTCAATTTGCACACACGATTTTGTATAATTTTTGGTTCTTTGTATTCTTCTCCTCGTGATATTTTCGGTATAAATCATGCACATGGGTCTAAATCGATTTGAAGAGATGAATATTTAAAGATAGTTATTTGAATTAAAAATTTAAAGAAGAAGAAGAAAAAAAAAAAAAGGAGAAATCATAGGTAGAGAAAGAGACGAACAAATAGGAAAGAAAATGGGTTCGAAGTTGTGCAATTTTAATTCCATGAAACCGGTAGATTTAGTTAAAAAGAAATTATTGTCATGAAAGGTAAATATTTTTTCAATATAGCATATCTAAGTGATTTACCCAAAAAAGAAGGGCTAGCACCCTAGCCTTTCAAATTCCTTGGGCCGGCCCTTTTTAACAACACTAATAAATAGTATCATTATTTATTTATTTTATTACAAGGGAAACTCACAGTCACTACCCTAAACCCCCGCTCCTATGCAATAGCTCACAAACCACATAGGAGAGATAACCCGCACTAGGCAAGCCTGGTGCGACGAGCTCGACTCAAAAAGCAAACCCCTTGCTTTCGCTAGCAAGGGGTTTCGAACTTGTGACCTCCAACATGAAAGTCCCAAGCTCAAACCACTAGCCACCCCGAAGGGTATAAATAGTATCATTATTAGTTAGAGATTGGTAGTGTTCATGCCTTCCATCTTTGTTTATATTTAGGAACAGTAAAATGAAAACACGACCAGAGAACATGTAAGTCCCCTCAAAGAAATTAAATGGAAAATACAAGGGCAAAACTTTGCCATTTTCAAGGATTCAAAATACAGGTGACACATCATTTCTCCAAACTAACCTAGCTTGAGATACCATTTCCCATGCACTAAGCACTGCTATTCAGCAAGAAAAAATAAATAAACTAGAGTCACAAATCTGCTGTCTAGTAAAACCATCCTGTCATCAAGTGCCATGGAATGTTGTAAAGATAATGAGGACTCAATCACTTGGTAGTATTTTTAAAAGGGCAAAAGAATTGCGTACTCAACTCTCTTTGGATCCCTGTAATAGTTTACATGACATTATGTACAAAATAACAATCTACTATCCTACAACTACTAATTCATCCCAAGGTAACACTTCTCAGAAAGGATGTCCTCCAGCGAACTAGTATATGCATTTTCTGTTTACAGCCGTTTCTATAATGAAACAAAGACCCATGCTCACAAGATGGACGGCTTGAACAAGTTGTGTGTATGCTGCAATTTACACATCCTAAACTTGGCTTTTCACAGGTTGCCGAGAAACTTCCTTATCGGCAAACTGAAGCAGTCTTCGAAGCCTTAATACCATGTCACAATGAAAAGGCAAAGCAGATCTTCTCTCCAAGTATGCCGGACTTGCAGTCATCCATGATAAAGCATGGAGCTCTGCAGCTATGTTCTCAAGAATCAAGTGAGTTGCTATTTCAACGTCTCTTGTTTCCGAGCCTGTACCCCTTCCTCCAACCTTACCAACACCCTTCAAAAACTTTTCTTGGATGATGTTGCTGCCACCATAGTAATCAACGAGGCTGACAGAAAGAACTGAGGGCCATTCTTCTTTTGAGATACTCCTTACATCTCTCCTCATTGTAGGTACTGCTTTTGAAACCACAAAACCTGTTGAAAGGGGAATGGCACATCCCTTGCTGTGGAGAAGATGGGCGAGTGGTGGTGATTCAGCAGTTAGGCAAGTGGGAAGCTGAAGACTGACAGGAGGTAGGAATCTCATACTGGGTGACGGAATTAGAATGTAGGAGGTGGACGTAGAACCAAGGGACTTAACGGGAGTATAACCTTCAAGATAACCTGGCTGACTCATAATGCCACTACTTTGACTTGTCCCTGCAAAATTTACACCATGCATAAGTATGAAACAGAGGCATAAAAATGTCAACTGATGACAAATCAAAAGAAAATATTTTTTAATGGATTCTCATATGGTAAGCCCCAACACCACCACCACCCAAAAGAAGAACCTGACACAGAAGTGCAATGGTTACCCTATCCCACTTTACTCCCTTGATAACCCATATCCCAACCACAATTCCTTAACCTATGCTTTTCCTCCCTTGACTTCCTCATATTATAGTTTCAAGTTTCAACAATTCCAACTAGAGAAACAATCCCCCTCCCCCCCTTCCCCCAGGAGTGTATCTTAAAGAATTTATGCTTACAAGTAGCCTAATGCATTTAATCTCTTATTGGTCAAGTATTTAGAAATAGTATCTCTTCTACAGCCCATGTGGTTAGATAAGATAATCCAAAAGAATGACAAAGGAGAGTCAACTCAATCAGAGAACAGGGAATCTAAAAAAACAAAGGAAAAGGAAAAGAAGAATTGTACCATGACTTGTTGAGTCCGCTTGAATCATAAGCTGTAAGGAATGGTCAATAGAAAGAGAGACAAAACTAATGCTTTGCACCAATTGAAGTAAGCCCCTGGAGTTGTCCACTACACCCTGTCCACCAATTAGCTGCTTCCTTGTGGATGGTTGACCTAAGCCACCTTTCATGAAAGAGGAAGCCTTTGAGTGAGAACTGTACAATGGACTAGGGGAGGAAGGAAGTGCTCTTTCTTGAATCAGACCTATTTCCTGTTGCTGCAAGGACGTCCCATTACTACTTGCAGTCATTCCATCAGGCACAGATCGCCTTAGCTGCAGAGACCATTTCTTCACCTCAGATCCCCCAATTGAATACAAGGCTTTCTGCCATTCTGCGTCCAGAAAATTGCATTAATAAGATAAGCAACTTCAGCAACATTACAGATGAATGATAAATCAAGCAGAAAGTTCATTTTAGTCACTCAAAACAAAACCAACAAAGGCTACACTTTATCAAGACATTCATCAAAGTGGCATATAATCTTATCCCACACAGATATATTAGAATTAAATTGTTTGTGTTCCAAAGCCAAACCAAAAAAGAAAAACAAATAGATCAGCTGAAACTTTGTCGCAATCAAAGGTGGAGACAGCAAGTCAGTTTCATCAAAATTCAAAACCAATTGAGTATCATGATGTAACAAAAGTAGACAGTAAGCACAAGATATTGATGACAAATGTTTACCCTGGCACTCAAGCTCAAGGAAGCATCCAATACGAGCAATGACAAAATCCCTAGGCTTGGCAATGGCAGCCTCAGGTGGACATGACTGAAGTATCTGACATCCTTGTTGCAAAATTTGCACAAACAAAGATTGCAGACCTTTTGTATCCTGCCTACTACTTATTCCCCCAAATGGATATATATGATTATCAAGCAATTCTCCCCTGGAATCTGTCCATATACACACCATCCAGCGCCAATCCTCAGTCCAACCATAACAACAATGCAGGCTTGGAAGTGATTTTTGATGTGCAGATCCAAAACCATCTGGTACAGATGTTTCAGACTGAGTGTTCAGTCCAGTGTCTCCACCACCTGAAGAAGCTGAACTCTGCATAAAATTTCCACTTGTACCATCGTCCAACAAAAGCTTTGAAGATTCAGTCATTAGATTACCCGACATCGGAAATGAAAGTCCACGATCCAATGAACCTGGTTCAGCAAGAATGTAAAGGGGCTCAAACAAATAACGAATTTCATCTTGAAAAGAAAAATCCCCAATTCTGTTTGGCTCACATCCGAGACCTCCCCCTCTTGATGTTTGCCAGTTGTCCCAACTACCAGGCCTTAGGCTTGCATCAAGGTCAGCCTCTCTCTGAAGGGAAGTTCCTATGCCTCGAGGACCAACACAGTCCTTCCACATCCCTGGAACTTGGGAATTCATTTGCATTAAGACTGGATGTGATCTGCCGGGCCTGGATGACGACTGAACCATGTCACTGGGGGTCCCTCGAGATATTCTGCGGGCTTTGTTATAAACTGTGAAAGCAATTTCCTTCAGTATGACAAGCTCACTCAGAGCAGGGCTTGTAACCCTAAAAATTGCATCAACAGTGACAATCTGCAATACCAGCTTAGGGATACAAAACCCAGAAAGTGTTAAAACATTTGAGAAGGCCTCATCCACAGCTGCTGAGTAACTTAAGGCCTTCCCGACTTGATTGTGCAGCGTAGATCGCCTCTCTTTATCTGAAGAAAGAACCACTGATCCAACAGCAATAGAAGATTCAATCACCGTCTGTAGAACCGCAAGAGGCTCAGGGAAAGGGCAAACCACGTATACCACCTGATTTGACATTCAAATATACAATAAGATATAAGCTTCTCTAAACTACCTTAACATATAATACTCTGCTTAGATCAGATATTATATGTTCTTTTTCTAAGATTTTTTCTTTGAGAATATGATATTGTAGGATTAGCAACTATGGAAATATGCAAAAATTGAAGCACAGAAAATAACCTTAAAACAACTACCCTCAATCCCGAACTAGTTAGGTCGGCTATATGAATTCCAATTATCTCTTTCCGCCCCATTTGGATCCAAGTCCCAACAGAACAGCATGTCAAATTCTCATTCAAGGCCATTATATAGTACTGATACCGCATAAAAGTTGATAGGGTTATAGTAAAGATATTTCATATCAGTATATTCAAAAACAAAAATAATGAAATAAGTAGATACCCTAAACTAAGAAAAAAGAGAATTATCAGTAATTATTGCTTCAGAAACGCAATCAGAAGTACAAGAGCCATTTAGCATTAGCCAGAGTTGCCTCATTATCTTTTCCCAAAAAAAAAAAAAAAGTGTGTATTACTTAAGCTTCTCAAACTTTTAACTGGTTAGAACTCAGAATAAATTCTTATCAGTGTTAAGAAAGGCGCTCACCTTTCGCCCTTGGCGACAAGGCGAAGCGAGGCGAGGGGTCATCACCTACTTCCGGCGAGGCGAGGCGACTTTAGAAAGGCGTGCCATGGCGACGGAAAGGCGTAAGGTGACGTGGTGTGGCGACGCCTTTTTATTTTCTTCTTTTTTTTAAGGTCTGACTTAATAATTAAAAGCTAAAATTAGGGTTTTTTTGGGTATTTTTGCAAACTTGACCTTCGCAAGACGCTCCTCCTCTTCTCCTCAGATTTCGCGATTGCTGCTCCTTCGTGGAGACTTCTTCTTCGCGAATCGCAATCGCGACTGCTGCTCCTTCTGAGGTATGAAATCTTCTCTCTAGTTCTACTCTTCTTCACTTCTAGTTCTTCTCTTCTTTTCTTCTTCTTCGTCTTCTCTACTCTGTTTTTTTTATGGTGGAACTACTGTTTTTTTTTTTGGTGGAACTACTCTGTTTTTCAGTATTGAGAGTTTGAGACTATGCTTTGTTCTCTACTTCTGTGGTAGACTCTAGTTCTGCTAACTGGACTGGAATAAAAATAATAATTTAATTCTTCTACAATTATTTTCTTCCCAACTTAGTTTAGTTTTATACTAATTAATATAGTATTAATTGGTCCATAAATAATGAATTCAATGGCGTATGCTAACAAAAAGAGGGACATTGCTAATGAATGTTATTGTTATTGAGATTTTGGATATTTACATATGCAATTAAATATTTTAAATTTTGGTATTAATTGGCGCCTCAATTCAAAAAGGCGAGCGGCGAGCCGCAAGGCGAGGCAGGCCCTTGTCGCCTTTAGTCGCCTCTCGCCGTCCAAAACACTGATTCTTATATATAGAGAACTTCTGAGCTATTGGCGTGTCTAGTGAATCCAATCACTTCTGCTGCTGCTCTACTTTAGATTTTATCATTTTTTAAGTTGACTAATGCCTTTAACAGATGTATCTTTCTATAAGATATTAATCCCTATCTAAGACAAAACATATATGAATATACCTTATTCTATTTGCTCATCCAAAGTGTTTCACTAGCCTCAGGTAACAGTAACCTACTCGACCAGTACAAAAGAAAATACACATTGGGGTAACTATATCATAGCACACCAAGACACCAGGTCATCGTGCAAGTCATTCTTTCACTATCAACTTACAATCCCAAGGTTTGATATCATAAACATTATTGTTAAGCCCAATCACAGTAAAACAAATGGCTATGTGGTGGAGGCACCAAAGGCTATGTAGTGGAGGCACCAAAGGCAGTGGGAAAGGTTCTACTTTGACTGTACTTTCTAGTTTTTCCTTTTGCATTCTCTTATCCAGAAGTAAAATTACTTGTGAAGTACATGTGCCAAAAAATTAACACGGACTCACTCTTTTGGCATAATCTTTTCTTCCCATTTTGCTTTGCCAAAGAAGGTTAAGTGTACAAAAATGTCCCCTTACCAAGAGAAAGTGGTAGACTGCCCTAACATCTAAAATCAATTATCTCCACCAATCAATGATGGACTCAACGAAGTTCACTTTAAAGATGCATCTTCCAGTTTTAGTGCTATAGAGAAAACAGAGGGAAAAGAAAGAGAACAAAAGAGAGATAGAGAGGAGAAAGTAGAGAAGGAATAAAAAAGACAAACTAAGAGGATCACAACTTACCGTACATGGACCAGTACTTCCTTCTTTTGGATTCATGGTCATGCATGAACTAAGCTTTAAATTTCTGAGAACTTTTGAGAGAGACTTCAAATAGCTTTCTAAATCCCATCCATTGGAAAGGGACAGAAAGTAATCACTGATTGATCCCAGCATAGATGCACTACTGCTGTCTATCTTCATTGACTGGGGGCAATCAATCAGAACAAAACCAGAAGATGCATTCTTGCCGGAATCTATCTCCATCTCATTTCCCACACATTGAGGCGAATGAGTTCCCAGTTTGCATGTGTCATAAACTAAGAGAGAAAAACATAGTAAATCAAAAAAAGAAATTGGAACTGACAGTTTATTGGACTGCGGATAAATCATTCAAAAAATATCAGGTAACAAAATTTCATGGCCCAAACATACCACTACCATTATCTATGTCAAGGACAGTTACGAAGCTGGATTTATATAAGAAGCAATAATTTAATCTCTTTTTTCTAATTAATTCAATATCATATTTCTATATCTGATTTCATCGTTTCGTGCAATTAAAATATCATTATTTCAAATTAGTAACTTGTCCACATCTTCAAAATGAAAGAGACGTGCAGATTGAGTTACAAAATGCAGCAACATTAAATAAGAACTGGCCAATTTGTGAAATTAGTGCAGATTTACACTTTTAGGATACCTGAATTTTTATCTTCTTAAAACACAAAGCATCCATTATATTATTTTCAGCAACACAAACGTAACCATTATACTATCTTTCGATTAGGATGACCCTTAAGAATACTAACCAGTTCCAAGCTGTTGGAAAAAATCAGTTGCAGCTGTTGTTAGAGCATTGATGTCTGGGCAGACAACGTGATATGTCATCTGAAAATGTTGGGGAAAATAGTTAAGGAAAAATAATAGTTGAGGAGATAAGCAAGAGAACAGCCTGAAGATATTAAAAACTTTACATGCTTGGGCATCGCATAAGGCTCAAAAGGTGCCTTTTCCCAGAACTGAAGAGAACTAGGTGATGTCTTAAGCCAATCGTCTTGATATCTGCAATGTCAAAAGACATTATTTCTCCCTTCAAGTAGCAAATTAAGGCCAGAAACAGAAAAAGTAGTTCAAATAAATTTAGTATCACAAATACAATGTCTGGAAAGTCCTCTACACTTGTTTTTGTATTAATCAGCGAGCCCTTTACATTAAAAAGTGAATAGGAGAACCAAATGCAGCTCCATCATGCTTTTATTTAATTGAGTAATCAAGGTTGAAGCCTTAAAAGTAATCCATTAGAAAGTTCTAGAACTAGTAAGTGGTGACAATTGTCTTTATCAAAAGGGAAAAAAAAAAAAAATATAACAATAACAACTATGCCTCAGTCCCAAACTGTATTGTGAATACAAAATGAAAAAAAAAAAATACAAGAAAGTAGGGAGAGGAGTTTCCATAAAAATAGTTATTTTACGCAGTGCACGAGTTGAACCTGCTTGTTGTGAAGCTGACTTCATATCAACCTAACATGTCAATCAAAAAAGAGAATATAGTGGAACATTTCAGGGAAAGACAGTAAAGCCCTGCATTTTGTAATACTCAAGTTGGTCATTGCAAATTCTTGAGACAAACACTAGGAGGTTCTATCTGTCATTCTAACACTACTTAATATTAAAAGGCAAATAAGAAAGAGTGATTACGAACTAAAATCATAAAGCAGATAAGAAACTCTGATGCAAAAAGGAAAATATTCATTCTTGGAGAAGTAATCCCAGAGAGGACATCTGGATTTCGGTATTGAAGTCCCTCCAAAAAGTTGCAGCACAACAAGGTATGCGGTTAAATAAGCACTCATTCTATGAAAGTCAAATTCAAATATCACAGCATAAAAAGTTATCTCACAACAAAAAAGGCCATGCCTTTCTTATAGAGATTGCTAATAGCAAAGCAGGGGTAAATAAGACCAGTATATAAAAAATAAAGAAATTTACTACCTTGAAATATGGAGTAAACACAACCTGTAATGCGCACTAATCCAGAAGGAGGAATGGATAAGGATAAACCAACTTCAGTAAAAAATAACATACCCAACAAGTATAGCAGGATATGGAACTGCAGCCAATGTTGGCCTAAGCCTTGAGCCTGGTAGCTGCTCCGAATCTGATAGACAAGTGTCTTGGCTTAATCTTCGCTCACTTGCCTCATCCACCCTAATTCCATCTGAGAACAAAAAAAGATTTTATCAAAAAAACATTGTGGGACAGTGACAGTGTGACCATGATAATCCATACCTCTCAAACTAGATGATCCACCAGCAGAGGACTGAGATGGACTTATAGGTTCTCCCACAGACAATGATATGGTACTCGAAGAATCTCGACATTCACTTGCACTTGCAGTGGACTCTGCAGAAAAACCGTCACCAGATATTCCCCCATCATTTGATTGACTGCGACCTTTGCACCAATCAACAACAGATAAAGGACCTTCCATAGTACTGAAAGCAGATTTCAGAGCTACTTTAATATCATTCTGCAGCAGAGTGAGGGTGAATGATGCTTGAACCTGTACGAAGAGGTTTCCATATTAAGTATGATTGTGAAAGGAGAGAAAAACCCAAAGATATGTAATGTACAAAACTTAGCAACATGTAAAATGCATCTTCTGACCATTCAAACTACAATTTGTTTCGGGTGTTTAACCATGGAAGCTACAATAAGAGCAGTCACATGCTAATCAATGTGAAGAAGAAACAAAAATCACAAATGAGGAAGAACTGTCCTTTGACTCAGATGCTAACAAATGAAACACTTAAATGTAATAAAAAGGAAAACTATACATTGGGGAGATAAAACTATTAAAGAAAATAACAAATTTCTACACTATATGTCATTGATAAAAAGTAATCACCCTCATCTAGAGGAAAGCACTGAGATAACAATACACGGATAGACAGTCTGCAATTCATTCATCTCTATGCAGCTACACTCAAGGAGATTTATGACAATCTCATTTAACTGTTCTTTTCCTCAAGATTATCAGAGAGCACACCCCAATCTATCCACAGTATCAGAATGATGAGTAACAGGTCATCCGTGGTATTGTTGCATTCTCACGAGACTTCACACCACAAGTACAAACAAGCCACTGTAGCCTAGGGAAGTAGATAAAGCAGGCCAAGAAAATGTTTCTACTTCAAAAAAAAACTTACATCGGCTGAAAGTGGATCAATAAGCTCCACACCAGCAATATCCAGTGAATGACAGGAAGCCAATACTCCCCCACAACCTGCATGAACCATGGATGGTCGACATGAAAAGCCACGCCTCCACTGCTCCTGCAGGGCGAGCCAACCATAAGAACCATCATTGCTATCGGCATCTAGTGCAACATCAACAAAAGATGTAGCTTGCTGCACAAGTAAAGCCATCCCATCTAGGAGTTCCTGAAGGGGTTGCCTTAGCCCATAGGCTAGCATACTATCCTCAATGAAAGAATTATGCTGAACAGAGTGGCAAGATTCTAAACCAGCTGTTGGTTGCTTCATTCCCTTAGAAACTCCAACAGTGCGCCACACACCAACTGGTGCATTAAGGGTCCCATCCAGTAATCCTCCATCAATATCGCCAGCTATCCTAACTGGTATTATTTCTTTCTTCATCTCAGATTTGCTTGACATATTGTCCACAGTGACCACTGCTTCACCTTGTGACTGGTTTTTATTGGTACTCCCTGACATCCTGCTCATGCCTACAGGAAGGCAGCCACTTGAAGATAATAGTGTATGCCGTATCTTACACATAAATGCCTGGCACATAAGGCATTCAACTTCTGTTGCTAGCAGAGTCTTTATTGATTGACCAGAGCTGCCTGCTTTTAGTAGCCCTTCACTGGCTTTATCGGTTTTATTGTGGATATATTTAACAGAATTTGTCGAATTGAAACCAGAAAACGGAGACTGTGCTACTTGAGTCTCACGTGTAGCACAACTACGTACATAACCAGATACCTTATCGTCGTTTTTCTCTTTTCCACTTTCAATATGAGTGTAATATTTCTTTGATTGAACAATGGAGCTTGTATCATGCCTTCCAGTACCTGTTTTGAGGTTTACAGTCACACCGGACTTCTCCTCACATGCATCAAAGCAAGGCGACAAAGGTGGGGTTGCTGAGTAGACATAGCTATTTGAGCTTGAATTCGTAGTCTCCACTTCCCGAGACTTCGGAACATAGGGATTCCTGAAAATCGAATGGGAGCTCTCCCCTGTAGGGGTTTCAACTGCTCCATACTCTGGAGCGAATGACATGAGAGCTTCAGCTTTAATTAAGTGATTGAATTCACCAGCAGTAGATGCTGAAGCACTGCTTACTTGATTAGCAACTGCAGCACTTTTTATAACTTCCTGATGCTTGCTCAGTGAATCATCCAGAATTGCTGGAGGTGGTGGTTGATTAAAGCTATCAAAGGATGAAAAACCTACTGGCAAAAGAATCTGATCTTGCACATCCATCATCGAAGGACAGGGGTTGCTACTAACATCCACACTATCTGCTGCAGGAAACATAAGAGCCTGAGCCTCTGCAGTTCCTGGAGGCTTCAAGAATAAAAGGAGAAATCAGTTCGTTTCCTGATGAGAAAAGCAAAAGAAGAAGAATATCTACTACAACAAGGTAACTCGTATTCATCTCGCAAGATGCAGGCATTTATTAGCCATCACAGTCTTGTATATAAATATCCACCAAGGAATCAACTAGTTGAGTTTTTGCAATGAAATTACTGGATCATTCCTACACCTGAGAAAAGTGCTTAGGTTTCCAGAGTTTCATAGATTAGCATAGCCTTCCATCTGATACAAAAAGGTTGGCAGATTCACAAAAATAAGCCCAGCAATTTCAACAACAAAAACATACCCAGTGTAAGCCCATCAATTTCATTACATTAAATTCTGACAATTCTCAGATTTTGAGATTTAACTTGTACGTTTTAAAGTTGAGGAATTATCAGGGGCTTGAAAGGATTCATAACATATATGATAGAGATGATGTGATCACAATTATCATTCGTGGACAATATAAGTACCTCTCCAAATGGCAAAGCATCATTCTCAAAGAAGTCACCAAAATCTCCAAACTCTGAGAGAAGTGCCTGAATATCCATCCCTGCATCTCTATCACCATCATCCCAACCCCACTGAAGCCCAATCTGATCATTTCCTTCAGTAATTGCAGAATTATTAACATCCATTGAGGCGTAATCACTTGTTGATTGATTAATCACTGCTCCTCCCTGACTAAATGACTCAGAAATCCCAGCTCGCGACCTCTTAACTCCCTGCAAAGAAACTTGAAATGTTATAGTTGCCAATTCTTTTAAACAAAAGAACACACCATAAGAATTAGAGTGTAGAAGATCAAAAGAACACTTAGCACATGCTATCATTATAAATAACTGGAATTGTGCATGTTTTTAGTAACAAGCAAGAAGAGAAGCACTAAAGTTACATTTGGTTGCCAGCAATCAAAAGGGAAGTGTGGAATGTACACTTCTTTGCAGTGTTTTATGTGATTAGTAAGCAGGAAACTACTGCCAAAAGCAGTGCAAAACTTTTTTGCAGAAAACTTTGCTTTAACCTGCAAGTAGGAAATTTGGTTTCCTATTTTAAGCTTTCCTTGTCCTTTCAAAATTCATGCAAAAAAAATTATAAGAGGCAGACCCAGGATATGAACACTATGGGTTTGTGTTTTGGGTTCTACCTCGGCCCATTTGATTTACTGGATTCAAAATCTATTATTTGTACTTATTTTATGGTTTTTTAACACATAAATAGGGTCCAAGCCAAAGTTATTGGGTCCGGGCACCTGCTGGTCAAGTCCAGTTTCAGCAACATGGGAAATCAAAAGGAAGCTAACCACATTAACAACTATGCATCAGTCCCAAACAAGTTGGGGTCGGTTATAAGAATCCCCACTTCTTCGCTTAAGCTCATTTCATATCATCATCATACTAAATAAATAAACGTGAAAAATAGAAGAAAGCTAACAAAAGTTCTTAATTTACTTGCTACAATTAGCTAAGATCTAGGTCCTGCTTTACACGCTGTCCTCTGAGAAAGAAAAGTCCTATATGATGGATTCTTAAATGATAGACAAGACTTTATACAAATGATTACCTTACTCAAAAAATGATAGACAAGACACTTACGTACCTCTTTGAAAAAAAATTCAAAATGAGGAGATAGCAAGTCATTATAACAATAGTCTTCAGATAACTAGTCATAGCAAGTTAAAGAATTTAAGATCAAATCAAGGACTACACATTCAAATATAAGATAGTGCATTCAGTTCATACAGATACAAATTATAGAGAGAACTCAATTTATACAAGAAGCACACCGTCTTAAGATTGTCATTTTGACATCGATCCAAAGAAGATAATCCAGACTGTCTACACATCAAAGAATCAGCATCTGCTTCAAGATCACCAGTTCCTGAAGTCTTGTAATCACTATCACTAGCAGAGGTGCTTATGCTGCTAACACTACTACTATTGCTGTTACTGCTACTGTTATAACGCCGATTAGAGCGTATGACATTTGCATCAAGCCAAGAACCATCCACCGAATTGACTTTGGCATCGCAATGAAAATCAAAACTGCAATATTGTGCATTAGATGTGTGAGATGCAAGTTTAACCAAAAAAGATACGGAATGAACTGCCAACAAGAATAAGCTGAGAGTACCAATGCATAAAGGAGGATGTAAAGGACAATGAGGGCCCAATCCAGTTCTGCAGCCAGAATCTGTGAATAAAACATAAAAATGTGTAATTTTTTCAGAACTCTTTAGGAAAAAAAATGAAATATTAATTCTCAAGCAAGTTTGAACTAAAGACACACCCTAGTCAACACAAACAGCACTAATGCCCTTTTTTGAGTAAATAGTCACATGTGTATAATCCCAATCCCAGTATTTACTGGTTGGATCAACAGAAGAGATTCCAGTATAGAAACTTGGGCTCCATCATATCCTAACATAATAGAAACCTCATATAAAGACTTCCTGAAATAACTTAGAGTCTCTGGCATTGCTATTGGGAGGACAAAAGTGCTTTTTTTTTAAGAAAAACATTTTTTTTGAAAAATAAAGTGTTTGGGCAAATCCTGAAAACTGCTTTTAAAAAAAGTAAGCAGAAGCAACTTCCTGCTGCTAGGAAGAAGCTAAAAATTTATGCTTCTTAAAAAAAGTAGAAGTACAAGCAGAAAATTATTTTTTTAAGACTAAAATATCCCTTACATATAGTCATATTTACCAATACATCTCTTATTAATTAAACATATCTCATAAGTTTGGTTAAGTTTCATTAAAAAAATTTATTTTTTATTTTATGTTTATATATAATTATTTGTATTTATATTTTATATATTATATATTATTTTATGGATTATTTTACAGAATAAGAAATAAAGGTAACACCAATATTTTTGCAGGATTAAAAAAAAGATAAAAAGTAACAATTAAAGATTTCAGCCCTCCCAAAAAAGTAACAAATAACAAATTTTTCTTTTCTTAATTTAGGTATTATTTTATTTTAATTTGAAAAAAAAAATCAATTAAAGGATTATAACCAAAAAAAAAAAAGATAAATAGCTAAAGATTGAATCCAAAATAATAGGTAACAAATAACAAAAAGATTCTTCTTTTCAATATTTTTTGAACAATAGTTTTGCAAAATTTTAAAAAATAACGAAAGTAACAATTAAAATAAAATTTTAATTAAAGTTTTTGTATTAGATATTTAAAATAGTTTCTCCCTATAAAATAATCTTAATATCAAAAGCACATTGATACTTGTCCTTTTACATAATTTGACTCTCAAAACCACTTTTTTAAAAAAAAAAATTAGTCAAACACTATTTGCTTATCAAAAGTACTTTTCAAATGAATTTGCCAAACACAAATTGTTTTTTTTTTAAAAGCACTTTTCTGAAAAGCTATTTTAAAAAAGCGCTTCTAGAAATAAATAGTTTTTCGCAGCAATGTCAAAGAGGCTCTTAGTAACCATAATCCATCAGCCACTCAAACTGAGTCTCAAAACAAATATAAAGAGACGGAACCTATTGTAGGGGATGTAGTGGTTATCTGGCCATTACTTTGGTGAAAAGGTCAAATTACAGATAGTATTTTTCTGTCATTGATGTGAAAGGTCGCAGATCTGTGACTTGTCTTCCAGCACTCCATTGACAGACCTTCAACAGGATTGAAAGTACACTAGTTTACTAATATATTTTTTTATAGAAGTGTACTCTGTTTTTTAATCAGTAACTAGTTAAATGAAACCTTCCCACATCAGCTATATGCAAACTTAATCCCAAAAAAAAAAAAGGGAAGGAGAGAAAAAGAATTTAACAAATTTACCTTTTCAGAGACGATCTAGCACACGCTGTTTGCACCACTGGGACAAGAACAGCCTCAGGCGGGTAAATAAGCACTCTTCCACAGTTATCTGGTATTTTACTCTGAACAACATTGCCCATTGCAGAGGCTTCTGTTATGGTAGGCCTTGATGAATTATTCTGTACATTTAAACTTTCTTGTATATTGTTGTTTCCCGCTGCAGTGGAACCAAGGTTAACTTCAACATAGCAATTCTGTCCCTTAAGCTGATAACTAGATTGAGATACATTGCATGGTATCCCAACAATACCGTTTGAAGCACTAAACTTGCCAGAACTGCATGGCAAGTAAAATATGAATCACAGTAAGGCACCACATTATGACGAGCTCTATCACTTTGAAAGAATTTTGTTTACAAAACAAGAGGAGGGAGAGAGAAGGATGGAATTAAAAACAACCCAGAAAGGAAGGAAATAGAGGGGCAAATTTGACCTGAGATACACTTGCTTCACAAGATCAGCTGGGCAACATCCAGTAAGCCTCCCACGCATTCCATGAGGTGAGACAATAACTGGAAAAGGGGATAAAATAAAAATATCAGCATACCATGAATATTGTGTATCATTTAAGCAAAATTTATAGCTTAATCATATTGTATCATTTAAGCAAATTCCGGCATACAGAAGATATCTATCTTGATAGGTTTCAAGCACTTTTCACAACTCACAAGCCATAAAAGTTGTGCCGACGCCAGAAAAGAGCATCCCGTATAAACAATACTCCCTCTATTCCATATTGACTGAATTTTTGGGACTTTTTTCATTGTTCAAAATAATTGAATTATTCAAAGTTCAAGATAAATGTTTGAAACTTTTTCCATATTTGCCCTTTCCTTTAATAAAGTTTTATATTTTTTAGGAGATATATTCCACTACTTTTAAAGAATAACTTGGGGGATAAACAAAAGGAGATAGTTTGTATAGTTAGCCAGAGACTTTTTTGTAAGCTCAAATGCCATATCTTGTAAATTTTGCATCTTCTTGATGCTGTTGTTAATACCACTTATCTTATCCAAAAAAAAAAAAAAAGGATATTAGTGGAAAATATGGTTTAAATTATGTCCTTGAATGTTTTTCTTAATAGGTGTGCATTGCCTCACAAATACAGTTAATATGGAATAGAGGGAGTACTGAAGATTTGATCCTAAATGATATGTGTCACAACCTTCACAAAAGAGAAAGTTACAACCCCACCCCGCTCCACCTCACTCCCCACATCTTTGCTCCTTTCGCGCGTCATGAATCAAGTTTTAGAATTTTGTAGAGCCTTAAGACATTTTGGAGGTCATTATTGTAGAGTCTAAAGATTGACTACAAACCAAGATAAATCAAGGGATTATTTCAATACACAAATGCAGACTTTGCAAATTAAATTAATCAAAATAACAAATTAAAAAGTCAAAAATGTGCAACTCTCCACAACACTGAAGGCATTAAAACCGATTTTTATGTAAGATCACATAATGGGGTGCAACAACAATATGCATGTTCTGCCACTGGGTTTATGCCCAATTTCCTTTATTGTTAGCACTTCTACAAGAAACTATATTTAGAATCAGTTTTTTTTTTTTACCCTCCCTAGGAGCTCCCACCCCTTTTGCTCCCTTGGTGACTCGAACTCACAACCTTCGGGTTGGAAGTGAGGGGTGCTTACCATCCAAGTCAGCTCCACTTTTTTTTTATGACAGTGGTGTCCGGCCCAGCTTTCGCGCACCTCGACAAATTCCATGGGATACCTGCCACCTCCCACTAGCAATAACTCTGTCTACCAAGGCTAGGACAAATGGGAAGAATCACCTAGTTTTTTTTTTTGTCTCCAATGAGTTTTGAACCTAAGACCTTAGGATTCTCAACCACTTCATTGACCACTAGGTCACACCCTTGGGTGCTCCTCTTATATTCCATTAGGTTACCAGTTTCTGATGGCAAGAATTGCACAGGTTATGGAAGAACCTATTGGGTGATGAACGAAATTCACATCCAAGCCTTTAATTGTTTGTAAATGCACTCAGTTCTGCAAAGAAACCAACCTGGAAGCCCCTCGCCAGAGACACTAGATGTGTTCTCTGATATTTTATCAATGTCACCACTTGAAAGTGCTCGTATATGCCTATAGAAAAGCATAAAGAATAAAAACTTATTACAGGGGCCAATAAGAGATTGTCAAGCAGAAGGACAGATTGCAGCCCCTCCCTCAAATTTAGAATGTAATCACGGGCTAATCAAACTTACTTTGCAGATATAATAACGTGGACAAAGATAGCCTCTTCGGTAGCAGCAAATACGAACTCAACCACTGGTTGCCCCTTCCTTAAAAAAAGCGCACCGATTACAAATTAGATAGATGTAGGAGCTAACCATAATAAAACTGGATTCCTGGCTTATTTACCACATAAGATACAATCTCCCTTTTGGGATGCCAGAAGAATACCTTCAGCAACTAGCGTACATTAAGGAGACCAACAATGCTACAAATAACACTTAACTATGATAAGTATCCAATTTTTAAAAAAATGAATTCCAGGCAGCTAATGAACTAGGCAAAGGAAAAAGATCTAAGCCGATACAAGTGCCACACCTAGAAAATACTGGCAAAGAATTTTTTCTCAGACTTGTAACAGTACATAAAATAGAACGACTATATTGGTTTAGGAAGATTTTCTCAGACTTGTAACAGTACATAAAATAGAACGACTATATTGGTTTAGGAAGATAGTACAGTAACAAAGAAAGCTGTGAACTCACAGTAAAATCATTTTTCTTGATTTACGTGTTGATCAACCACTTAGGCCAACAAAAAATGTAAGTATTGATAAACATACCTGAACAACTCTTCATTCTGTGAAAATGGACGGTATTTTGTAAATACATCTCCATATCTAACATATGAAAGTCCCCTGAGCGTTCTGTCATATCAAGTAGCATATATACAAGTAAATCTACAATAGATCGCATTCTGTCATACCAAGTAGCATATATACAAGTAAATCAACAATAGATCGCAGAAAACTCTAAGCATGTGAAATAATAATCACTACCTTTCCATGCAATTCCTTAAGGCCTGAGATAGCGCAGCAGCAACCTCTTCTGCATCTCCAGGAGCTACCCAGAGACCTGATGCCAGAACTGTAACAGAAAGATAGTTGAAGATTATAAAAGCAAAGTACAATACAAAACAAAAAAGGGGGTTGAGAGTCAAGGGCTACTCAGTAACAAACAATGACAACTGGTCAATCAGTCCACCAACAATGCCTCAATCCCAAACCAGTTGGACCAGTGATAGGAGTAGTTTGTGTATTCCACTCTATTTCAGGCCCATAAATATTGACAAGTAACATGTCTCTTGACACAAATCCCCAGTTCTCTAAATTGGAGGTTCTCTAAATTTTGGGGGTAAGTCACAGCCGCATCTAGGACCCCCATCTAAACAATAGTTGGAGTAATATAATTTTTTAAGTTTAACCGCATAAATAATCAACTTCAATCTCGCGAATCCGAAGTTAGTGAGTGAGCTTTATAAAACTTCAGACAAGAAGTTTAAACCTGAAGAAATTAATATTGGGAGAAACAATTTGCTGTAGAATAATTGTTAATTTTTCACATTGCTTTTTGTTACATATATGTCCCATATTTATACATGTCATACACCACTAATTAGAGGAAGTTACGCAAAAAAGATGAATTAGAAGATCCTTTCCACAAACAAACCACTAAATAGAGGAGAGTTATGCAACCAAAAAAAAAAGATGAAGTAAAAGACCCTTACCACAAACAAAATCATTAATTAGAGGAGAGTTTGAGTTGTTTTGACATCTCCTAAAATTCATTTGATTACTTGATACTTCCGTATATTACAAGATATGTGTAGGAATTGTATAGGGTTCATCTTGAATTCCTATGTTTTGGGACTCACAGCAGATAGCCTTGGTGTAGTGGGACTATCACAGCTCATTGGCTTGATGTTTTGACACTTGGGACTCTCTCTAACACAACACATTATAATCATAAGAAGAAGGAGCAGTTTGTCAAAATTTTCCTCTTTAGGCTAAAGTTGAGATACTTCAAAAAAATTGGGAAGGCTTTAAATGGGGGTGCTCAAAGCAGATACCTGGTGCAATTCCTACCAAATTTTACCCTTGGCCTAACATGACCTAAGTCAAGTCACAAGTGCAACAACAACAATTAAATTCTTAATCTAAACTAAAGTAGTTGGCAGTGCCTACATGGATCCTTTGCTTCAATTGTATTATCTATTCTAGGCTAAGCCTGCATTCATTCCTAAAAGTTGTGGGCTATTTAAGACAATTTTCTACACGTAATTTTAGGTCTACTTCACCCGCCCTCTTTAGAACCTTCAATATTCATGGTGTCATTTAATGATAAGATACCTCTTAATTTGGATATAGCTGACTCTGCCTTTTCAACAACAGCTGAATGTTGCCCAGGGAAAAAAAGCCAGAGCTTGATCTTCTCATCTGAAAACTAAAAGCAAGCAGAAGTTAAACAACTAAAAAGGGATTTACAGTTTTACTACTTTGCTGACCATCTATACCAGGGTTGTAAAGACCCTGAGATGGGTCCCAAGGTCCAACAAAAGAATTGGTCCATGTGCTGAGAAATCCTTCCTTCTGCAATTGTAGATGCGATGAGAGCACGAGCCATGTGGCAGCGTCTTTCTTATCCAGCTTCACCCTTTAAACAGATTGAAGAACACACAGAATTAAATATGATTCATAGGTAGTTCCTTCAAGGGAGATGGACTTTAAACTGCTCAAATAGCAAACCTCTTGTCCACCAAAGAGTTAACATCAGATTCACGAGGAAGAAACTGAAACCAAGATATTTGATGTAAGCCACCCTGCAAAATAATATGAGTTCAGAGGAAATATATGCAATCATAATAAGTATCACAACTTCAGGTATAGTTTAATACTACAATATTACCCAGTAATTCCAGAAAAATCAGTACAAATGGCATGAAAAAAAATGCATTAAGAGACACATATTTGTTAGGATATATCATCAAAGCAGCAGGGAGTTCCTCAAAAGTAAAAAATCTAGAGGACTGATCAATTTCCCGAACAGCATAGGGAATTTCCATTGGTACTGCATGCATTATATTTGAACTGGGTTTTAGATCAATCTGTGAGGTCAAACTTTTGGGAGCACCTTTAAGAGAGCACCAGGATGAAGATCAAGACCAGCACCTTGGGTAGATATCGATTCCCAAAAAAATGGCAATAAACTTTGAATATTACCATTGAACAAACAAAAAATACACCTAATAAGCACCCTAGAGAAACAGACCACCTTCCAGGAAGGGTACCAAGCTCCCTAAGGCCTCCAAGAGAAAAACATCTAGTTACAATTTCTATTGACAATACAGTAACATTATCAAACTACAAAACTGCTGAATCAAATAGAAATTAGAGACATCTATGAGTTCGTCATATGTTCAATCCTTTTTTTAATCTCTTTTTGTATCTGTATATTTGCAGCCTTTTTATCTATAACTTTGACCTGGAATTGTTTCCAGCTCCTTCCCCTCCATGTGTGATAAATCATAGCATCCCAAACTGCAACTGCAGTCTCCTTCGTTGTTTCCAGTGCCTGCTTTTTATCGATAGTAAAATTGTTCAAGATCACCTATTTGCAGTCTAATCCCTGACCATTGCTCAATATTCTCCTTCAAGCTGATGAACCATCAGCATTCTGAGAAGATGTGAGTTTGAGATTCAACCTGTGCCTCCTCACATAGGCAACAGTGATCATCATCTATGTTCATATGCATTCTTGTCATTCTTTCTTTTGTGAGTAGCTTCCTTTGATTGGCTATCCACAGTATGAATATGTGTCTAGGTACTGAAGTAGAACTCCAAACTAACTGTGCAGTCCACAACCTTCGTAAGCCTCCTAACAAAGCATTATAGCTGCTAGAAACAGAATAATTGGCATTTGGAGTTAGAGGGTGTTTGGATTGGCTTAAAAGTTGGTCAAACCTATTTTTAAGCTTGTTTTTCACTTCTAAAAGTGCTTGGCAAATATAAAAATAACTTAAAATAAGTTAGGAAGTGATTGGTAAGGGTAAAAATAACTTAAAATAAGTTTAAAATGACTTAAAATAAGTTGAAAACCAAAAGTAGGCCTCACCCTACTTTTTATTTTTTGACTTAAAAGTCATTTAAGTTTGACTTTTTATTTTTGACTTAAAAGCTACTTTTTTAAGCCAATCCAAACGGGCTCTAAAGCAGTATGTACCACATTGATACCGACCGGTCATTGTACCTTTGAGTGAGTTTAATTTCCTTGAGTACCAGCTACAGCCTCCTGGTGGTTTATGGTTTCAGAAATCTTGACCACCTTTCACATACAAAACATCCACCCATTTGACCCATAGCAGTTCCTTTCTCATAGCCAGTTTCCACACTAGTTTGCCAACGGAAGCTACATTCCAATTTCTGCAGCTTTTAATGTTTAACCCTCCAAATTTCTTTGGCATACACTACTTCTCCCAAGAAACTAGAAGCACTTCCCTTTTCTCATCTGGGCTACCCCATAGGGGGTGTTAAGCTTTTTTACTATAATACAATAGTTACCCTTCCGCAAAAAAACAAAAAGAAAGATGCTCATGAAGTCCAAAGTGAATCCAAAACATATACATTGTTCATCATATACAAAAAAAAGGGGGGCAGCCCAGTGCACAAAGCTTCTCATGTTCATGTAGGGTCTGAGGAAGGGCTTCATCCTATACCAAAGAAGCGAAAAATATGAACACATACATTAAGTTGTGTACAGCCTCAAGTTGGCCCTTAAAAATCTAAGATTATGGCCATTCTACACACTTCATATTATAGAATGCCGAAACATACTCCAAGAGGTTTTCATTGCCTTGTTAATCTTCTGACCTACCAGTTTTCAAAAGTATTCATTGATTTTGGCATAATACACTGTACCCCAAACATATTCAAGAGCAAGAACCAGATCCACCAGTAGCTTTTTCCAATGTGTATTAGAGAAGTTTGATGGGTTTCACATGCTTTGACCCACAAAAAGCATCTGTTACATATTTATCCATTCTTTTTGTAGGTTGTCACGGTCTAGACGTGCCTCATGTATTGTGATCCGTGCAGAACAAGCTACTTTTTGGGGAGCCTTGCTATTCCACAGGATTTCCAGGGCTTTTGCGTTCTCCCTTCAGAAGGATTGTTCAGCAGATCTTATTCAGAGCTCACTGTGAACTTCCCTTCTTTCCCATTCTTCCAGAACACTGAATCTACTGCTGAAGTTGAGCCTTCAACATATTCCAGTTCCTTATAAACTCTATGGCCTTTCCACGTCCTAATCTTCAAAGCTTCTTCTTTTTTTGAAACAGGTAAAAGAATCTTCAAAGCTTCTTCTAAAACTTATATACGAGCACTGACAACTCCATCAATCAACCAACTATTGAGGGGTCATGTTCTAGCCATCCATAGTTCCAAAATCTAATATTTCTTCTGTCCCCAACTTCCAATCGTACCAAATATAGAACTCCTCCTACAAGCCCCTGATGTACTTATGTACAACTATAGAAGTGTCTAATATGGTAACAGATTTGGTGCACCATTTTCCCCAGCAAGCACTTTTGGTTTTACAGTTTCTCTTCAACAATTCTTCCTACTGAACAACATTGAACCTTGATAACCTAAGACTTTTGTTTGATTTATTGATATATCCACTAATTGATATGGTTTTTCTGGGAAAGAAGAAAAGGAAAACTCGACAACCATTTAACAATAAGGCTCTTATTATTACTATTTATTAATCAGTCCCTACAGTCAGTTTTAATTCTTTTACATAGAGTCCAAATGAATGGCAGGAGCCATTATAAAGTTCCAATAGCGATACAGAGCAAAAAAGATGGAGCCAGGCACCAATAGGCAGCATAACACAATCATGTATCTAACATACAAGAAAGAAGCAATAAAAAAAAAGATGCATTAGCAGGTAGCTCAATGAAAACTTAGGTGTGCATGGTATGTGAATATATAGTCAAATTTCCCACAAAAGAGAGTTGAGAGTTTCCTGTCTTTTTGGGCCGTCAGTCAAAGAAATTTTAAAATCTTTAAACTGATATTAGAAAATGGAATAGGACAAGTTCTGGAACTCAGAATGGAGGAAGGAGGGGAAGGACTTTACTGGAGGAGAAAATCAGAAACAAAGGGTGAAAATGGAATTCATGGACGCAGTAAGTTTTTCAATAAATCAGCTGAAAGCACACGAGAGTGCAATGGTAAAGAGAAAGAGACTGCAATATGAAGTTCTTTTATCATCTAGCAATTGCTAACTGAAGAAGAAACTTTGTACATGTTGTGAGGTCGGAGAGAAGTGTTAGAGAAAGAAGAGGTCAGGGAGGCAACTGAGGGCTTCTTGTTCTCTCTCTTCTTTTCTTTTTTCTTTTTAATATTGGGAGGAGTAGTTCATTCTACCCAAAGAAAAGAACACTCTAGTAGGAAAGGAAATAAGAAAATGCATGTTAAGTTAGCTATGTGAATTCCATAGAAATGGGTTAATAAGATGAACACAAGATGAACACAATTTCATTACTAGGGTTTTCAAACTTTTAGAATTTAGCAAGCAAAATGGTAAATCGACCATAAAAACTTTCAACTTAACCCTCACAAAAATTCTAGTATCACAACAAAGGCAGGTGTAATGAAACATAGAACGATATGAAGGCAAGAAACATACGATCTTGAACACATTTGTCCACATCACTAGATACTTTAGACGCCCGATGAAGTAAACACGTGCACTTCTCTGCAATATGGATCTTAGAGTAAACGACGTGTATCAAAGGCAGGAAGCATTTCCTTGCACAACAAAGGAGCTGCACTTCCTTCTAACAAAACATAAAACAATAGATTAGTGTTTGTAAGCCAAAGTTGAAGGAACTCAATGAATATCAACCAAAAAAAAAGTAATTTTTAGTCTTTCTAGGACAAGTGCAGAGCAAACAACTATTCATATGTTATTTGAGGGTTCCTTTTAGCTAATGTTAGAGCAATCAAACAAACACAATTGAAACATTAACTCCAAATCTTTCCAGTATCCAATATAAGTAACACGAAATTTCATTAATCAAACAAAAGGGGCAAGACCAAAATACAAAATTATCACTTTGCATTATAGTAAGACCAGTTCAACCCTAAAAAAGGTCTTCATATTTACAAATCCCCAAAAGTCGAAAGAACCAAAAAGCCCCAAATTCAGTTCCAAAACGAACACATATATATACATCGAAAGCACAGAAAAGAAGTAAACTCGATTAAACGAAGAAACACAACACAACCCAAAAGCACCGAGTTGAACAGAGAGATACATACATAGAATCAGATCTGATGAAGGCGATGTAAAATGTTAATTGTGAGAACTGAGAAGCACCGTAGTAAGCAAATAGCAGAATGAACGCCCAAAATACTCCGGCGGCTGCTTCTTGCCCCTTAATATACCAAAAAAAAAAAAAAATACAAAGTAGAATGTAAATAATTACTATTAATGGAAATTTTATAATTTGTCTGATTCACTTAAATTTGAATAAATTCATGTTTTAATAATGAATTTGTAAGATTATCTTTAATTCTTTGAGATATATTGATTGACATTTTTCGATCGAATGAGTTAGATTATCAAATGATTAAATTTGAAAAAATATCTATTATTTTAAGTTTGAATGTCTTCTACGATAATAATTACTACAATATTGATGATTTAGATCTGTTTTGTAATTGAAAGTAGATACGAAATATTATAAAGTAGAATAAATTATATAATATTGTAATAAACCAACTAAAAGAATTGAAAATTTTGGTGCAAAATAGAGATTTGCTACCAGAGAATTTCACAGATGTAATTTGGAAGATAGAAATGATGATCCTCTTTTAAAAACCAGAAGTAGGGTTTGAGATTTGCGAGGAAGAGACCTATCGTCTTTCGTCTCAGAGAGAATAACAATCAGGATTTTCATTGGTACTTTCATAATTTACCTAAATATCTCTATTGAATCTGCAGTTTCATAGGCAACTAATAAAGCTTAAAATTACTTATCTTTAATTATCATATAGATAATTTCATAAATATATATACACAACTGTGTTTTAAAAATTGACGATTTAAATCAAGATTGTTTATTTTAGAACTAGAAAATTAACTACTTCTTCGTAGATTTACTTCTCAATATTCTCACTCTTCTTGATTTTTTCATGAAGTTATTTCTTTATTAGCTAATAGGTTTATCTCTCTAGAGTACGAGATTCAATCATATTTATTAGAGATAACAAACAAATAGTAAAAATATAATATACTCTTTTCTATAATTTCTTATACAAATCAATCCAGTAAAATGCAAATATGAATAAATATTGTAGTTTATATCATGAAGGATAAAGAAATACCGTTTATACATCCAAATAACATTTGATGTTCTCATAAGACATCACTAAAGACTTTCGATAAATTGAAATTTGATCATGGTAGGATCAAATTGTATCCGAAGAATGAAAGAAAATCTTGACACAATGATATCGTCATGTGACTAGAAAGTTGCGTCCTTTCTGCCAACTCGCACTCACTGAAATTTAGGGCACCGAGCTATTCTTTTTAACACAGAGTAAAATGAGGAAGGCGAGTCTTACCAACCCAATTTAAATACAAAATTTAGTGCATAACAATTAAAGAAAAAAAAAGGATGAAATAATAGATTTTCCTAATATAGACTACTATAATTTTTATTTTATTTTATTTTTTTTTAATTTGGTAACTTTGTCTATTTCTCAAAAGTCAGTACTAAAGTTGTACTGGTCAGTATTTACAACATGTACTTCAAATTCTACTATATTTTACTAAATTGAGTCTAGTACATCAATTATGGAGATAGTATCATTTGAGTATAATTGATTACACCAAAAACATAATAGCATAAGACAATTTAGTTTGACTTTTTGCATTCTATTCTCAACACTTTCAAAAGCTCTAGAGTTCCTTTCCTTCCATAATGCCCACCATATACTAGTTGGGACAATTCTCCATCTATCTCTATTCTTGGATTGCTTTCTTGCTTCCTCCCAACTCTGGATTGCTTCTGTGATCTTGGTAGGCATGGTCCATGACATACCCTTAAAATTTAGGAATAACCTCCATAGTTGGCCAGTGATCTTGTAGTGTAGAAAGAGATGGTTAATTGTCTCAGCAATTTCCCCACAAAAGAAACATCTAGAACATAATGGTATCCCCCTTCTCTTTTAGTTGTCTTGAGTCAGTACAGTCTCCTTGGCTAACAACCATACAAAACATGCCACTTTGAGTGGAATTTTTGACTTCCAAATTCCTCTCAATGGCCAGTGACTTTGAGGCTGATTGTTGATATTCAACCAATTGTATGCACAACCCATCTTAAAGCTGCCCTTTCGATTGTCTTTCCACCACAAAATGTCTTGACCTCCTTCCACTCCATTAAATTGCCAAATGGTGTTGAAAAAATCTGATACCCTTTGAATCTTCCAATCATTTAATTGTTTTCTAAAGATGAAGTTCCACCCTTGAAGAGTTCAGTGAACTACTATGGTCTTCTGTTGGTGAGATACTAGAGAATATATATCTGGATACAAGACCTCTAGCCTACCTACCTCATGCCAAGCATCTTTCCAAAATTCTGTTTTCTCTCCATTCCTCACTTTGATCTTTGTGTTAGCCTTAAACTCAAACCACAGAGATCTGATAGATCTCCATACACTAACCTCATATGGTGTAGTCACTTCTTTGGTCATCCAGTTATCTTCCTATTCATATTTTGCTTTAATGACTTCCTTCCAGTAGGACTGCCCTTCATTATTGGACTTCCACAACCATTTCATCATAAGGAATTTGCTTTGATTCATCAAATTTCTTATTTCGAGACCTCCATGCTTCTTTCCCACTATCACATCATCCCATTTAACCAAGTTGTAGCCTTTCCTATCACTGTTTTCTTGCAAAAAAAAATCTTCTGATTTTTTCCAACCTAGTGATTACACTTTTGGGAATTGGGAATACTGACATCATATAGGTCGGTAGTGAATCAAGAACAGAATTAATCAAAGTCAACCTACCACCCCTGGAGAGATATTGTGATTTTCGTCTTGCTAACTTCATTTCACATTTCTCAACCACATTGTTCCAGATTTCATATGACTGAGATTTGGCCCCCAAAGGCATCCCAAGATATGATGTAGGCAGTGCTCCAATTTCCCCTCCTAGAACAACATTTAAAGATTCCATGTTGTGTACTTCATTAATTAGATGGAGGTGGCTTTTCCTCCAATTAATGTGTAGACCAGAGAACCCTTCAAACAACACTAGGATCACCCTCAACATCTTTAGTTGGCCTTCATCAGCATCATATAATATCAATGTGTCATCCGCATACTGTAGATGTGTAATTTCCACATTATCAACTTTAGATCTGTTGACCTCAAAACCTCTGAGCCATCCCCTCACTTTAGCTAATTTGATCATATTGTCCAACCCTTCTATAGCAAATAGGAAAAGGAAAGGAGACAAAGGGTCTTCTTGCCTCAGTCCCCTCTTTGCACTAAAGAAACCAACAAGGGATCCATTCATAAGTACTGAGGATCTCACAATAGTGATACAATGTCTGATCCGTTAGATCCACTTCATCCTAAATCCCAATCTCCCCATTGTGGTCAAAAGATATTCCCAATTAACATGGTCATAGGCTTTTGCCATGTCTAGATTACAAAGTCTTCCTGGTTTCTTTTGCTTTTGTCTGGAATCCACTGCCTCATTAGCTATCAACATTGCATCCATGATTTGTCTTCCTTGGATAAAAGTCATTTGTCGGGAATCCACAAGTTTAGCCATTACCCCTTTCATTCTTTCTGTCAGAACTTTAGCAAAAAACTTATAGATGCTGCCTATTAAGTTGATGGGTCTGAAATATCTCACTTCCTTAGCACCCTTCTTCTTTGGGATGAGAGTAATAAATGTTGCATTCAAACTTCTTTCAAACACTTCCTGCTAATAGAAGTTTTGGAAAGCTTTCATGATGTTCTCTTTTACCACCTCCCAACATTTTAAGAAAAAACCCATGGTGAATCCATAGGCCCAGGTGTTTTATCAATCATACATATTTTCAGACATTTTAGGACTTCACTTTCCTCAAAGTTCCTTTGCAGATTCTCCTTTTCCTCCTCTGTTAACCCGGGGCAATTAACATCAGTTTAGGCAGGTCTTGTTAGTAGTTTCAGTATATAGCTTCTTGTAGAAGTCTACTATATCTCCTTCAATTCTTGCAGGATCTTGGATTAGTTCTTCCTTGGATTACTAGTTCATCAATGTTGTTGTACCTCGTGTGTGCATTGGCCATTTTGTGGAAGAACTTAGTGTTCTTGTACCTCTCTTTTAACCATAGTGATCTTGATTTTTGTCTCCATGAAATTTCTTCATATTTGAGCAATTCCTCGAACTCCAGTAATCTAGAATTCTTCCTTGTTACCTCATCCTCTGTTAGTGCTCTACCCTTACTAACTTCGTCAAAAACAGTCAGCTCTTTGAGTAAGTTCATCCTTTTAGCTCCCAGATTCGCTTGATCACTCTTGCTCCAAACCTTAAGCCTTTCTTTTAATGCCTTAAGTTTTGAAGCAAGTATGAAATTCGGTCTCTCAGAGAAGCTGAAAATGTCCCACCATTTTTTCATTCTATTTGTGAACCCTTCTATGTCTATCCACCAGTTTTCAAACTTGAAATAATTTTTGTTTTGGTTCCACACTCCCCCAGCAATGCAATAGGAGTGTTGTTTTGGTTCCCCACTCCCCATTAATGCAATATGAGTGTGGTCTGATCCGAGTCTTTGTAAAGCTATCTGTTTGATGTTGTTGAAGCTTTCATCCCATTTTTTTGATATCAAAATCCTATCAATTCTGGAGGCAATGTCTTGATTGTCTTATTTGAACCAAGTATACTGGCCATCCTCTAGTTGAATATTAAGCAACTTCAGATTTTCTATGAAATCTGAAAATTCTCTCATGTCTTTTGTTCTTCTCAAACGGTTTCTTTTCTCTGAGTTGAACCTCACCACATTGAAATCTTCACACACAGCCCAAGGCCAAACTATTAAACCCCTTATTGCCCCTATTTCCTACGAGACATGCCTTCTTTCTATATAACAGTTGGGGGCATAAACCCCTGTAATGTGACAACTGAAGTTTTGAAATTGAGCTTCAAATTTGCAAGTTATGTGGTAGATGTCAGTCTCCAAAATATCCCCCTTCCACACTCTATTGTCCCACAACATTAGAATTCCCCCTCTAGTCCCGCTAGCTTCCAAACATGCATATTTAACTCATCTCCCTCCCAAATTTGCCTAACCTCCTCTATCACGTCCCCTTCTAACTTAGATTCTTGCAAACAAATAATGTTTGCATTCCATCCCTCAGTAACACTTTTGACTAATCTTTTCTTATCTTTATTATTCAGTCCCCTTACATTCCATGAAACAAATTTAAACTTCATATATCACTAAGGAGCAAGTTTCTCCACATACCCTTGTTTTCACTATTTTTAAATTTCACATCAAAGCTTACTAGACGTTTTAACTCTTGAGAACCTCAGCATCTTGTTTTCTTGCATACAACCTCTACTTCCATTCTTCTAACTTGTGTTGAACTATCTACTTGAAGTAATAACTCCAAGGACTCCTCTTCATAGCCCTGGAAATCAACACCCAAAACTTTACCCAGTTTGATCAAGTTTTGTTGTGCCCAGCTTGAAGTCTCTCTCTCCTTATTTTTTTTTTCTTCTTACTGTTAAATTTGCAGTGGTTCTGGTTCCTCAATCTCCCATCCTTCATGAGAGTAATTGAACCATTATCCTCCTTTTTTGAAATCTCCCCCTTAGTTCATTATCATCTATCTTTATTAATTGGCGTTGAGATTCGATAATTGATTCCCCGACTATGTTTACCATCTCCTCCTCCGCATGGGCAATTTGATTCAAGTTCTGTGTGGTTGTTCTTTCTGTTTCTTGATTGTACTGCAGCTATGGGAGTTTTGGAAAATTACCACTGTTAAGTGGTATTGGGCTTTTACAAGTTATGTCATTAAAAATGACCTGAAAAGTTTGGCCTATTCTTGTAAAGTTTCCTCTTTCTATTGGGTTGCTAATGGCCCAAAGCTGCTTTCTCAATTAAATGACATGTGTGCCCCACGTGTGGCCCTCTCATCTCTTCCTTTTACAATTGTATCCACTTGTTCCTCTTATGCAAAATTACTAAATTGGTGGGATTGTACTTTTCCACAGGCTTTAGTACTGACTTTACCACAACCTTTACCACCTTCAGACTGCTGTGTAAATGCATGTACTGGGTATTTATGTGCTCTATCTTCTCCATGTGCTATATCTTCTCAGGTGACTATTTTCAGTTTGCAAAGATTTCGATTGTAACTCTACTCTGACTTGGCACTCAACCCATATCAGAAAGTGGAATATTACTCCATTTTTGGAGATTGAAATTCTTTGGGAATGTTTCTTCAATCATCTGCAACTAGAATTCTTACCCACTTCATAAAATTTCTTAGTTCTGTTTCCTTCTCTGTGGCCACCCAACTTCCGCATAAGTTTGTGATTTCTTGAAATACTCTCTCCGAACAGAGATGAAGGGGGATTCCAACAATTTTGATCCATGTTTCCATCTTCAGAGTATTATTAGGGAGACAACCTACCATCGGATTCCACCATTCTAGATTGAATCTGTGATTCTTCCAGTTCCACTACCCGTGGAGGGTTTGTTCTGCCATGTTTTTGTTAGGGAACTCAAACAGAAACATACCTCCATACATTTCATTGATGTTAACTCCAAATGCCTTTTTTCAGAGTGTTGGCGACCATCTTCTTATCTCACGCAAAGTTGGCTTTTCCTTCATCTGTCATTCCAGATGACCTACTAGGTATCTTTCTAGAAGCCCATTCTCTTGGTCTTCAACATGTGTGAGGACTTCAATAATGCTAGCATTGTTCGTAATCTTTGCCTCCTTTAGAGCCTTTGATTGCCATTTACTATCCTTAACTGCTTTTGCATAAGGGTAGTTGGCTTTGGTTATTCTAGGAGGTCCTGACACTTCCATTCTTTTAGAGCATTTAATGAAACTTTCAATTTTAAATGCTATATCATGTCATCCCACATTCAAGGCTAATTATGGGATGACCAGTATGGACCTACCCCATTATTGATGGAAATGATACTTATAAATCTTCCATGTTCATTATGTTTCCTAGTACATAAATGCTCTGCCTCTTTCTGCAGTTTTCCATCTTCTGATTGTTTTCTTCTGATCACTAGAAGCTTCTATGAGTGTGAAGCAGATCCATTACATGGTTTTGCTGCTCATGGAAGATCTCATCATCATCTTTCTACTCCTCTCAACCCATCCGAACCACATAAAGCTGCCAGAGCTCCATTTAGTGATGTCGAAAGACTTAAAACCTGCATTGAAATAAATTCTATTGTCACCCATTGCAAAGTTTGAAAGAAGGATTTGAATCTCGAAAAACTATCACGTAAGGTAATAGTTAAGAAAGGTAATGAAAGGGAAGGAATGGAAATGAAAGTTCCGACGAGAGAGTGCCGGAAAGAGGGACCTCCCCCTAGGAAGTAGGGGAGGGAGTTACCTCGGGACAGGTGCCTGGGAGCATTTTGTTTTTACAATGAGGCAATCATGAAATATGCAAAACTTCGAATCATTGTTATTTCTTCATATGATTGAGATTTGATGATTCGTCTAATTCTATTTGTTTGTATTATTTTTCTTTATAATTTGTTTGAAAATGAATATTTTTTTAGAAATTTTTAATTCTAACTTTTTATATAATCACATATTTAAAATCATAAAATTAAATAATTTGATACACATTTTATTTTATAATTGGGAAAATGGACAAATATACCCCCAAACTTTTGAAAATGGTATGTCAATACCCTCCGTTATACTTTTCGTCCATCAGAGCCCCTGTTGTTCAATAATCAGTGCACATTTTCCCCTCCCACTAACGGAAGAATAATTAGTGACATGTGGCGCAATCCTACAGCTTAATCCAGTTTGACCAATTAATAAACCCAAAATTTATACCCGCCTAATGACCCATTTAACCCACCTAATGCCCCCATTACCCACACAAATACTAACCTATTACTCATGTAAATTACTCATATCCGCCACAAAATTCCATGGAAATTTTCCTGTAAACCCACTGTTATTTGCATAAAACTGGTTAACTCAGTGAGTGAAGATACATTCGGAAATGACCTAGTAAATTCATTATTACCAACATCCAAGTAATTCAAGCTTACACACTTGTTCAAATCATCAGTAACTTGCCCAGAAAACGAATTGTAACCTAGAGAGAGCTTTTCCAATGAGTTAAGTGAACATATTTTATCAAATGGAACAAACCCAGAATTTTTTTAACTCGAAAGCTCGATTTCTTTGACTGACCTATCGAAATTGCAAGTGATGCCAGTGAACTTACTGAGAGGAGTATTGGGTTCCCAATTTTTGAATACATTGATGGTGGGCTTTGATAAAGAGGATTGGATGGATAAAAGTGTTTGAAGCTCGTCGGAAAAAGCGATAGGGAAGAGAAGGAAGAAAGAGAAAATAGAGAAGAAGAAGATAATGGGCGGGTTTTTAGGATTTGGGTTAAAAGATTCGTCTAACCGGGTTGAGCCATAGGATTGCGTCGTGTGTCACTAATTATTCTTCTGTTAGTGGGAGGGGCAAATGTGCACTGATTATTGGACGGCAGGGGCTTTGATGGACGAAAAATATTACAAAGGGTATTGATATACCATTTTCAAAAGTCTGGGGTATATTTGTCCCTTTTCCCTTTATAGTTTGATATACATATTTTTAAGGGAAAACAGGACAAATATACCCCCGAACTATCGTAAATGGTATGCAGATATCCTCCGTCATACTTTTGGAACATTGGTGTCCCTGCCGTCCAAGAACTAGGACATATATCCCCTTCACTCTAACAGAAGACTACATAGGGACACATGACTCAATCTTATCCGTTGATATGATATTTAATAAATGTCGGGCCGGTGGATTAGATTATGACACATGTATGTATGTTAGTATAAACGGTATATATACTCTAGTTTTTGGACAGCAAGGGCACCAATGTCCCAAAAGTATGACGAAGGGTATCTGCATACCATTTACAATAGTTCGAGGGTATATTTATCCTTTTCCCAATTTTTAATTAAGATCACAAGATTCAAACTTCATTTATTTTTGAACCTCTATATCATGTTAATATCATATAACTTGAAAAAAGAGGGACCACAATTTATTTGAGAATATATGGACATCTAGGAAATGAAATTATTATATTAAAAAAAAGTTGAACAAAAGAGGTTATGTGACATTTTCCAAAACCCAATTGGGACAGGTTCCAAATATTTACTTAATTATCACACTACAAATATAATAAGAGAAGTTTAAATCTAGGTTATTTAAAATTCCATTTGTCTATATTCTTGTCTATTCAAGATATATATTGGCATGTTGCATTATTTTCAAATAAGTGAATATTCAATGGGCAACTATCACCTAGCCATGCCACATTTGCAAGTTGCCAATTGTACCTATTTTATTATTTCCTTTTAGTAATAAAGAATTATTCAAGGATCAATATCAATATTATTCAAAATTCAAATCATAATAAGTTTCCTGTTTACTTTTCCTACTTAAATATGTTTTCATCAAGTCTTACAATTTTATTAGCCTATATATAAACAAAATATAAACCTTGTATAATCAGCTGGGTACACAATATTCCAATTAAATTGGATACATATATCGTAAATTGCATCTAGTAAATAGTTCAATGAATGAATGAATCAGTTCGATTTTCATAAATGTCGAATCAATGGGGTTGGCTATTAATAGTGACTTGCAAAGGGGAAAGCCTTCAGACAAAAAATTGAAATGGCTCATAATCGAGATTTCTTGTTAAGGTTGAATGAATTATTCTTATGTCACCTCCCTTGTGGCTGCTTGCTTTTTGTATATTAAATTGTACCTCATTGTCCATAATAGTTTGGTACGAAGTAAAATGTTTTCTTGAAAAATAAGTTGATTTCTAACTTATTTTCTCAAGTTTGTTTGGTGAGTGAAAAATATTTTCTAGTGTTTGATTGATATTTTTTAGAAAAAATCTTTTATTTTTTGCTAGAGAGTAGAAAATATTTGAATTGGAACTCCACCTAACACCCAACCCGGGACTCGATTTGACACTCAATGCGGGACCCGACCCTAACTTCTGATTTGGAACCGATATCGGCAACCAATGTGAGACCCGACCCAGACTCTCAATTCGAAATTTGACTTTTGAACCAAGATTCTGCCCCGACATCCAACTTGGGATGCGACCCTGCCCCTCGATCTGGAACTTGACTTCCAAACCGAGACCCTACCTCGACATCCAATTCGGGACTCAACTTTCAAATTGGATTCAACCCCGACAATTTATTCGGGATCCAAATCTGGGACCCGACTTTCACTCTCGATTCAAAACTCAATTCCGACATCCGACTCGAAACCCAACCTCACACTTGACTTGAAACCAAATATGGAATCCGACTTCAAATCCCGACCCATGACCCGACACTCAAAACGGGATCTGACCGATCCGGGACTCGAAATAGGGTCTCGAATCTAGGTCGGTAGTAGGGTCCTGAATCAAGAATCAGAAGTTTAATTCCGGATTAGTCTTGGAAATCGATACTCAAAACTTGAGTTAAGGTGTGAGGTTGAAAAAGAGTTTTGTAATTTTCCTTAAATTTAAGGAAAATAAGTTGATTTGGAAAACATTTAAGTCAATCAAAAATTGGAAAACATTTTTCCATACCACACACATGTGAGCATGATGTGTTATTGTGCAACTTGGTTTCTCTAGTCAACCTTAAAAGGTTTAAAATTGTACAATTCTTCATATTTTTTTCTCAAGAATGGCTGCTACATTTTCTTTCTTCTTTGTCACAATCTTGATCTTGGTTTTCGCCATTGTTGAAGGTCGAATTCTTGAACATGAAGTTAGTAGTGAAAGGATCTCAGATGGAGTTGAACACAAACTCAAGAATCATTCAAATTATCTAAGTCTAGGCAACTTGAAGGAACTTCCTTCAGGGGATCAATGTAATCACATATATGGTTTTTTTCCATGTGCAGAGAATACTGGAGGGTACTTATTCATGATTGTCACATTTCAATACTTGTTGATTCTTGGTGAGAAAGTATTGGCCATTGGAAGCAACAGGCTCTTTAGTATCCTTGACACTGGTATTTTTGGTGCAAGTATCTTTCCCACACTTATAACTTGGCCAAGAATTGTTATGGCCTTTGGTAACTACTCATCTAATACTCAATCACCTTTTTAATAATCTTGTATCTGGGCCATAGGGTACCAGGTCCATCAAAACTTGGACAGATGATAAAAAATCAGGTAGTTTTTTTTTTTTTTTTTTGCTTAACCATTTATTCATACAATTTATGTTATATAGTATTATCCTATTTTTGTTCTTTTGCTCAATATCCCCTCAGTTAGTCCTTGCATACCCTTATCATCAGTAAATCATTTCATATTTCGCCTTACCTCTAACATTAGTCTAACATGAAATGGTTAGACTTCACGTGCCTAATTTCTTTCCCTTGATCTTTTTACTATGGTTATATATTACGCTTAGATTAGAGCTCCATTAGCGGTGAAAAGTGAAAATGAGACTTTAACCTAACGTCTTGGGTAAAATTAGACCAAAATTTTAAAGTAAGACAGAGTTGCTCAACTAACATAATGATGCTGTCAATGCACAGAACATAAGCTCTTATTCATATACTGTCATCAAACAATCCTTTGTATGAAACTTCTAACTAGCCTTTGGTTTTTGCAGCATCTGGACTATTGGTTACTAGAGAGAAAGCTCAAGTATCAGTATCTTCTGCACTTGGTTCCAATGTTGGTTCTAGTGTCTTGAATCTTACTGTACTCTGGGGCATATGTGTTATACTTGGCAGACAAAATACCTCAGGAAATTCAAATAGTGCAGAATCCTCCACTTCTACTTTGAAGTTGGAGGACTTGAAGAGTATGTTCATTTACCTTGAACTTAAGAAAAACAAAGATTTAAGAATCACAACTTTTTTTTTTTGGTACTTACAGGTAGAGGAGTCATAACAAACAATCTTACTGGTTATATAGCTGGAATCATGTTTCTCTCACTTGCACCATTCACAATAATGCTATTCGGCAATGTCATCAGTTCATCAGTAGGAAAGCGCATTACCATTCTTGTTGCTCTTATTGTATCAGTCACATTTTTGCTGTCATATTTCACTTACCAGGTGATCAACAAAATCTTGATTCACCTACTAGCTTTGGTGTTACATTTCTGTCATGTTAAAGTTTGTGTTTCTGATATGTGTAGATGTGGAATCCATTGATTCAACAAAAGAGTTTAGAGTACATAAAACACCAAAATCTGGTGCAAGTATTTGTGCAGCATATCCAAAGGCAAGCAAGAGGAAATCTCTTTAAAGGGGGTCATCCTGACATTAACGCGCTTAAAAGGTAGTAAGATTTTTCGACACCCTTATAATGAGTCAAATTTTCCACTCTTACTTTTAAGTGAATATTCGATCAAAACAGAGATGGAAGGATAAATGAAGAAGAGTTCATTGAGGGATCCAAGAAGTTGATACAGGAAGCTAAGGACGATTCCACCTCGAAGAAATTTCTTGATGAGGCAAATTTTCACCTCCTTTTGCTCTTTGTCACTAATATAGACTCTAGGGGCTGGTTTTGTAACCAAAAAGATCACCTTTACTTGGCCAAATTAGAAGAATGTTGATAGAAAGAAGCTGGACTATGATCACGATTAGTTTGAGCTAGTAAAATGATTTACTTTGCAACTACGTAAATATGCAGATAGTTAAGGCATACACGGAGGGACAAAAAAAAGATATAGTTAAGATTGAAGAGCTCATACCACGAGTTTTGAAGCAAATTCAGAACCAAACAATTGAATCCGAAGGCCTTCGAAATGATGATGGTAGCCCCAACATCGAATCCATTAAAAGGTATACAATATTCATTCTCTCAAGTTTTGAACCATATTTTCAAAAAACTCAGAATCTTGATCTGTACACCTCAGATGAAGTCTGTCCCAAATGAGAGTTTTTCACAAGTTCCTAAGGATCAATATCTCACTAATCTTTATCATCTGATTGTGTTACAGGCTCTTCCATAAGTTAGATGATGATCATAACAGTTATTTAACACCGTCAGAGCTGGAGAAGCTAACGGAAAATGTCAAATTCAGACAGGCACGCCTGAATCACAAAACCTCTGTAAAGGAAATCATGAAGGACTTCGATCAAAATGATGATCACATGATCGATGAAAATGAGTTTCTCCGTGGTGTGACATATTGGCTTAGTAATGCCAAGCAAACTACCAAAGAACATCATGATAAGGTAAAAATATATTCTAGCTAAATACTCCTATATGGTGTGATATATGTACTAGTAGAGGCAGAGTTTAGATTTTGAGTTTATGGGTTCTGAATTATAGAAAAGAAAAAAACAACTTACTGGTTCTGGATAAATTAAGCTATTGAGTTCTGCCAACCCTATTAGCAGAACTGTTGCCCATCCTTGTACTAGTTATTTACGGTTTGTTGGAATTTATTTTCTACAGCTGATGTGGGGAGAAGTTGACAAGTTCTTGGATGAAGCAGAAAGAGGAAACCATAGACGTTTCAACCACTCTCTGGTGTTAAAATGGGACATCTGCAAGTCTGTGTTGCAAGTGATTTTGGGCATTGCTATATTGACACTGTGTGCAGATCCAATCATGGATAACATTATACGACTGGCGAGTGCAATTGGCGTGCCTTCTTTCTTCCTATCATTTGTCATAGTACCTTTGGCTATCAATGCAAGAACTGCAATAACAGCAATAACTTTACTATCTTCAGCAAATCAGCAGAGTTGCACAACTTCTTCTTTGACATTTTCCGAGGTCTGCATATCTTTTCTCACGAAAGTACTTTCTTTCTTTGTAATTTTGTCTTAAGACTCTTGACAACTCTGTTCTTCAATTTGTTTTACAAGCAGATCTATGTGGGGGTGATCATGAACAACATTATGGGGATGTCAACTGTGTTAACTGTATTATATGCCAAAGACTTGAGATGGGAGTACTCACCTGAAGTGTTGGTATCTATGGTGATATGTGGTGTAACTGGCTCTTTTGCATTCACCCGTACCACTTATCCACTTTGGACTTGTATTGTAGCTTTCTTGTTTTATCCTATAGCACTTGTACTACTTTATATTTTACAATAGTTACAATATAATTATTCTTGTAATTAAAATCCTCTATTCGTGGTGCTGTTACTGCTTTACACTAATTACTATAATTTGGATCCATCAATCTCAGATTCTTTTATGCTTTTTTAGTATTTGTAATTTTTTAAGTTCTCTATCTTTCAGATTTTGTCCAAGCTAACTCATAAGAACAGCAACAAGTGAGCAAAGGAGAACAAACTAATGCAACAGCTACTTCTAGTTAGTACTAGATACACATATCCATTCGTCTCATATAAATTGATTACTTTTCATTTTGCACGGTACTGAAGAAATTATAAATAAGAAAATAACTATATTAATTCAACCCTTAAAAAACTTTGTGGGAATTTTACAAACAAATGTGACACTTTCAAAAGGAATTATCGGCAAGGGTAATATAGGAAAATTTTAAATAATGTTTTGTTGATTTAGTAAGACGATCAACTAATATGAGACAACTATTTTTAGAATAATAGTCACTTAATATGGGACGAAGGGAGTGTCAAAAAGTTAGCCAAATTTTTATATGATTTTAAAAAGATTTTAAGTTGTTAGTACTTTTTATACCATTTTAAAAATAATATATAATACTCTCTTTGTTTCAATTTACGTGGCATATATAGAATTTCAAAATTTAATCATTTTTTATATGTCTTTTAAATATTTAACGTAATTTTCAGATCATATATGTTACTTCTCCTGTCCCAATTTATGTAGCACTGATAAGATTTTTTTAGAGTCAAGTGATTTTTTATATGTATTTTATACTTTTTAAATTGTTAATTATTGTGATTTATAAATTGATACTAATAGAATTTCGAGAGTCAATTAAATTTTTTGTATAACTTCTAAATATTTAAGTTGTTAATTATTATGATTTATAGTGTTATTTATGTTTATACAATTTTTAGATATATAACAAACTTAAAAAAAGACATAATTTTTCCATATTTGGTACACAAGTAAAGTAATTAGCATTTTAAAAAATGATTTTGCCATAAAAAATAAAATGAAAGAAGTTATGAGGTATAAATAAAGAGAAGGAAATAAGAAGTGGGACCTATATTATATGCATTAATTAATAGAGGGAAAGTGGAGAAAAAGAATTGCCCACATGCATGGAAAGTAGGCAATTTTTTTTGCGGCTGAGAAGTAAAATGTGGAAGGGCTTTTATGTCCCAAATTTTAAAAGTACAACTACAAAAAAGTGAAGTACAATATTATTTAAGTATCAACATTAGAAAAGTATTAATAGTTGGACCAAATTGCCCTTAAGCTTTCCTGAATATGGCAAAAAACAGCCATGTTGAAAGTTGAAAAAGGGTCTTGAAATTACCAAAAGAAGAGAAGAAAGAGTAAAAAAATGATGACATGTTACTCAATTGTTTGCAATATATAAGCAAGGGAATGAACACAGATTCTTGAATTTACCATTCATGCTTTTATTAATGTTGGACAAATCTTGCACCTGTGTCATTTATCATCATCCACCCAGCAATGGACAGTCGATTATATGGAGATTGGCATTGTGGCTGTAGATTCCTTGAGGTATCGATGCCAAAACAGGACAGTCCTCTATATAGAGTCTCTGAAGTGAGGAGCAATTCGGCAGCCACTCTGGAAGCTCCATCAGGTTGGGACAATTGGCGATTCTGAAGTACTTTAATGTTGTAGGAGCAGTATCTTTAAGTTCCAATGGTAGAGTCGCCAACTTAGGAAGCCCCATTAGAAGCAAGGATTGAAGACTTGTTAGGCCTGACATTCCTTCTCCATCCATCAAATCAAGTTCTTCACAGTTCCAGATCCATAGCTTTTCAAGTGAAGTCAGATATCTAATACTGCTTGGAAGAGAACATAAACTTGGGCATTCATAGATACGCAAAACCCGAAGTGCAGTAAAATGCTGCACCAGTTCTGGCTGCAATTTTGGGAAACAACATTTGAAAAGAAGCAAAAATTGAAGAGAAGTGAAAGCATGTTGATTCTTGATCCCTGCTGATATCTGATGTGTAGTCAAATACAAGGTCTTCAGGCTGATTAACTTTCTAAAGTCTCTTGGCAACTCCTTAAGCTGTTCACAGTTAATGAGGTTTAGGGTGTGCAGATTTACTAATTTGCTCATAGACCTTGGAAGAAACTTGATATTACCACTGTCACTAAGGTTAAGGTATCTTAATTCCTTCAAGTGACCTATCGAAGTTGGCAACTCCTCAAGATCTAGATTGTTCAAGACTAACATCCGAAGGCATTTGAAATTTGACAACATTGTCTTGACAAAGAACTTGTTTACAGGTCCAATGTTAAAAGAATAAGAGAAAGACCTCAACTTTTGCAAAGGAAGCAAAATTCTGGGGAAGTGTTTCCTAGACATATCTTCTGCATGGAAAAATAAGTGGCGAACTCTTTCAGAAACCACAAAAGCATTGGGTTTCACATTTAAGCATTCTGCACCTGCTACTGACTGTGCAAGATCATGCACAAGATTGTGTATCTTACAAGCCAATATTTCTCCATCAAAAGCTTGTACCACATCTAGGAAGCAAAACCTTGATAGCAACTCATCAAAGTACTGATTACCGATATCTTCCAACTTCCTGTTTCTGTTTGAACTCTGTATAAATCCTTGAGCAATCCACCGATTGATAAAATCCTCCCTCGGAATTTCTTGACCTTTGGATAACATGGAGCAATAGGCAAAGCACTGTCTTAGATGTGATGGCATCTGTTCATAGCTCAATCTCAATATTGGTAAAATGTCAGATTTATTCTGTTCGATTTCCCATATCTCATTATCTCTTATTTGCAACCATTCATTCTCGTCTGTTTTCATGTACAACAACCTTCCCAAGGTTTTCACAGCCAAAGGCACTCCTCCACACTTTTTCACAATTTCTTTTCCTATTTCTACTAGATCAGGAATCAAATTGTCCTGCCCTCCAAATGCACATTTCAAAAATAAAGATAAGCAGGCATCATCAGCAAGGCCTCCCAAACAATAAGGCGGAACTGTTCCAGTAATCAAAGCAACCATCTTACTACGTGTAGTGACAACAATTTTACTACCTCTGGAACAATTCATCAGCAACTCCCTCAGATCTGTCCACTTGTGTTGATCTTCATTCCACACATCATCCAGCACAAGTAAATACCTTTTCTGTTGCAAAACCTCTCCCAAACAACCTTGTAATTGGTCCATATCTAGGTGGTCAAAACTCTCTCCTGTTGCGGACCTCAGAATTTTCTCAATTACCTTGCTCAGACTAAAATCTTCTGAAATACTAACCCACATTCTAAGGTCAAAATTCTGAACAACCCTATTATTGTTATAAACCAACTTAACAAGTGTGGTTTTTCCAAGCCCTCCAAGTCCAACAATAGGAATCACAGAAATATTTTCCTCATCATGAGAATCTATCAGCTGTTTTACAATGTTTTCTTGATCATCATCTCTACCAATGATATCTGATGCCCTCACAAAGGAGTGTGTTTGTTCTCTACTCGTATTCTCAGCTGGAATTACATAAGTATATTCCGTGAACTGGAAATTTCTCCGATCATCTGCAATCTCATTCAGTAGCTCCCTGATTTCTTTTACCTTTCTGCCAATCTTGAATCGATATATAATTGGATTTGAACTTGAAAAGAATTTTCTTACCTTCTTCCTAAAGCTTTTCTGGAAATGCATTTGCAGCAACAGTTGTGTTGATAAATCATCCATCAAATCATCGACATCATAAACAACATCTCTGAGCTTTTCCAGCCAATCTCTCACTTCATGGTTCTTTGCCTGTTGCTCGTTTGCATCTAGAAGTACAGCTTTGATGGTGGATAGAGTACTTTGGAGTTTCCTTAGCTCTGTCTTAACATTCCAAGCTAGACTGATCTCATATACAGCAATTGAAGAAACTTTAGCCAAAACTCGTTCAATGATATTGAACAAGAAAGATTCCGCCATCGATACTAAGAGTAGGATCTACATTCTCCAAGTCAACACCTCTTTGAAAAGTCATGCAGGCTTTGATAAAAGGATTGTGAACCACAAACAACTAACAGAGAAGACATTTTAAGACTACTGTCTTTACTTTTGCAACTGTATAATTTCCGGTAATAAGAAAAAAGTAAATCCAGATTAATGATGGGAGACTATCTATCTTGGTTGGGAGATCGGATCAATCCCGTAGGTGGATTATACGTTAATCTTAGTTTTGAGCCAAGTGAGGAGTATAGGAAAATATGTGATGATGAACAAAGGGTTGACTCAGAAATTTATTAACCTGCCGTCCACTCTTGCAAATTAAATAGTTTCATGTGTCATATGGATAGAGAGTTTAAGTTATGTACACCGTCCTAACAAATTTTTATACCTATATATATATATATATATGAGTAGAAAAACGATGGGGTAGAAAAAATTAATATCTCAAAGAATTTGAACCATTGTGACTAGATGCATGAATTCAAATAAAATTATTATTTAATATTAAATTAATTATTATATATTAATATTAATTTAGTTTAGGGATAAAAAGGGCAAAATGGTAATTTGGAAGAATTAAGAATGTAATCAAAACAGGTAGGACCAGCCTCTGAAGAAAAAAACTATCTAATTGTCTGGTACCCTACCATTTCCACTCATTATTTGGTCTACACAAATGGCAAGAGAGCTAACTAGAAAAGACATCAATATGGACTTACTGGATATACCTATTTTCATTTTTTCTTCTTGCTCGATATAGGGTCCTCCTCCACAAGGTAGTGGTAACGTCTGCGTACATTCTACCCTTCCTAGACCCCACTTTGTGGGATTTCACTGGGTATGTTGTTGTTGTTGCTCCTTAGTAGTGTCACACCAGTATGATTCTGGTTAAACGGCGCATTCCTCAGCTGGGAGACTAATGACCAAAGGCTAACATAGCGAGTCAGAATTCAAGATTACTCTTTAGAGCTCCCCATTTCTGATGACATTTGAGCTATGTTTCCCTATTGAAAAGTCTAAAATAGATAATGTTGAGGTTGTTGCCAATTTCTTTAGACTAATTGTTGATGCAATAACTCAATTCGCCTCTCTGATGCTTTTTCCTTCAATTGTTTTAAGTAGTATAGCAACTGTTTCTGCTGTATATGGTTTCAACATACTCTTGCCAGAAACCTTCAACATCATTATTTTGCCAGGTGATCCTTTAAATTGACTCAAATCACATGTCCCTAAGGATCGTGGATCGCTTAGTAATGAGGATCCTAAATCATCAAGTTTCCCAAAGAAGTAGCTTTAACATGTACTCTAATGGCATCGCAATCTTAGATCAAGCAATGCACGACCAGATGGAATGATAAGGACTGCAGATGAAAGCAGAATAAAACGCACATCTAACACCATTTTAGAACCATCATAGCATCATGAATTGCTGATTGAGCAGATAACGTGAAGTCAAATTCATGGAAAGAAATTCTATTAGAATGATAAGTCTTTTTTTCCTTCTGTCTTTGGATTTGAGGTGATAGATACAATTTTATTTTATTTTGATGAAAAAAGACTCGACTTGGTTAAGGTCATAGTAGATGGTTGATGTGTACAGGTTGCATCTCCTGGATGAAAAAAGACTGGACTTTTTTTGAAGGACTAAAAATAGCAAAGAATCAGTGGTTTATTTTGAGCATCCAACAGAACCAGACTGTCAATTTTACTCAAATCAATTGGAATAATTTTCAGTTTTAGTTATTAATCTGTCATACCACTCTCCGTTTCCCCGTTGGAGCTTGATGGATATTGTGTGCGCGCATGTATATATTCATTGAACACAGAGCTACCTATTGCATTATTTAAGCTTATCATTGTTGGATCTTGAGTTGAATTTTATTTAACCTGTATGAAACCAGAGGGTGCAGTTAATTCAATGATCATAGAGTTCTCTATGTACATAGACTGATACCTTCAGGACTTCTTCGACATACAATCATTAAGTTATGATATGCAAGGTAAACTGGTTTAAGATTGGATGTATCCCTCTTTGATTGCAGCTTCTGTCACCTATGACAACCACATTCATCATACACAGATTCTCATACCAGAGCCACATAATCTGACTAGCTCATTTAGATTTAGACTGAAAAAATGGCATCTCACAGTTTTTTTTTTATGACTGTGGTGTCCGGGCCAGCTTTCCACAGGATACCTGTCACCTCCCATCAGTAAAGTAACAGATACAAGGTAATGGCATCTCACAGTTCCAAACTAACACAATCATAGTCATAGGAATGGGGAATTATACAGGCTTCTCTACATTCCAGATGGAATTTTACTGTCTTACATCTCTGAAATCTGGTGGAGTGACAGCCCTACACTAACATATATACTAAACTAAAGTAACTCTTGCCAAGACACCTTACATGAGATCAGTTCCAAAAGTATACAGTAATCACCTTAATCAATCCAACAAAGATCAAATGAGATGATTAACCAACTTCATTGCAAAGACAGATAAGATAAAACAGACAAGTGACCCTTAAGAGTTATGTTCAGCTGTTCCAACATTATTGGAAGAGAAGGAATTAAGTAGGAGGAGTTTTCTTACTGAGTCCATCTTACATGCAGACCACTTTGGTAGAATTACTAGATTTAGGATCAAAAACATTTGCGAACTTAACTTCATTATTGGCCAAAATAAACTTGTGAGCCTTCTTAGCGCAAAGTAGACAATAATGAGCCTAGCCAAATCAGTTACTCAAGGCTGCACTCTAGTTGCAACGCAACCAGAATGCTGCCAACAAGTATCAGAGGCCAAAAAAAAGGCAGCCTGATGAAGTAAGCTCCCGCTATGTGCAGGGTATGGGGATGGGTTAGACCACAAGGGTCAATTGTATGCATCCTTACCCTGCATTTCTGCGAGGGCTGTTTCCACGGCTCGAACCTGTGAGACTGCAATCACTAATTTAGAAAACTAGTAACAGGTCAACCTTATTGCAGCTGCAAACAAATCTGGGCAGTGTTTAGTAAGATGTGAAAACTGAAATGTACAATGGTATTCCAGAAAAAAATGCCCTATCAAAATGAGGAAAATGACTTCCGACACTTATAGATGGAAGTCATTTTCCTTTTACAAATATCTCACTTGTTATGATCAATACATAGACATCACTGTTGACAGTTAACACCCAAAACTATCACCAGAAACATTATCTTTATAACGTGTCCTACACCTTGACAATTAGCTTATCCCATGTATTTTGTTATCCAATCAAACACGGAATAATCAATTTCCTAAGAGAGATAAATATTTTTCATGGAAAACATTTTCCTCCATATGGGAAGCACACCAGAATATCAAATTGCAATATGTACTATATCCATTCAATGCACCACCATAGCAGAATTATGGCTGCATTTTACATACATGATGCAGGTGCAGCTTCGACAAATGAATTATCTAAGAGAGAATCATATAATCTATTTAGCCTGCCAAAACAGAAATATTTGCAGATAAAGTACTAAAGACATTGATACTTGAAGCTTCAGCACTATCAAACCACTGTGACCTGAAAAACCATATTCTTCTAAAACAGATGCCAAAACTTACTGTAAATGATATTTATCCATAAATTTACAAAATCTGTAAGAAGCAAGCAACAATTCACAAACAAAGGAGAAGATGATGTTTCTGTACAATATAAATCAACCAACATGAAAAGGACCAATATCACCAGTTCGAACAGAGGCAGCAACCTCATCTGCAATAGTCAAGCAAGAGACTACCCAACCACTCAATGCCATCCACACCATCTTAGCCATCCACAGTGTTGTACTCCATGGAACCGCCATGGTCCAAGATTCAGCAAACCCAAAAAAGCAATCACCTTTCTACACCAAAACCATTTATACAAAACCCCAAATCCTCACTTCATCAAATAAATTTAGCCCAAAAAGCAATCACCTTTCCACACCAAATCCATATATAGAAAACCCCAAATCCTAAGGGATCCAAGATTTGTCGTTGACCAACCACCAAACTTTCAAAACAGGTTTCTGCTTCAACAGCTGCAAAGAAGTTCATACATAAGACAAAAGTGGGAATCAAGATCCTGTGAAAATCCTTTGATTTCACAAAAGGGGTATCAATCATATTATTCACTGACTTACCATTTAAAGAATGACATTTTTTGTGATATGGATTTGTTAACCATTTGTAAGCCTAGTGCTGTCGGCAAAAGACAAGTGTCTGGACCTAAATAGCTAAATTTCCAATCTGGCCCCTCTATTTTTTGGTATGCCATATGGTATGTGGTATTTAGAAACAATATGCCGAGATATCGAATATGAGTTATTGGCTAAAATCATCTCTCAACTATGACTCAAATCTAATGTACATTCTTATATTATCTAAGTGAACAAAAAACATCTTTATACTATCCAAAAAATAACAAGAATCATTCTTCAATCTATTTTTGTTAAGAAACTGATTAAATCAATAAAAAAAATTAATTTGATCATGTCTTGGCCACGACGAGAAGATCAAAGTTACCTAAAAAGAATAAAGATATGAATATGAAATGAATCTTTCATTCTCAGAATTTAAATTTTGTGTGTTGTTAGTTTATATGTTTTTTGCATCATCAAGTAAATTGACTTGCAACAATACATAAGTTTTGAAATATTTATACAGTAGGTTCCGATGGTTAGAAAGATTATGTAAAAAAAATTCATTTTAAAAATATTATGTCCAACTAATTAGAGATTTACTTTAATAAAATACTTAGGGCGTATGTACTATATATACAATGCAATTTGCATTTTATGCAATGTACATAAATGCTGAAAATTTAGTGAAATTACGTAGGCGTTTAGTTATGAAAATAAAAAAATAATTACTTCATTCGAAAATTTTGAAGTTGGAGTAGTATTTGACCATATTTTTACAAAGAATATTTAGAATTTGAATATATTTTGTATGAATATGATTTAAACCCTTAATTTCTAAAAATTATAAAAATCACTTAATTTGACTAGCTTAACCATGTGTACATATATTCATTCGACTTGACACTTTTTTTGTTGGTGACGTGAGTTTCTTAAAAAAATAGACAGAAGGATGAATCTTGCAACTTTTTAGACAGTTCAAGGATGTTTTTTGTTCACTTATATAACACAAGGATGTACTTTAAGTTTAGGTCATACTTTAAGAATGATTTTAGCCAAAAACTCTACCAAATATCATACTGCAGTATATAGTTACATAAATAAAACACACACACATATAGTGTGTGTGTGTGTATATATATATAATATTAAAATCTATCTATCTATATTACCTTAAAAGTATGAACTCCTAACTTGAATGTTAAATTATTATAGTATCTCTAACTTAGGTTGTGACTTTTTTGATGAGTTGTGACTTTTCAAAGAGTTGTGATTTTTCCAAAGAGTTGTGACTTTTCCTTTGGGCTGTGACTTCTTGGAAAGGTCATGACTTTTCAAATAAGACACAAAAAATACTTGTTCATACTATCCTTTGTTGACTATAAATAAAGGGGTTTCCTATCATTTTTCGACCACAATTTTTTTTAATATTCACTCTTCTTCTTGCATTTTAAAAAAAATTCGTGTGATTTATTGTCGTTGAGTGAGTTCGAAGTTTAGCAGAATATTAGGTACCGCTATTCTTATGAAATAAATTATTCTATACTAAGAGATTATATTCATTAACCTCGAGTAGTTGAAGAAAATAATTTTGATGATATAATAATTATTTTTTTGCTTAGTATATACATTAGTATGTAATGTTCCAATATATGAAGTTAACATGATGTAGTCTACATTCATTTATTTTTATTAACAATTTCTCTTGTGATGTAGATATATGCTTCTGAATATCTTTTTAAAAAATTATTAAACTTCTCAAGAGTTAGAAAATTGTCACGATTTATTTTTTGATGCTCAATACAAAAGAATAACTTTATTTATCAATGTTACTTATGTGATTTAGATTGTCAGGAAGTTTGCTTCAAAATAGTTATTATTACTATATAAACATTGCCCTTTTGTTTTATTGATTTACTATTCCTTAATATTTAAGTATTTTCGATAAAGAATAGTTTATATGACTTATAATAACGTCTGTTAAAATTTGTATTAGTTTAATTTTATTAGTTTATATGACTTGTAGTCTAAATTCATTTGTTTTTATTAACAATTTCTCTTGTGATATACATATATATGCTTCTGAATATCTTTTTCCAAAATTATTAAACTTCTCAAGAGTTAGAGAGTTGTCACAATTGTTTTTTTGATTCCCAAGACAAAAGAATAACTTCATTTATCAATGCTACTTATGTGATTTAGAATGTCAGGAAGTTTGCTTCAAAATATTTAGTACATAAACATTGTCCTTTTGTTTTACTGATTTACTATTTTTTAATATTTCAGTATTTTCAACGAAAAAAAGTTTATATGACTTGTAATAACATCAGTTAAAGTTTGTATAAGTTTAATTTTTATTGTAGTATAAATTCATTTGTTTTTGTTAATTGAACCTCATCAAATTGAAATAAATATATACATTATTGCATTTAACTACTAAAAGTTTTCATTGACCATCTTCATAGATTCCTGTGAATAAGAGATATATATGTAATATGATGATCCATATTAAATATTCACAAAAGAATCTGCAATATTATTTTGTGCAAAGCTTATTATTCAAATCTTCGCTTAAATTTTCTAAAGTAATAATCACGTGCAACGCACGTGTCGAAAAGCTAGTACTATCTTAAAAGCATGAACTCTCAAACTTAAATTTTGAATTACTATAATACCCCCAATTAAAGATACTCAATTTATCTTATTTATTTAATTAATTGTATTATATTAAAAGTAGATACCTTTTATCACTAAAGGGTTGTGACTTTTCCAACGAGTTATGACTTTTTCGAAGGGTTGTGACTCTTTTGAGGGGTTGTGATATTTTCGATGAGTTGCGACTTTTTCAAAGGATTGTGATCTTTTAAAAGGGTTGTGTCTTTTCCAAAGGGTTGTGCCTTTTCTGATGAGTTGTGACTTTTTCACGATTGTGGATTTTCCGATGAGTAGTGTTTGTGACTTTTCTAATAAGGTTCCTATTCATACTACTATTTCTTAATTATAAATAAAGGGGTTTTCTCTCACTTTTAATCTATGGTTTTTAAAGTTTTTTACTCTTATTCTTCTTATAAAATCTCAAATGTTATTTGCAACAGTTGATTAAGTTAAAAATTCAACGAAATTCGAGGTACCACACAAGAAAGAGTTGGTGAATAAATTGTAGAAAATCATTCATCAATTCACACTCGTATTTTCCTCTTATGACTTTCATCACATACATACTTCAATATTATTTATATTATTTTAGAACATTAATACCCTTTTAATTAACCTACATATTTTATTTATTAATAAAAGACTTATTTACTACGAATAGTCACTATAATTTCAACTTTCATGTTTTTTCGGTGATAAATCACAATCATTCACTTCTTATAAATTCTCGGGGATCACTTTTATGCGACAATTTGAGATCATTTAAAATTTTCATAAATGATTCATCCCCAATCCATTGATGTGGTTCGCCGAAGTTCTTAGCATGGAAATTTAGGTATTGTATTTTTATTAAATAAATAAATAAAAAAAAGATCAAAGATATGTGCAATTAATTGTGAATTTTGTTTCACACAAAAAGCGTCTATATATCGTGCGCGAGAATTTTCATTTAGTTTTCTTATTTTGTTTCTTCAATTAATTTATTTTGTTTTTTCATTCGAGAGAGAATTTAATAATTAGTGTTCCCATAACGAGTGAATAGTGACAAATACACATATTGAAGATTATTTTTCTAATAAAATTAATAGATCAAGTTGTGATAGAGACAATAATAATAAACAAATACAGAAAAAAGGCACATGATCTTCTTCTTTTTTTCCTTTTTTTATTCTTTTATCTCAAACGAAGGAGGTTCTTCCTAATTTTTTTAAATTACCAAGCATCAACGCAGTCCATTAAATTATTAGTTTTTATGTTAAGTCCAATATTTCAAAAACAGATCTTCACTTTTACTAATATGATAATATAGCCATGATAATAAATATTTTTATTAGATATGTAAGTAAAAATGAACGGAGAAAGTAAAGTGTTGGTGGCAAGAAATTTCAATCAAATTAAGAACACTAGAATGAATATAGCATGAACACACATTTTCGTCTTCCTTCTACATTGGATGTGAATTATGTTCCATATATTTTTTCTTTTTGTATATTATATTGAGTATAAAAAATTTTAAGTATGACTTTCCTTTTATTTTGTGTTCATTTTAACTAAGACAATGTTATGTCACAAGATACACTCCTTGCTAGCTATATAAAATTAGATAAGAAAATACTGATTGATCATAAAATGATCTTAAATCAAATTAAAGATTCTATAAATAATACTTTAAAGTTTATTCATCTATCAGATCTTTTTTTATTGAAAAAGTTTAATGTTTTATATCACAATACAATTTCTGTAATATACTAAATATTAGATACTTTCATTAGACAACAAATATATGATATGTATACGGCAAAAAAAAGGAGAAGACAACAATTGGTCAAGCTAAAATATTTATGGTAATCGTTATTCGTGTCATACACATACTAAATTTCAAGCATGAATATTTAAGAGAAATTTTGTACTTAAATGGTGTCCATTATTTATGGTCATAACCTTAAAAGGAAAGGCTATTGATGACATTTTTTTCTATTTTGTTGGTTAAATATGTTTACAAAATTGAGTGAAGTAAAAAATACTACTACTAAAGAAATGTCATTTTCTCCCATATTTAAACTTTGAATGCATTTTGAAATGTTTCAATGATATCTGGTCATTTTTATCTCAAAAAACAAGTAACTCTATCACAATATGTATTAATCATTTAAAAGCACTTTTTCTATATTCTTTCAATTATAATCATTTAGTAAAAAACTTTAATTTAGTAATATAAATTCTATTTTACAACATTGTATACTATATGATACGATACACACGTGCTAACAAATATGCAACCTAGTATTAGTATATACTAAATGCTTAGAAATTGAAACTTTGACTACTCTATTTTGATGGAAATGTATTCGAAATTTAATTGATCAACAAAAGGAGTTGTTTGTATTTTGTTTTGAATATATATTTCTACATGTGTAATGTGTTAGTATGATACAATTGAGATTTTTTTTAATTGTCAAAGTCATAATACTCTATTATACGAGTATATATTAGTCGAAGTTGCACAAACTATGGTTACTGATTTACCATACCGTAGAATACCGAAACCGAACTTCAAATACCAAATTGAATTGGTATGGTAATGGTATAATGTTTTAAAAATCGAATACTGAAATTACAGTATCGAAACTTTAAAATACCGTACCGTACCATACCCTGCCCACCCTTAGGGCCCTCCAACTTTGAATGTGCATAAATAGATACTTAAATTTGTATAAAATTGAACAATAGACACACATGTCCTACGTGATATAATACACGTAAGACCACAAATTGTCATATAGGATGCTACATAAGACGTGTGTCTACTTGTTCAATTATATACAAGTTTAAGTGTTTATTTATGCACACCAAAAGTCGGAGGACCAAAATGTCGGTTGAGGCTAAATCAAAAAGACATTTTTATATATTATGCCAACACAATTATAGCAAAAACTATACTAGCTCAAAAAAGAGACTGTAGAGTCACAAGACATCTAGTAAAGTAGTACATTTTAGGCTAACAATTACAATTCAAGAGCACGTGAATGATAGAACATAAAATGGCTCTTTTTACTGCCTGGAAATGAAGTACTTCACAAAAGGCAAACTATGGCATTTGCTTAACTTTTGAATCTTTATATCTCTACAAGTTTATGGATGAGAATGTTGAACATCAGTACGCATTTTATAATGCTTTGCCAATCGCATAGCAGTTCCACTGTTAAAGACATGTTGAACGAGTTCATACTTATTGTAGATTGCGTTCAAGGACTCTGACTGCTCTTTTGCTAGTTGTTCTTCCTCCTCCAATTGACGCTACATGAAGAGAAGGAACTATTTAGGACAACAATGTATTATAACCATGAAACAATTTTATGAGCAAAAAATTGGCTTCTTTTGCATGGTTTCTAACTATACGCTTCATCGTTGTGGCCACTTCAAAATCAGGATCATTGGATTTCAACCAGTAGCACATTATCGTCCTATCAGGTTTCCTTGGGCGATCATCAAACATCTCAGCTACAGCAGGACGTGCCCTAAGAGGTCTTGGCATGCCCGAGATCATGAAAGGGGAATTTCATATCTCAGAGATGATTGTTCTTGCCTCATCTGCATTCTGCATCTCAACTAAAGCAGCTCATCCCATCCCTTTTAGTTCAAGGTAGGTTCGGATTAACTTGACCTGAATGACATTTCCGAACTGATCAAGTGCAGCTTTGATAACAGACTCCTTAACCAAAGGTGAAAGATTGTCAATATAGATGCTACGTTTCACTTTATTCTCAAAGGCAGCATACTCCCCTTCAAATACAGCTTCCATGAGATGTAGAAAGTAAATTTCCCCAAAATACAAGCAATTCACCAACTCCTTCAGAAAAAAACAATTATCAGGGTTCCATGATGCCACAGAAAATCATCCAAATGCAAGTGAAGCAAATTAACCATCTCAGCTGTAAACAGCTATCAGCTCGAAACTTAATCATATTATCATCCCTCAGACTACCACATCAGTCAAACAACGACATTACTAAATGAAATATCATCTTGACAAACAATTTGCCAACTCGCGGGAGGATTATACCATAATGAACAAAATAATGTCAATATTTATTCATTAACATAAAGGGGAAAGACAGTTCCAACATAAAAGCTTGACTATCAGAACTCACCTTTCCATGAATTTCTGATAGTACAACAACAACAACATACCCAGTATAATCCCACAAGTGGGGTTTAGATCAGTTAGAGTGTACATAGACCTTACCCCTACCTCACAAAGAAATAGAGACTATTTTCGCGAATTTATGATATATAGTGATCTTACTAATATTCTGTATTCCCCAAATAACTATAACAATGTGATTTTGCTACAATGCTACTAGCCTGCATTGAATCTTCAATCAACAAAAGAATGAGACTTTTCCAATCAAACCAAATTTTCTTAAGCCAACTGTTTTCATGTATCCTTCCACTAATGCCATTACAACCTCAAGAAGCATAGCAAAACTCGAAAAAAATAAAATAACCACAGAAGAAGAAGAAGAATCAAATTATCTGGATCAATCAAAATGGTAATATTAACATCTAGGTCTTTCTTCTATCCCAGTCTATGATCCAGCCTAACCTAGTTTACAAATATAACGAAATCTCAAAATCAGCTATTATTGTATTCACATTGAGAGAAAACCCCCAAAATTTTCAGATTATTATGGTGATTTGTGAAATATTTATCCGATCCGAATAAGAAAACACACAACAAACGTAATATCAATCGAATTGTAATCACATTTCAATCAATAAAGAAAAATGTATGAGTAGTGAATTAGGAGAAACCAACAAATGATTACGGAGTGAATTGAATTGAAAAGGGCTTTTGGGTTTCGCCATTTTACCTTTGAATAAAAGAAAATTGCTTCTTCCTGACTGCTACTGTCTGTTTGAGCTTCAATTTGAAATTTACAATGCGCGCCTATTTTATACTAGGTAAGTTGCCCCAATTAAGGCCGTTTTGACCTAATTCTCTATTTTATTCCTTTTTTTTTTTTTTTAAAAAAAAAGGCTCTCCTCGAAGGGTGGGTATTCCGTATTTGGTTCGGAATTATCAAATTTCAGATTCGATAATTCAGTAATTGATAGTTAAAAGTAGATATTAAATATCAAAATTTTAAATTTCGATTCGGGAATCGGTAAATTAAATTTCTGTTTGGTATGGTATTCGATAATATTGTATTGAAGTTGTAGCCGATTGTATTACAAAGTTGTTAATACTATTTTTCCAATCATTTCTATTTTTTATGTCGATACACGATTTAATAAAAGATCAATAAGTAAGAAGACATCAAGAAAAACAAATTGATACAACTAAAAGACATGTATTTGGGTTGTTTATGTTTATTCTTTAACTTTCTCTTTGGACTTGTACTAATGAGTAATGAATATGTTGATATATGATTTTCATTAAGTAAATAGTTCGGTATTCGGAAAATACCAAATATCAAATGGTATTAATGTCTCATACCAAACCCAAACCTGAATACCATACCGAATACCCAATTACTGAATACCAACGAACAAATTTTTTTAATTTAAGTAATTCGATTTTCGATATTTCATACCCAATCCTACCCCTCAAAATTATACTAGTATTATATCCAAGCACTGCACTAATTCGAGATTATTTATGTAGTATATATACTTAAGAAATACAAATGGATTGTAATCTTGTTAGTTAATGACAAGAAAATACATTTAGAAAATATAACTAAAGTTAGAAATACGCTTTCTAACACACGATAAGATAAAAAATACTTTTACAAAATGTGAAAGAAAATATCTTTTCGACAACCTGATCAGAAAAAATAATTTTCCAAAATATAAAGAAAAATACATCTCTACAACATGATAAGAAAAAATTATTTTGCAAAATATAAAGAAAAATACATCTCTACAACATGATAAGAAAAAAATATTTTATAAAATGTAAAGAAAATATCCATTCAACTTGATAAGGAAAATAATTTTACAAAAAGTAAAGGAAGAACTCATTCAAAATTGTGATAGGAACAAGTTCCTGATAAAATAAGTAGTACTATAAAAATAAAAAGAGATTTGAGAATGAAATGTCTTACCTTTTCATGTACTTTTATTTTTTTTTATTAAAGATTAGTTAATTCAAAAACTAATATGATGAAAAAGAGAAAATATATTCTTGAACTTGAATCTTCGTGAAATTAAATATGAATTTATATAGGTAAAATATAGGAAATGAAAAGAAAGACTTGGGAATGAAATATTGTTTACCTTCATGTACTTCTTTTTTGTTGCATATTAGTTAATTCACAAACCAATATGATAAAGAAGAGAAATGATAATTTTGAATGTGAATCTCCATGAAAAAACTTACCTGCACCGGATGTATACATCAATCCAATACATGCATGCCATGTGTTTAAATTTATAATTCATTTTACTAAACCTTAAGTAACTATCATGTGTTTTACTTCATTAAATCATGAGATAATAATGGAAATTGCATTAGTTTGGTGTATACATCCGGTGTGGGTAAGTTTTTTCCATGAATTTATATAGGCAAAATAAAGGAATGTCATAAGACATCATAAGTTTTCAAATTAAGTTTGGAAGTTATGGACATGAAAATTATGAGAGTTAGTGAATATAATTAAAAGTAGAAATCAAAGAGGTGTAGGTTATGAGCAATTACTCCTTATAAATAAATTAAATAATAAAGAGAAAGAAGACTTAATATATTAAAAACTATTATCATTTTATGATTAGAAGTTAGACAAACAACGAAAAAAAAGAATGTAGAGAGTCTTTAATGTAAATGTTCCTCCATTAATAAAATTAAGCAATCAACGTTAAATTTTAAACCTCAAACAATAGCAAACTTTCAATAAAGCCACAAACAAATTTAGGACAATAAAAAATTTCATTAATTTTTTTTATATTAAAGTAGGTTGATAGAAAGATAACTCAAATTTTGAACTTCAATCAACAACAAATCTATCTATATATAATAAGAGAAGAAAAATAGCATACGTGTCAGTGCCACAATTAATCTTGAAATTTTATTATTTAAAAAAATAAATTTAAAAGAAATATGATTTAAAAAAAAAAACACATGTCAGCAATTAAGAAATACAGATCTTTAGATTCTTTAATATTTGATTTTAAAATATTAAAAATAATTATATTTTTAATAATTTATTTTCTAATCTAACTACTTCAAATTTAAAATTTAAAATTTTTAAAATATATTAATCGTGTGTTTGTATGTGAGTAGGAATTACGTTTTAATACAATTTTTTTTTTTAAAAAACACTGCCAACTCAAAAGAATTGTAAATTTGAATTCAAATTTTAAAATATATTAATCATTTGTTTGTATGTGAGTAGGAAACGTTTTAGTACATTTTTTTTTTTTTAAAAAAAAACTGCCAACTCAAAAGAATTGTAACTTCCTTACTATTTTTTAATTTTAAAATTTCTTATTTTTTAAATACATTTTAAAAAAAACTGAAACATCATATTAGACTATAAAACTGCTATTTTAAAATAATTTAAACATCCTCTCATGTTTGTTTTCTATTTTCACTATCTATTTTCATTCTAAAATTTCACAGCAGAAGACAATAAGAGAAATTGTGACGATCTCAATTGATATCCAAGATATAGTTCATTGTACTTCAGTTTGATTTTGCGTGTGTATGGCCTTAAATATTACTTCTTTTCGAATTGAATCTTCAAAATGATATCATTATGAACACCATGTCAGGTTAATATATAGTTACTTTTTTTTGTTTTAATTAGTACAAATTAGTTAGGACCACAATTAATTGAACGTTTTGTGTTTTTGATGTGAAATTTAGTTGTTTCCTTCTTCTATATCTCAAATAAGAATAATTAATTCAAAAGGTTATTCAATTATGAGAAGTTCTGACGATCTGAATTGGTGTTCAAGGTATAACACATTTTACTTCAGTTTGATTTTGAGTATGTATGGGCTTAAAAATTACTTCTTTTTCAAATTGATTCTTCAAAATTATATAATTAAGAACACCATGTAAGGTTAATAGATAAACTTACTTTTTGTTGTTATAATTAGTACAGCTAATTAGGACCTCTTTTGGTTGAATGTTTTGTGTTTTTGATGTGAATTGAGTTTGTTTTCTTCTTTTAGATCTCAAATAAGAGTAATTAACTCAAAAGGTCATTCAATTATGAGAATTTATGTAACAATAAAGTCATTCAATTTAGTATATTTTTCTTATAAAATCACTCAATCCAATTTTCCTTATATGAAATAGTACAAACGTAAAAATTATCAAAAAATGATTAGTTTTTTTTTTCTTTAAAAAAATGCCACATGGCTTCCAAAAAAAAAAAAAAACAAAAAAAAATTTGCACAATTTTAGGCCTAAATCCGTGTATACATGAAAAAAGTTGTTTCACCTGTATGTATGTTTTGTTTTAAAAAGTATAGATAATTTATATTTTTCACATTGAATTTTCTTTTACTCTTTAGAATTTAAAACTATTTTGTTAAATATAGGACAATCAAATTTGATTTAGAAGGATTTCATGACATGGAGAAATTTAAATTTGAATACCAGCATATTATGGACAAGCAAGTTACTTTTGTTGTTTTTATTAGTACCAATTAATTAAGATCTCTTTTGGTTGAATGTTTTGTGTTTGAGTTGTTTCCTTCTTCTAGATCTCAAATAAGAGTAATTAACACAATATGCCATTCAATTATGAGAAGTTATGTAACAATAAAATCACTCAATTTAGTACCTTTTTCTTATAAAATCACTCACTCAAATTTATATAATAAATATTTAAAGTTATTAATAAATTAATTTTTTATGTTGTAAAAATATAAATCCCACAAACAAAACAAAGTTAAAGAAGACCCTATCATAAAAATATAAAACAAACTATATTTTTTATGTTTAGCTTTACTTATATAACAATTTGACAGGTATAACTATAGAAGAGTTCTAGAAACTTGATCAATTTGAAATGAACAAAGAGTTGTGATAAATTGTTGTACTCAACTTTTTAATTAACCATTTGAATAAGGAGTTTATTATTAAGATAAGTACTTTAAAATTATTATGAGAAATATTAAAAAATTAAGAAATTATTTAGTTTACTTGAAATCTCTCCATTGAAAAAAATAAATAAAAGATTTCATATTTTAATTTGAGAGAGTGTTACACACACATTCTCTTAATTAATACATTCTTATTATTTATTTTAAACCATGGTATATTTTTGAAATGTTTGTATAAGAAATATATATTTATAGTATTTATTTTTATCAAAAATGTTATTTGATGATCGTGCGTATGCATTTATATGATTTGTTCCTTTGCTTATATAAAATGTATGTTATTAAGTACATTTCATTGAAAATAAGAGGATAATTATGTTTTTATAAAATCAAAACGGTGCAATGCATTCAAATAATTAAATATTATTTAATAATTTCCACGCAACGCGCAGACATGTATATTAGTTTCCAATAAAACCACAAATAAACCTCTTTCCCTCGCTTGTATCCCATCTCAATTTTTATTATTTACTCATTATCCCTCTCAAGCACTATAATTGTTATTTTTTTATCAAGTAATTTGTGCCTGAAATCAAGTTGCATATTTAAATTGAATTAGTCCACCAATATATAATATATATATATAAAGGAGGAATATAGACAAGTTGATGTGACACCTCTCTATACCTCCATTCATATTTATCTTTTTTCCTTTTTTTTTTTTAAACTTTTTTTCTCATTTCTTTGAATTAGTTTTTCTTGCAAAGTTATCTTCTTAACTCATACTTCTTCAATTGCATAAATTAAATTCTTAATTAGTATTAATAATATTCATAACTCTCAAACCTTTCATATTCATAACCTCCAAATATTTAATATACAATTTTATAACACTATAAGACCACACTAAAAATTTGTTTCATTTTGGTGTCATTGTATCGGTTGAAGAATTAGTGGGAGACACGTTAGAATATTTTTTTTGCTTTAAGGTACATCATCATTTGCAATTATAATTTCATATATTATTTTAATTAGCAAGCCTAATTTGTCAAAGTATATTTTTGCTTCTTCTTTTTTTTTTTTGGATAAATTATTTGGTTTATCATTCTTATGATTCTCTTTACTATAACCACAAAAATGGAGATTCATTCTAGGATTAATATTTGTTTATTAATTTTCTTGACTTTTCTATATAGAAGTAACATTATTCAAATAAAAATTAATGGATTTTGAATTATATGGATTGGTTATTCTCTAATTTTTTAGGTGATTAAGAAGTAAAGTTTTTGTTACATTATTTTCTGTTTGATTATTTATGTTTTGTCAAAAGTGACCATATATGCAGGAGGATTTATGATTAAATGCACTTTTCTCCTTATTCTTTATCTTTTGTTTCTTTTGATGAATAATTTTTTAACTTATCATATTTTGCAGATTATAGGAGGAATATTTATAATGAAAATTGTTAGATATCCTTGTATTATTCAATTTTACAAGGTAAAATAATTTCAAATGTTTTAATAGAATTACAATTCTTTTTTTGTTGAAATCATACATTTAATATTATTTGTTTGTGTTCATAAATATATCAATCATGAGTTCTTTTATTTCATTTTTCTCTTTGCTCCTCTTTGTAATTCTTGGAGAATTTGATTATGTCATATTGATAACACTCTTCAAAGTTTTTATTTTTATAGGTAAATTTATCTCTCTTTTTTTTTTTGTTGGTAAAGTTAATTTATTGTGTTGGTAGGTCAGAATATCTTTAAAAATAGAAGCAACAAAGGAGGCAATGGATACGAACATGCTACTTCAGAAAGTATGTACATGTACTTCTTTAGTCTTTATCACGATCCAGGGGTACACCCTAGATGTAACATGGCGTACTTGACCCCGAAGGGGTCTCATACAAGTCCTTAGCATATCATAACATAAGATAATAACGGAAAAAATTAAAAACTTTTATCCATATAATCGAAGTCATTTTCATAAAAGCAAGCGGAAGTCTTTACTACACTTTGTCTCAAACCATCTAATACAACTTTAGAATAAAACTCTTGGGACACAGCCCATACAATAGTCTCAACATGAAATAAGACATCAAGGAAATAATGGGTGTTGTCCTCAAAGCTATGAGGACTCACCAAATCTTCAACTCCTTGCAACTTCTATAAACTTATCTCCAAGAGTAGAACTCAATCTCCAAACCCTACATTTGATGTGAATGTAGGCAAAGTATGCGTTAGTACAAAATGTACTAAATATGTTAGCTAGCATAATCATAAGAGCATAAGACAAGGGTTAGTCAATATAAGACATAATCCATAATCATATGAAATACTTCATGAAACATAAACTATAAGCACAAGAGACAATATCATAATCATAAGTGAAGTCTTTGACATAAGCATCACATAAGCATTATTCAACTCCTAGTCATTTGTATCATAATAGGACTACTCTCAAGTAACCTCAAAGCATACTTGTGCAATGCATGAATAGCATCCCATAATACCATCCAAGCTAAGCATCCCTTTTTGGTCATCTTAATCATAGCCTATATGCATAGTCACATGTACTAAGAGCACTACACTTCTAAGTAACCTCAAAGTACACTTGTGCAATGCACGAAGGAAATCCCATAATACCATCCACACTAAGCATAACCTTGAAGTCACCATATGCATACCTACCATTCTATGGTCTCATTCTTAGCTTACTTCATATAGACAAGGGAACTATCACCTTAAGTCAATCGTATCATGGAAGACAACTATAACAATAACCCAAGCTAAGTCTACCCTATATAAGAGAACACTTCATAAGTAGCTTCAAGTCATACTTGTGCAATGTATGAATAGCATCCCATACTACCATTCACACTAAGTACCACCATAGGCTATCATACTCAAATGATTACTAATTGTCATTCTAGACTACCAAAGAATAACACCCAAGTAGGCTAGACCAAGCTAGTCATCTTGCTAACATAACTATATTAGGCTACCTAACTACCTTGGAAGGCACACTATCATGCAGGCCCAAGCTATTCTAGGAAGGGTACAAGTGTTCCATCCTAGCTACCATGAAGTAGTCTTAGACCTACTAAGTCATGCTACCCTTACAAGCACCCTAAGATGCTAGTGTAAGCTACCCTTAGGAGAGTATGATGTCTCAATTCTAAGCTACCATGAAATGGTCTTGGCCTAACCAAGTAATGCTACCCTTGGAGGCATCCTAAAAATGCTAGTTTAAGCTACCGTTAGGAGAGTATGAATCCTCTATCCTAGGCTACCATGACTATCCCTAACTCAAGCTACCCTTGACACGCATCTTACAATGCTAAGTCAAGCTACCCTTAGGAGAGTATGATTCTTCAATCCTAAGCTACCCTTAGGAGAGTATGTGTCCCTAATCTTAAGCTATCAATCTTGGTCTTGTCTTACCAAGTCAAGCTATACATGAAGGGAACATATATCACAACTTTAAGTTGTTCTAGTCTAACATGCTTTTAATTTATTTTAGGTGATTAGCTTCCTAGAATAATTCTATGTGAGAAGACCTTTCACATTCTACATACATATTTAGATTTCAAGACATTCTAGTCACAAGCTTCTTCTTTAAGCAATTCTAATTGTAATCCATCATATTGCCCCAATCTAGATCATTACTCATCATGGTCCATCACATATATTCTATTCTAATTCAACCCATGTATATATGTTTCTAACCTTAGGCAATTGCTACTCAAAGCATTGATTCTAGAAGATCAGTCATGAATCTTCAATTTCACCTTTCATGGTAATTACCCACATAATTCAACTTCATCAATTAGACTAGGGTAACCATGGAAATAACATAAATTCATCATAATATCACAATTAAATGCTAAATCATTCATAATTCATCAATGCCCACTCAATTAGGTCTACATACAACATAACCCACAACATTGAAGAAACCCTAACTTGAATTCGGGATTTTCTTCATGAAATTGGGGATTCTAGAGGGATCTATGGGTGGAAGAACCCATAAATGAATAAGCTAACATACCTTAATTCAAAGCCCTAACCCAAGCTTTCAATAATGGAGTGTTTGTTCTTGACCTAAGCTTCAAGCTCTATCTTCTTCTTCAAGTCTTGGGTTTTCTTATAGAGAGAAATATTTGAGAGGAGAGTATTTTGGGGTTTTGATTTGAGTCTTGTGATAAATTGACTTAAATGGGTGGTTAAAAGCTTAAAAATATCTTATATAGGGGTTTTAGGACTAGGCAAAACGACACCACCCAATAATTCCCACGTTTGGAATTTCCTAAAAACTCCTCTACTTGGCAGCCTACTGCCCAAGCTTCACGAGAGGCACCACAGGTCATGGTCCTCACCACTGACCATTATCCTGCTCGTGGTCTTGGACCAGTAGCTAGGCCATGGAGTCTTGGCGTCCACAAACCTAAGGCATGACCACGGGCCTTCCCACAAGCCGTGGTCAAGACCACTGGCCGTGAATTGGCTCGTGGTCCTTAGGCAGTAGCTTGGCCTCAATGCCTTGCCTCCCACAAGTCTAAGGGGACTTCACAAGACCCCTCATGAACCGTGGTCAAGACCACTGGTCGTGAAGGTGGTCGTGAACATGAGGCAGCACCTTGCCAAGGTTGGGGCAGCCTTAACCTTTGGCTTAGGCTTTGCCCCTTTGGCTTGGCACTTACCCTTGTAACCCTCAACCAAACCTTAGATGGCCTTCTAAATTACGGGTGTAATACGTGACTTGAAGTTTAACCCCTAAATCCCTCGTTCCAAGTACGGGAAGTCTTATTTACGACTTTAACCCTCAATATCAAACTCTAGAACCCTAGTTTGAGGCTCTAGTTTGATCTACTAATTTCTGGGGTATTACAATATCTCCCCCTTGGAAATATTCGTCCTCGAATGACAATTCTAAACACTTCTTAAAGGAAACAACTCTAGACTAGCAGCCCATCATGCATGCAATGCATCTAAATGCACACAACCAAGGAGGAAAACATCAATTCCAAGCTAAACATACTAAATGCAACACAGGGGAGTAAGAACTACATCAAACAACCCAAAATGCATGGAAATTTTATATCTACTCATATTCAAGGAGGAACTAACATCTCTTAGCTAAAACATGCTCAACATATACTCATGGAGCCTATATGCAATTTACTCCCAAAAAGCATTTATTTATGAATGAATCTTTCAACTCAAAACTAAAGCATGCTCATTAATTCATCTCATGAAGTCTATATGCAACTTGACTCAAATACACTACAACATGAGGCAAAACAATGCATATAAGTCATTTCTATCAATACCTAAGCATTTTAATGAACACGCATATTAGGAAATCATGGCAACATATAGAATACACAATAACCTTAATAGATAGGCACACTATCTCCCCCTTGGAAGTAAGCCTACACAAGCTCTTCTAAACATCTTTCATACTAAAGACAACTTCAAAGTCCAACATAACAAGTCATAAAAGACAAGTAATCCGTAATCTACTAAAGCATAAAACATATATCGGTAGCAACATAATGAGATCACTCTTGATCATTTTTAGCTTGGAGGACATAGAACCTACTCTTCTTTTGAGCACTCTCATCCGGACCACTAGTGGAAACTTTCTTACCCTCTCTTTTTGTAGCCTTTGCCTTTGGACAATCTTTCATCATGTGGCCGCTCACACCACAACTAAAGCAACCTTCTCTATCGGTCAAACACCTACCCTCATGTATCTTACCACACCTAGCATAAGTGGGTCATAGGGACTCATTACCAATCCCTTGTGGCCTAGGGGTAGACATCCTCTCATCCTTATGCTTAGGAGCATTAGAAAAGCCTTGTTCGAAAAACTTTTGTCGATTCATAGAATGACCATGTCCATCAGACCCATCATGAAATGACTTATCATTATCTATCATAGACTTCTTTTTCTCCCTAGATTTTTCCTTTTCAAGTTTATCCTCCTCCATTCGTTGAGCATACACCACAAGATGTGAGATATTCATATCATCATGGAGCATTGCCATACAACATTCTTTTTCCACCACTTTGGACACACCCGTCAAATACCTATTCATCATATCCCTCAGACTCGCTACCATAGATGGAGCATACTTAGACAATAGAGTAAATTTCAAAGAATACTCCTTAACACTCATACTACCTTGCTTAAGGTTGATGAACTCTTCCACCTTAGCTTCCATCAACTCTCGAGGGAAGTACCTATTAAGAAATTCCTTCTTAACACTTCCCACTCTATAGGACCCGCTTCTACCAGCCAAGCATCTTTCCATTGCTTATACCAAATTTGGGCAACATCCTTCAATTGGTAAGCGGCTAGTTTCATTTTTCTATCGAAGTCACCCCCATGATAGCTAGTACCTTATAAACCTCCTCTATAAACCCATTAGGATCCTCTTCCAGTTTGGAGCCACTAAACTCTGGAGGGTTCATCCTCAAGAACTCTTTTACTCTAGAAGCAACCATCCCCTTTATTGGGTTTGCCAGAGCTACCACCTCCCTATTCACTCATGCTTTCATAGCTTGGGCCAATATTAAAAAGGCCGACCTAATCTCCACATCAGACATATCCGAAGGATCAATTGGAGCTTGAGGAAGAGCTTGGTGTGGAACTTGGAGAGGAACCTCTTGCTCCTCATTGCCTTCCTCTTCTCTCCTAGCATTTACCTTTTTATTAGCCATACCTTGAAAATCAACGGGCATGGATTAGAAAAAGGGCCTAATAAAGCCAAATTCTATGGTACGACTTAGAGAATGAAGAAGTGAGATTTCCTAAACATCCAATAGTCTCCTATTCATAAATGTGGCGCGCTTCACAAGACTCTACTAGAGGTGGTTTAAGACAATCCTAGAACCATTCTAAACCTTGTGCTTTGATTACCAAGTTTGTCACGACCCAGGGGTATACCCTAGATGTAACATGGCATACTTGACCCCGAAGGGGTCTCATACCAGCCCTTTGCATATCATAACATAAGATAATAGAAAAAGTATGGAAAATTTAAAAACTTTTATCCATACAATCGAAGTCATTTTCATAAAAGCAAGCGAAAGTCTTTACTACACTTTGTCTCAAACCATCTAATACAACTTTAGAATAAAACTCTTGGGACACAGCCCATACAATAGTCTCGATATGAAATAAGACATAAAGGAAATAGTGGGTGTTGTCCTCGAAGCTATGAAGACTCACCAAATCTTCAACTCCTTGCAACTTCTAGAAACTTATCTCTAAGAGTAGAACTCAATCTCCAAACCCTACATTTGATGAGAATGTAGGCAAAGTATGCATTAGTACAAAATGTACTAAATATGTTAGCTAGCATAATCATAAGAGCATACGACAAGGGTTAGTCAATATAAGACATAATCCATAATCATATGAAATACTTCATGAAACATAAACTATAAGCATAAGAGACAATATCATAATCATAAGTGAAGTCTTCAACATAAGCATCACATAAGCATTATTCAACTTCTAGTCATTTGTACCATAATTGGACTACTCTCAAGTAACCTCAAAGCATACTTGTGCAATGCATGAATAGCATCCCATAATACCATCCAAGCTAGGCATCCCTTTTTGGTCATCTTAATCATAGTCTATATACACACTTGTGCAATGCATGAAAGGCATCCCATACTACCCTTCACACTAAGCATATCCTTGAAGTCATCTTAGTCATATTCACTCTCCTTTTGATCTTACTATTAGCTTACTTCATATAAACAAGGGAACTACCACCTTAGTCAATCATATCATGTTAAGGAAGGAAACTATAGCACAATCCTATCTAAACATACATCATATAAGAGCAAACATCTCATGAGTCACCTTAAGGCAAGCTTGTGCCATGGATGAACGAAACCCCATAATCCTACCCATGCTAAGCTAGACACTTAGGTTCATCATTCATGTTCATCACCTTAACATCATAAAAACAAGGGTAATCACCTCTTAGTCATGCATGAAGTGGAGAGGTATCTAGACCTACTAACCCAAACTAGTCATGCTCATGTTCATAAATGCAAGGGGGAAGTCACCCAAAGGCATAAATGTTTAGTTCATCATGAAGGACAAGGGAAGTCACTCAAGCCACACATATCATGGAATCATAACATCAAGGGTACTCACCTCTAGTCATACATATCAATGAATCATAGGTATTCTCCTACATGTTCATTATTAGAAGAATATAGGTATTCACCTCCATATTCATTATTAGAAGAATATAGGTATTCGCCTCGATATTCATTTTAAGGTGGTATAGGTATTCACCTCCGTATCAATTTTAATGTGTAATGTAGGTATTCGCTTCCACATCACCACATAAGGATCATAGGTAAAAGTCTTCATGACCAACATAAAGGCTAATGGGTAATCACCTCTTGCCTTGGGAGTCACACATATAAAAGGGTAATCACCTCACACTCCCCTATGCTTAATTAATTGGGAGTAAGGGAACTCACCACACATTCCTATCATGTAAAGGTCATTTAGGGGAATCACCACAAGCCTCATCACATTTTAATAGTCCTAAGACTTAGATTCATTTTAGGTGAGCAAATCTTTCAACCTAGAATCATTCTATGTAGAGAACCCTTCATGTCATATCATACTCATGCCTAAAACCATATCTAGAATCTACATTAGACATTGGTATCATCAGGGATCAAGTGAATCTATCACTTGGTGCATCTAAGCCTTCATAATGTAAACTAAGTAGGTATAGGCCTTCTACCACAATTCTATACTTTAATCTTCTAATCTCATATTTAGACTTTACTCTCAAAGCCTTAACATTCATAGTTCAATCATAAACCTTCAAATCCCAATGATCTACATTCATTACTACAAGCCTTACCTTCAAGTTTTACTTCTTGTAACCTTCATTCATACCTTGATTTCAAGGAATTCTAATCATATTCATCATCACTAGGCGATTCTAGTCATAATTGATCATAAAGGTTCAATTCTAACTTTACAAGTCAAGATCAATCATATACAATAGAGTCTAGTTCAATTCATGATTATATGATCCTAACTTTGGTCAATTACCACACTTAACATTGAATTAGGAAGATCATCTAAGGACCTTCAACTTTGCCTCTAATGGCATAAACCCACAAAGTCACATTCATTAATTTAGATTGGGGTTTACCATAAAATTCACATGAAAACATCATAATATCATTAAACAAGGCTAAATCAACCATGATTAGGTATTATCACTAGATTGAAATCATACCAACATCCTACCCACAATGTAAGAAGAACCCTAATTGGGTTTTTGATTTACAATTGGGGGATTACTTAGGGGGCTCTATGGGTGGAAGAACCCATAGATGAAGATCTAAACATACCTTAATCAATGACCTAGCACAAGCCTTTAGTAATGGAACCTTTGTTTTTCACCTTAGCTTCAAGCCCTAGCTTCTTCTTCAATGGGGTTTCTTTCTAGAGAGAGAAATATTTGAGAGATGAGTGATTTGGGGTTTTTTATTTGGGTCTAGTGTAAAGTGACTTAAACTTAGGGGCTAATGACTTAAAAGTATATATATGTGTGTATAAAACCCTTACAAAACGACCCCCACTTAATATAAGTCGAATAGGAATTTACTTAAAAACTCCTAAACTAGGCAGCCCCGTCCAGTGGTCACGCCCACTTGTACAGACCGTCAAGGGCACCACAGCCCGTGGTCCCTTGACCAGTGTCTCCCCCCACTTTCCAAGCCCCTAAAACACTAAGGCACCTTCACAAACACTTCTACAGACCGTGGTCAAGACCACTGGTCGTGAAGTGGCTCGTGGACTTGGGGCAGTAGCTTGGCCTCAAGGCCTTGCCTCCCAAGTGACTAAGGCATCTTCATGGACCACTTCACGGTCAGTGGTCATGACCACTGGCCGTGAAAGTGGTCGTGGTCTTGAGGCATACTTGGCCAAGGTTGGGTAGCCTTGGACCTTGGCTAAGGCTTTGTCCCCTTGACCTTGGCCTCTGCCCTTGTAACCCTATACCAATCTATAGATGACCTTCTAAACTTCGGGGCCTAACACGTACCATGATGTTCAACCACTAAACCTCTCATTCTAATTATGAAACGTCTCATCTACGACTCTATTCCTCATACATCAAACCTTAGAACCCTAGCTTGTGGCTCTAGTTTAGTCTACAAATTTCTGGGCATTACACTAAGCTTCATGTACTAAGAGCACTACGCTTCTAAGTAACCTCAAAGCACACTTGTGCAATGCATGAAGGGTATACCATAATACCATCTACACTAAGCATAACCTTGAAGTCACCATATGCATACCTATCATTCTATGGTCTCATTCTTAGCTTACTTCATACAGACAAGGGAACTATCACGTTAAGTCAATCATATCATGGAAGGCAACTATAGCAACAACCCATACTAATTCTACACTATATAAGAGAACACTTCATAAGTAGCTTCAAGTCATACTTGTGCAATGTAGGAATAACATCCCATACTACCATTCACACTAAGTACCACCATAGGCTATCATACTCAAATGATTACTAATTGTCATTTTAGATTACCAAAGAATAACACCCAAGTAGGCTAGACCAATCTTCATCTTGCTAACATAACTATATTAGGCTAACTAGTTACCTTGGAAGGCACACTATCATGCAAGCCCAAGCTATTCAAGGAAGTGTACAAGTGTTCCATCCTAGCTACCATGAAGTAGTCTTAGACCAACTAAGTCATGCTACCCTTACAAGCACCCTAAGATGCTAGTGTAAGCTACCCTTAGGAGAGTATGATGTCTTAATTCTAAGCTATCATGAAATGGTCTTGGCCTAACCAAGTCATGCTACCCTTGAAGGCATCCTAAAAATACTAGTTCAAGCTATCGTTAGGAGAGTATGAATCCTATATCCTAGGCTACCATGACTATCCCTAACTCAAGCTACCCTTCACATGCATCTTACAATACTAAGTCAAGCTACCCTTAGGAGAGTATGGTTCTTCAATCCTAAGCTACCCTTAGGAGAGTATGTGTCCGCAATCCTAAGTTATCAATCTTGGTCTTGTCTTACCAAGTCAAGCTATACATGAATGGAACGTATGTCACAACTTTAAGTTGTTCCAGTTTAACATGATTTTAATTCATTTTAGGTAATTAGCTTTTCAATCCTAGAATCATTCTATGTGAGAAGACCTTTCACATTCTGCATATATATTTAGATTTCAAGACATTCTAGTCACAAGCTTCTTCTTTAAGCAATTATAATTGTAATCCATCATATAGCCCCAATCTAGATCATTACTCATCATGGTCCATCACATATATTCTATTCTAATTCAACCCATGTATATATGTTTCTAACCTTAGGCAATTGCTACTCAAAGCATTGATTCTAGAAGATCGGTCATGAATCTTCAATTTCACCTTTCATGGTAATTACCCACATAATTCAACTTCATCAATTAGACTAGGGTAACCATGGAAGTAACATAAATTCATCATAATATCACAATTAAATGCTAAATCATTCATAATTCATCAATGCCCACTCAATTGGGTCTACATACAACATAACCCACAACATTGAATAAATCCTAACTTGAATTGGGGATTTTTTTCATGAAATTGGGGAATTCTAGGGGGCTCTATGGGTGGAAAAACCCATAGATGAATAAGATAACATACCTTAATTCAAAGACCTAACCCAAGCTTTCAATAATGGAGTGTTTGTTCTTGACCTAAGCTTCAAGCTCTATCTTCTTCTTCAAGTCTTGGGTTTTCTTAGAGAGAGAAATATTTGAGAGGAGAGTATTTTGGGGTTTTGATTTGGGTCTTGTGATAAAGTGACTTAAATGGGTGGTTAAAAGCTTAAAATATCTTATATAGGGGTTTTAGGACTAGGCAAAATGACCCCACCCAATAATTCCCACGTTTGGAATTTTCTAAAAACTCCTCTACTTGGCAGCCTACTGCCCAAGCTTCACGAGAGGCACCACGGGTCGTGGTCCTCACCACTGACCGTGGTCCTGCTCGTGGTCTTGGACCAGTAGCTAGGCCATGGAGTCTTGGTGTCCACAAACCTAAGGCATGACCACGAGCCGTAGTCAAGACCATTGGTCGTGAATTGGCTCGTGGTCCTTAGGCAGTAGCTTGGCCTCAATGCCTTGCCTCCCACAAGTCTAAGGGGACTTCACGAGACCCCTCTCGAACCGTTATCAAGACCACTGGTCATGAAGGTGGTCGTGAACATGAGGCAACACCTTGCCAAGGTTGGGGCAGCCTTGGCCTTTGGCTTAGGCTTTGCCCCTTTTGGCTTGGCACTTGCCCTTGTGACCCTCAACCAAACCTTAGATGGTCTTCTAAATAACGGGGTTTAACGCTTGCCTTGACGTTTAACCCCTAAACCCCTTGTTCTAAGTACATGAAGTCTTATTTACGACTCTAACCCTCAACATCAAACTCTAGAACCTTAGCTTGAGGCTGTAGTTTGGTCTACTAGTTTCCGGGGTATTACAGTCTTATGGAACAATTTTTAATAACTACAATGATCGAATATGAGAATGTAAAGCTAATTAATTTATAATTTGATTTCATGATTATTTCAAAAAATATAAAAATATGATTAGTAAAAAGTGAACCAGAATTGATTTAATTATTCAATGGTTTTTGCTTCGTTTATAAATAATAAGATTTTTGCGAGAGAAATGCTTTTAGATTGAAGTAATGAAACTTGTATACTTATATCTTTGAAGGTACATCATTTTTTTTTAGCTTTTCCAAAATTTTACACACTTTTTAAATATTATAATATGCATATGTTAAGTTTTTAGAATATTATTTTTTAAAACTATCATCGTTGGTATCTATGTTTCTATCAATTTTTTAAACTTTTTTTTACACCCCTTGAAATATTTAATGAAAATTAAAATCGCTCCAACAATAATTTTATAACTCTCTACATTCATTGCTCAATTTAAATGGAAAGGCATCTAAAAATATTATCTCTTTAAATTACTTTTCGATTTAAATTATTTTTATAATTATAGGCTTGTTAGTTTTGAGAAATAAAAATGAGTAAACAGTTTGTTGGTTTTTCTAGGAAAAAAGGTGATCTTTAAAAGTTTATATTTATCTATATAATATTTTTTGGCATTAAAAAGTGAAGTGTCATCTCTTTAATTTGCCTGCTTTTTTTTTTCTTTCAATTTAACTTATTTTATAAAAATAATTGTATCAATAACTCTAATCCTAATTGTCTTTTAATTTTTTATGATTAATGTTCATTATTTGTGTATTAATGTACAAATATTACTCCTATTATGTTACAAACAAGTTCAAAGTCACATTTTTAATCCTTTTAATTATTATGACTCTTTATTCTTAGGAATTTATTGTATATTAAATGTAGTATTTATTTGAAATGTGAAAGATACTCTTTAATGTTTTTGTGTATAAGCTAAGCAAAACTAGAAGACATAGGAATCTCTACGTGCCATTTTAAAAAAATAACTTTTTCTACGTAGCTAATTCTCTCTTTTGTTCTCTTTTTATGTTTATTTTTACCTTCTTTTGTTTTCCAATAATAATATTTGTATTTATTTATTTCTCAGAGATCTTGATATGACAATTTCTTAGGTTAATGAACAAATAAAAATTCGAAAGTAAATAGTGAGGAAGTTAACAAAGAGGAGGAAGAAGCCGGAATTAAAAAAAAACTTTATATAAAAAATTAAGTAACGTAAATTAGAGAGTAAGCACCTTATAGATGATTTGAAATAACAATTGTCACAAAATATAGATATATTTAATTGATCTTTTTCTCCCGTTCTTATAACCCTCTTTCAAATTTTATTTTATTTAGAAAGAAGAAAAAATGTATATTTTATGAAGTATAACTATTGAGAAATTATACAAAAAAAATATATATATTTATAATTAATAAACGGACTTCAAGAAGAAAAAGAAAATAGCGATTACATCTCAAGTTTACGCACTGTTGAAAAATCATACTAAAGTCTAATTAGAAAAAAGGTTACAAAGAAGCAAAAAAAAAAAAAAGGATCACATTTCAAGTTTACATATATATATAGAGAAATTATATTTTAAAAAAATATAATTAAGAAAAAGGATCTTATAAGAAAAAGATCGAGTTTACATTTCAATAATCTTAACATTACCATCTCTTTTTTTCCATTAAATTTATTTTTAATATTTAACTTTTGCAAGTTCACATATATTGATTTCTTATACTATAACTTTCATATTTAACCAAAATATTTTTCATAGCTTATCTTTTATGAATTGTGTGATTGATAAAATATAGTTTCCTTTTATTAAATTAACCAATGGTATTTTGTAACTTTTTTATAACGGCGCGAAGCACGGTCAGGTACACTAGTATATAAGAAAAGTAGAGTATCGAATAGAGTTATAATCTATATATATATAATAAAGGAGAGACATAGACAAGGTGATGTGGCATCTCTCTATGGCCTCCATTTGTATTTATCTTTTTTCTTCTTCTTTTCTTTTAAAAAAAATTAATTATTATATTGTAAAAATAAATTACAAAATTTATTACAAATAAATATTTTATTAATTGAGGAATATTTACAACAAAAATTCTTCACATTCTTTTTTTTATTTGTTTGTCTCACTTATAATTGTCACGACCCAGACCGTCATGATTGACACCCACACTAACCCTCCGGTGGGAGAACCGTTACTACAACCCAACTAACCAAATTAACGAAAACTAAAACATTTAAAGATACGGAAGCAGGTCTAAATGTCAAAGGAAAGATACGGATTTCCCATAAACTCCAAAGGTTTAAATAAACTTGTCAAAGTAATGCGGAAGAACAATCCCTAGAACCTGAAAGTCATTGTACCAAAACATCTAAAGTGCAACAAGTCTAAGAAAGGGGTACAACCCCAACCCAACATAAGAAATATCTAAACAATGTCTAAGTCCGAACAAAATGGACTAAACAATAAGGACTCTATGGTAGCCTGAAAGAACTGGCTCATCCTTGAATTCGATTGATCATTGATCTTCTAGACGAGGTCTGTCAGTAGCCGCCTGAAGATGCCCTGTACTCAACAAAGAAAGAGCAAATGCAGTATCAGTACACAACCACAGTGTACTGGTAGGATCACGCGACTATCCCAATAAGTGAAACATATGCAAATAATCAGAACATAATAAACATGCATACACCGAACATATATAATATCAATTATCACTTACGAACAACATACAATTTCACATTTATCAAAATATACAATCATGTCAAGTCAATGGTCCTCTCATGAAACCCATACCCAAACTGTTAGTGTACCGGTACATGGTACCCGATCCAAGTTAGTGTGCCGGATGTGACATCCGATCCCATATATGCGCTGGAATGTGGCACCCGATCCAAGTTAGTGTGTTGGAACGTAACACCCGATCCATTCAACAAGCCACAATAACAATGTACATTCTCATAATCATACAATCAAGAGTTGATTCATGTCATACAATTCTTCATTCATACTCATTTATAATTAGTGTGATCAATAATGCAACATTCACATACATACATGCATTAAAACGAAGTAATTACTAACATATATCACACCAACATGAAATCACAACCATCACCTACCTCGAATCCAAGCTTGATTTCCCTAAGGCACTTGAATCTTTCCTTTTCAGATTCTTTCCGCTTGTTCTAGGTTTACAAATAATTAATTCAATACGAGGATCAATAATTAAGGTCTAATTTACTCGGATTGTGACAAACCCAAAACCCAAGACCCAACTCATGATCCTAATGTTCAATTAGGGCTTATTCCATTATTAACTTCAGATCAAAACCTCCCCCCAATGGTAATTACCCAAGAAACTACGTTCTATGGATCGAAATACGGATTAGGGGAGTTAAATCCTTACCTTAAGTGCTAGAAGAGGTGGAAAACTGTCAAGAACTTGGCCTGGGTCATCCCTTTTCTCTCAAGAATGAAACTTGCTGAATAATAACTTTTTTGGGATTTATTTCCGATTTAAGTCGTGTCTGTCCCGCTGTGGCAGACTTCATCCCACTACAGCGGCCCGCCCTGGCGGGAATAATCCATCCTTGATGGGTTGCACAGAGACAGAGAGTTATATTCAAAGCCTCAAACCTCCATTTCACAACACACCTTCAACCCATGATACTCAAAAATACCTATTCACGCTAAGATCAGTTTTGGAAGTTCTACTCACCCGAATTCGATTCCGTAAAGTCGTATAGGTTCCTTAACGTCTTAGCTATCTATTCATGTGATGAAATTCATAATTAGATCTCTCATTCGTTATCAAATTTTCCTAGACCTCATTGACTCTAACTTCGTCCAAAACTGGACTAGTTTAGGAAATTCCAAGTTACTACCAAAAAGTTTTCTGGCCCCAATTCTTTTCCTATTGACTTTTCCCTAACGACGAAATCAGGTCGTTACAATATATACCAATTTACCCATCACTCGTCCCCGAGTGATCAACTAGTAAAGACTGGCTAAAGTAAGGGTAGAGTAGTACCCCAATCGATGAACAACTGGGATACTTGTCCCGCATGTCTCGAGCTTCCGGACATCGCAATCAAGAATTTCAACCAGTTCTTCCTCATACAGAAGGTCTTGTTTAACAAAACTTAGTCTCACTTTATGTTATAATCTCCGTTCCCAATCCAACCAATTGAATACCTACACATCCTCCCATATAATGCCTCAATGAGGTCATCTCAATACTCGAGTGATAATTATTATTGTATGTACACTTAACTAACAACAAACCTATTCCCAATAACCACCAAAGTTGATCGTACACATGTCCGCAACATGTTATTAAGGATTTTGACACAAACATCAGGACGAATTCTTTCTCACATAACCATGATAAACTTCTAAATCAATACTCGCTACAATTAGAGGTGGACCTGAACCAACCAACACACACTCATAACACTAGAACAATCATAGTTTTATCAACATCTCCTTCTCACCACATAAATTTCCATGAGCTTAAGTTATAAAAATTTGATCTTTAGACATCAGATACTCATCGAGGGATATGTCTAGCCATACAAACCCTCTAACAACATTATCGAGAAGTTAGATTTAGTAATTGTAGATTACCTCTTAAGAACAGTAGAATTGGACCCAATGATCCCCACATTCCACCACACATAATTGATACATGATCTCGACGAATAGATGAATATTAAGATTGTCGGAAAACCATAGATATGCATGATAGCTCTTCTATGAATTCTCATAAACAAGTGGTACATGTAGAACCACTGAAATACTTTAACAACTCCAAGACGATACCAAATATGTCCTCTAAAATAATCAAATCTTCCTAATCATCCACTCAACCAAGAGAACATTGCAGGATCAGTACACCTGATCCACCACTAGGGATCTACCCACAAAAGTGAAAACACACGGGAGCATGGCCAGTGAAACCTACTCACCACCATGTGCAAAAAGAAATAGATGGTCACATAAGAATTTTACTGAATAACACTAAGGTTTTCCTCTGAAGAGTCAATACCAGTCCTTTCCATTGAGTTGACTCCACATACTCTTCACATCATTCCGCTGAAGTCCACACTCTCAATACTAACATCCATCATGAACACTCCGACCATTTACCTTACTCTAAACCAACACTTTTTAAATGAAAACCTTTTTTAGATACTTTAACAATCAAAAGTAATAAACTTTACGACTCAACCCAGGTGTAGGTCCTTTCAAAGGTTCAATACCTAATACAATTGATCATTTTTTGCCTTACAAATTCATACCTTGACAAAATATATCACTACGAATGTAGACATACAATGAAAAATCTGAATTGTAAATTTAACCGTATAACACAATCCCCTTATCTATGATTAGCTTGTACCTTGAAGATTTTTATGAATTCATGGATCTTCGCTTATCATTGATCGCACCTCCATTGATCTTACAATATCTTTCGCTAAAAATTCAATCGTACTCATTACTAAATTCAAAAACAAAAATAAAGCACTTATCATCATACTCAAGCTAATGTCTATACACTCCTTTCTCAAGCCTTTTTCAATAGTTTTTAACTAATATGATGGACCCCCGACACTATTACCATAGCCACAGCAAAAAAAATGAAATCACGCGTCTCTGAACCCAATTATATACCCCTTTGAAGGTACCTCTTCAGCCTTTGCAATCAAATAAAATATTCTTGCTCTCGCCTCTCTCTAGAGGTTATACTATATCCCACTATTTTTTCTTCATTATGACTCTAGCTCTTTCAAATTCTATTCGACTGGTGTCCCACCATCTCTTAAAACTTTTCATACAACCACGTTACTCACCAAATATTGGAAAACCACAACCTTAGATACTCACAAGTCGTAATTACTATACAAAATTTGCTTAACCAACAATCTTATTATATAGCTGTATCTCATCACAATCCATCACGAACTCTTACTATCATTACATTCAGTTAGCCCTGACTATCACTACGAAGTCAACCTTTTTATCGACATGACACCTCAACTCGGGTATACCCCTCAAATTCAAATGACTAACCGAATTTTATACACACTTTCTTACTAAAATCTTCAATTGCCTTCCCACAAGTATACTCATTGGGACTTTGTTTATCCATAAGCTTGTCATTTCGGTATCGATCCACTCCTTTATGACTTTGAGATAAAATCACCGGTCCTCGTACTACCCTTCTTCTTCTTAACAAACAAGACAGGAGCACCCTACAGGGAGCCACTAGGACGGATGAAACCTTTATCAAGAAGCTCTTGGATTTGAGCTTTCAGCTCTCTCAATTCTGCCAAAGCCATGCGATAAGGAGGAATGGAGATGGGGCGAGTGCTAGTTTCTAAATCAATGCAGAAATCTATATCTATATCCGGAGGCATACCAGACAAATCAATAGGAAACACTTCTCTAAATTCTTACACCATAGGAATAGACTCAATAGAGGGAGACTCAACCTCAACATCCCGAATATGAGCTAAATAAGCCAAAAAACCCTGCCCCACCAGTTTCCAAGCCCTCACGAAAGATATGATCTTAGCTGGCTTAGGCTTGTACACCCTTTCCCACTCTAACCTTTCCTTACTCGAGATCTTTAGAGTTATTGACTCAGTATTACAATTAAGCCCGGTATAATAGGGGTACAACCAAGTCATGCCTAAAATTATATCAAGTCAGTCATATCCAGGATAACCATATCAACCTAAGTTTGAAAATCCATAAACACACAGGACAAACACGATACACATGGGTGACTATGACATACTCTCCAACTAGGGTGGAAACATGGATGGGGCATCAAGTACATCATAAACCGGTAATGCAAACTGAACTGACACATATGAACAAGAGGAACTCGAATTCAAACAAACAGTAGCCATATGGTCACAGATAAGAATAGTACATGTGATCACTGCATCTGACACCTCAACCTCGGTCTTGCCTGGAAAGACATAAAATTGAGCCCTGTCATCTCGACGGACAACCTCCTTGCCTGGCTGCACTGCTCCTCTACCTACATTACCATTTTCCTGCCCCCCAGGTTCTACACAATTGTAACACACTTAATAACTTAACAAAGTAAGCATTGTTGCTATTGTAGTAGTCATATCATGACTCTCTTTGATATACAATCAGTCCAGGAAATCATAGTATAGCTTCTAACCTCAATTGGCATAACTTAATTTCATCATTCGCTAAACAACTCATACATGTTATGACAACAATACTAAATGTATTTTTCAAAGTAATGGTGTTCATTATCTAGCAGTCCCTTACCAAAACTTCTTGAATGTTGTCACCTATAAACTTGAATCTGCAAATCTGACCTTAATCTCTTCACAAGCGATGATAGTGGCTAGCGAGCCCCATAAAATTCTTAATTTCAGTCACAAAACTAGGTCGGACCCAGTTCCTGACTACTTCAATCTTTTAGGGATCTACCATTATCTCTTCCCTTGAAACTACATGCCCCAAAAAGGCAACCGAAGTCAACCAAAATCCACACGTCAGAAATTTCGCATTCAACTTTTGTTTTCCAAGAACACCCAGAATAATACGAGAATGGTCGGCATGCTCTTCCTCACTTTTCGAATAAACCAAAATGTCATCAATAAATACTATAACAAACGAATCAAGAAATGGTTTGAACACGCTATTCATCAAACTCACGAAAGCTGCAGGCGCATTTGTCAATCCAAACGACATAACTAGAAGCTCATAGTACCCATAGTGGGTCCTAGATGCCCTTTTTGGTATATTCTCAGGCCTAATCTTTAACTAAAAATAGCCAGACCTTAGTTCAATCTTAGCGAAAACTAATGCACCTACAATTGTTCAAAAGATCATCTATTAGAGGCAGCGGATACTTGTTTCGAATGGTGACCCTATTCAACTGTCAGTAATCTATATACATCCTCTCTTGCTAGTAATGATGTTACCACTTTTATTGCTCTAGTGCAGACCATAGAGTGAAGGAGGAAATATACCAATTTGTATCACCCAGATACCAATTGGATTCAAGTCATAACACGAAGGAGTAGAAAGAAGTGAGTTTTTCCTAAAGTCCTATAGCCTCTCGAAGAAGAGTATGGACGTCTTCGTACCGTTCCGCAAGACTCTACTAGACTCGTTTTGGTACAAAATAGATCAACGAACCTAGGGCTCTGATACCAACTTTGTCACGACCCAGACTGTCGTGATTGACACCTACACTAATCCTCAGGTGGGAGAACCGTTAGTACAACCCAACTAACCAAATTAACAAAAACTAAAGTATTTAAATATACGAAAGCAGGTTTAAATGTCTAAGAAAAAATAGGGAGTTCCCATAAACTCCAAAGGTTTTAATAAACTAGCTAAATTAATGCGGAAAAACAACCCTTAGAACCTGAAAGTCATTGTACCAAAACATCTAAAGTGCAACAAGTCCAAGAAAGGGGTACAACCCCAACCCAACATAAGAAATATCTAAACAATGTCTAAGTCCGAACAAAATGGACTAAACAATAAGAAGGACTCCATGGTAACCTGAAAGAACTGGCTCACCCTTGAATTCGATTGATCACTGATCTTCTAGATGAGGTCTGTCAGTAGCTGCCTGAAAATGACCTGTACTTAACAAAGAAAGAGCAAGTGCAGTATCAGTACACAACCACAATGTACTGGTAGGATCACGCGGCTACCCCAATAAGTGAAACATATGCAAATAATCACAACATAATAAACATACATACACTGAACATATATAATATCAATTATCATTTACTAACAACATACAATTTAACAATTCTTAAGATATACAGTCATGTCAAGTCAATGGTCCTCTCATGAAATTCATACCCAAATTGTTAGTGTACTGATACGTGGTACCCGATCCAAATTAGTGTGCCAGACATGATACCTGATCCCATATATGCGCCGGAATGTGGCACCCGATCCAAGTTACTATGTTGGAACATAACACCTGATCCATTCAAGAAGCCGCAATCACAATCACAATGTACATTCTCATAATCATACAATCAAGAGTTGATTCATGGCACACAATTCTTCATTGATACTTATTTACGATTAGTGTGATCAATAATGCAATATTCACATACATACATGCATTAAAACGAAGTAATTACTAATACATATCACACCAACATGAAATCACAACCATCACCTACCTCAAATCCAAGTTTGAATCCCCTAAGGCACTTGAATCTTCCCTTTCTGGATTCTTTCCACTTGTTCTAGGTCTACAAAAAATTAATTCAATACGAGGATCAATAATTAAGGTGTAATTTACCCGGACTATGACAAACTCAAAACCTAAGACCCAACTCATGATCCTAATATTCAATTATTACCCAAGAAACTACGTTCTATGGATCGAAATACGGATTAGGGGAGTTAAATCCTTACCTTTAGTGCTAGAAGAGGAGGAAATCTATCAAGAACTTGCCCTGGGTCGTCCCTTAGCTCTCAAGAACGAAATTTGCTGAATAATAACGGTTTTGGGATTTATTTCCGACTTAAGTCGCGTCTGTCTCGCTGTGGCAGACCTCATCCCGCTACAGCGGTCCCGTCGTGACGGCTTGCACGAAGACAGAGAGTTAAATTCAGAGCTTCAAACCCCTATTTCACAACAGACCTTCAACATATGACACTAAAAAAATACCCGTTTACGCTAAGATCAGTTTCAGGAGTTCTACTCGCCCGAATTCGATTTCGTAAAGTCGTATGGATTCCTTAACGTCTTAGCTATCTACTCATGTGATCAAATTCATAATTAGATGTCTAATTCATTACCAAATTTTTCTAGACCTCACTAACTCCCATTTCGTCCAAAACTGGACTAGGTTAGGAAATTTCAAGTTACTACCAAAAAGTTTTCTAGCCCCAATTCTTTCTCCATTGACTTTTCCCTAACGATGGAATCAGGTCGTTACAATAATAAAGGAGAAACATAATTTATCGTTTCTATCCTTTTTCGGCTTTTTTAAATTCAAATTAATTATTGTATTGTAAAAGTAAATTACTTAATTTATTACAAATAAATATCTTATTATTGGAGGAACATTTACAACAAAAACTCTCCACATTCTTTTTTTATTTGTTTGTCTCACTTCTAATCATGAAGTGATAATAATTTCTTTTATATTTTAAGTATTTTTCTCTTTATTTTTAATTTATTCACAAAGAGTTATCACCCATGACTTACCCGTCTTTAATTTTTACTTTTAATAATATTCATAACTTTCATAACTTTTATGTTGATAACCTCCAAACTTAAATTTGTAAGTTTATGATGTCTTATGGTATTCCTCTATTTTGCCTATAAATTCATATTAGTTTCATGAAGATTCACACTCAAAATTATCATTTCTCTTCTTCATCATATTGGTCTAGTTTGTAACAAAAAAGAAGTACATGAAGGTAAGAAATATTTCATTCTCAAGTCTTAATTCTTTCATTTCCTCTATTTTGTCTATATATATATATATATATATATATATATATATATATATATATATATATATATATATATATATATATATATATATATATATATTCATAGTTGGTTTGTGAATGAAACTAACATGTAACAAAAAAAAGTACACGAAGTTAATAAATAGTTCATTCTCAAGTCCTTAATTTTTCATTTCCTCTATTTTTTCTATATAAATTCATATTTACTTTCATGAAGATTCACATACAAAATTATCATTTCTCTACTTCATCATTTTTGTTTGTGAATTAACTAGCATATAACAAAAAATAAGTACATGAAGGTAAGTTATATTTCATTCTCAAATCTTTCTTTTTATTTTTATGTACTCAGACATGTTTTCTTAATATTTTATTTATGTTTGTATTATCATTTATCAAGCAAGTATGATTAAAAAAAATGCCTTTATAATTATTAAGAATGTGTTGTCTGTATGCAATTGTTCTTTCTAATAGTCAATTTTCCAGATATAATATAGTTGGATAATAATATTTGTTAGATTTCAAGAAATGATTATTATTTGGTATTGTTAGTAATATTGAAAAAATAATATACGAACATATTACATATAGTTTAAATTTCTTTCCTTCTTTCTTTTGATATAATTACTTTTATTTAGTATATGATATTTTTATTAATTTTTGTATTCAATTGGTTGCGTATGATGAAGAGTTTGACATATGGAGCAAAATATGGTGACGGATCTACTTGCAAATAAAGATGATAGAAGAGGAAAAGAATGAAGCATAATTAGAGAGTATTTTTGCTAGATTTTTTTCTTTTTTTTACTTTGACTTGTATCAGTAACTTAGTTACTAGAATTTTTTAAATTTTGATTTGTATAAATAATTTAGCTAAATGTATTGTCAATGCTAATCATTTGATCCTTTACTATTCTATTTTTTCTTTGTTATGAAGCACAATTAATATAATTATCCCATTTCAACAAAAAAAATTATGATGATTAGGAGTTTCATTTTTATTATACTTGCAAAAAAGTAATTGAAAAATAAAATATTAGTTTCATGATTCCATTTTTTTTGCATTTGTAACCATCTGTTTTCGTCACCGTTCTTTTTTGTTTGAAATGTATTTATAATTTTTAAGCAGTCACCAATTATAATTTTTTTTTCTTTTTTTTTTTGGTATTTTTACCCCTTATTTTCATTTATTTATTTTAAAAATAAAATCAATGCATAATTATTAATTAATACATTTAATGCCTAATAAAATTATACTTTTGAATTATTTATAACTCATGTCTCTTCATCTTACTTGTAACTTCTAATATTAAATATTATTCAAACTTTTGTATGTTTTATTTTTCATAATTCTTATAAATATTAAATTAATGTTTAAAAAATTATAATAAACAAATGTAACAATAAAGACATAATATTTTTATTTTTTTACAAAATTAGAGTTTGTATAGATAATTAGTACTCCTACAAAAGATAGAGGAAATTAAAACATATAAAATATCTTCAACGTAATGCAATATATTGTTATTTCAACATATTACCTCTTATTCCATTTACTTCACCACGGTGAATATTTTGTTCTATTATATATATACACATATGAATAGTTTGTACTTAAATAAATGCAAAAAAAATTCTATTTTATATGTTTAAAAAAATAAAAAAAATGTATGATATCACAGATGAAGAGAAATATCAATATTATCTTATATATTCGATACTAACCTAAATATAAATATTACATATTATTATCTTATAAATATTTCATATAACCGCGCGAAGCACGGATAATTTCATTAGCTTAAAATTTAAAAAAAAAAAAAAAAAAAAACTTTCAGAACACTGGAAAGGCGGTTGTTTCCTCCAATCAGAACAAATAAACAATAATTAGTGATTTTTAAATTAACAACTGCCCATCCTTATTATACCTACTCACTAATCATTTTAAATAAACAATACTAGTAATGACTTAAGTTTATTTTAAAAAGTCAAAATAATTTATTGATAACCACACTAACACGACGTTGGAAATTAACTAAAAAATGTTATACAACAATAAAAAAGAGTAGTACAATACTTGAATTACATCCTCTCTACTTTTTCAAAAATTATTTTTGATTCAATTCCTCTCCATATTGACTTGATGGAAGCTTATACTGCTGTAATTTCTCTTCTTAGAACTCTTGATCAACCATATATTTCACAACTCTTTCATCGTCACACTGCTGAAACGCTCGATTCTCTTCGTGTTACAGCTGAATATGTCCAACAACTTCTTGAAAAAACTAGCAATGAAAAAATCAAATATTTGGAGGAAGAAATTAGAGTTGTTGCTAGTGAGGCAGAGGATGTTGTTGAAATGAGAATTTCTAAAATCATCAAAGGCGAAAGCTGGACATTTGGAATTTTACAACACCAGGATATGGTACCAGTTGTTGAAAAAATGAATACGATAAAAGAACAAGTGATGGAGATTGTTTCTCATGATGTTGATCAAATTCTTGAATTATTCCTTGATTGGCGCTTCTTCTATGAGTGATCCAATGCTGACAGATGATATCGTGGAAGGACTTGATGGTGATTTGGAGATAATAGATAAAAGATTGAGAGGATCAATGTCGGATCTAGACATTGTCACTATATCAGGTATGGGTGGCATTGGCAAAACAACACTCGCTAAAAAAGTTTTATGATCATCTTCCAATCAGGTATCACTTTGACAATTTTTGTTTGGGTTACAATATCTCAAGAATTTCAATATAGAAATGTATTATTACAAGTTCTAAATTGCATTCCAAACCAAAATGCACAAGTTTATGTTAAGATGAAAGACAATGACTTAGCTGACCTGGTGCAAAAGAACCTAAAGGGTCCAAGATACCTTGTTGTTGATGATGATATTTGGAGTAGGGATGTTTGGGATAGCATATCACAAATATTTCCTAATCGCAACAATGGGAATCGAATCTTATTGACAACTAGGGAAAACGAGGTAGCGATGTATGCAAATACTAGTAGCCCTCATGAGATGAACCTCTTGGATTTAGATAACAGTTGGAAGTTACTTCGTAATAAGGTGTTTGGACTAGAACACGATCATCCTCTTGTGTTGGAAAAAATTGGAAAAAAAATAGTGGAAAAATGCCAAGGACTTCCCTTAATAATTTCAGTTGTTGCAGGGCATCTCTCTAAAACGGCCAAGACATTAAACAGTTGGGAGTATGTTGCCCAAACTTTAAGTGAAATCATTGCTTGCCATCCAAATAAATGCTTAGGAGTGCTCGGTTTGAGTTACCATCACTTGCCTAATCGACTCAAACCATGCTTTCTTTCTATGGGTAATTTCCCAGAGGATTTTCAAGTTGATACTTGGAGATTGATCCAATTATGGATCGCAGAAGGTTTCATAAGGGCGCCTGCTGGAAGTCGTAAAAGCTTGGAGGAAGTGGCAAAATGTTATTTGGAGGATCTTATCAGCAGGAACTTGGTAATGGCTGGAAAAAGGAGATTCAATGGTGAGGTTAAAGTATGCAGAATACATGATCTGCTACGTGAGTTCTGTTTCATAGAAGATGAAATGACAAAGTTTATGCATGTTGTGAGAACTCCATTTTCATCAACACAAAAGCCTAATGTTCGTCGCTTCAGTATTCAAAAGGCATTTTTAGATGAATATGCTTATAAGCTATTACCTCTTATATTTATATAAATATTATATATATATACCTATGTATATGTAGAGTTTCCGTCGAAGTCGGGGGGTGGCGTGGCACCCCCCGAGGCCTTCATAGATCCGCCCCTGGTTGCCAGATCTAAGTACTACTTTTCTCTATTGAATCTACCTTTTGAACCCCGTATTAAGCTTGTCGGGATATTGCCCATCTACCGTCATGATCCTATAATACATGGATTTTTCTCTCGTTTCAACCTTCTCAGGGTATTGGCTATCTTCAATACAAATGTCAGGTTCGAGTCATTTCCACTTGTGATTACAAAGTTATTTCATTTGAGATATCTCCAAATTCGATGTTTTGGCAATATTCCTGAATCAATCTCAGAGCTTCAAAATTTGCAAACTCTAATTTGTGATGGTCATTCTTTAGATATAACTTTACCTGAGAAGATATGGATGATGAAGAATTTGAGGTATATACGTTTATAAGGGGGAGCCAGTTATTTACCAAGTCCTGGAATAGATAACAAGATGCCAAATCTCGAGGAGTTATTCAGTATTTGTTACTCTAGTTGTACAAATGAAGCCTTTTCTAGCATTCCCAATCTAAAGAGATTGACCATTCATGTACCTTTGAGTGTCGGAGACAATATTCCCTCTCAGCTCATCGATATGTCCAGCTTGAGAAAACTCGAGTCAATCAAGTTTAACTGTATACTTCCTTTCAAAGACCCCATCAACATATTTGCTTTTACAACATCACTTAGGACGTTGTCTTTAACTGATTGTGCTAATTTTATTTGGAAAGACATATCATCAACTTTTATCATGTTACCAAATCTTGAAGAGCTCAAACTTAAAAGTTGTCGAGCCGAAGATGATGTATGGAGATTGAGTGATAAAGACATTTTCAAAAGCTTGAAGTTGTTGTTACTGAAATACCCAAATCTTAAGTGTTGGGAAGCTAGCAGTGATAACTTCCCAAATCTAAAACGTCTCGTTCTCAAGAATTGCAACAACCTGCAAGAAATTCCTACAGATTTTGGGGAAATTTGTACTTTACAATCGATTGAGTTACATAATTGCAGCACTTCTGCTGATGAGTCTGCCATAAATATTGTACAAGAACAAGAGGAAATGGGAAATAATATCCTTAAGGTCTACATCAGCCACGGTAAGTTTTAATAAACCAAGAATAAGATTCCTTATTAGTTTAGGATTTGTTATCCTCTTGCATTTCTTGACCAACAAGTTTATAAATGTCAGGTACAATGGTGAACTTTCTGGTGGACAATGTATTGCAGCTATTAAGTGAAAATGTGTCGCCGGAGATCGCGAATTCAATAATTTATTGGAAGAAGTGCGTTGTCTCAAAGAGTTCATTGACGATGCATGGAAATACCACAACGATAGCAAGCAATGGGATGAATTGGTGAGAGATATTCAACTGACATTATTTAATGCGGAAGATGCAATTGATGAGTTTGTGATTCAATCGAAGCTGAATCGAGAAAAGAATAAAATTGGAAGAGTTTTTGATAAAGTGAGTCATATCAGTAATGTTAGGGCTCTGGTAGCTGAGATCAAAGAGATTCATTATAAGGTGAAAAAATTTCGATAAAACAATCAACAAACTTTTCACCCCAGACCAGTTCTTGTGTAAATGTTGTAATTATTTTGAGTAAAAATACGATGATGGATGAAGAAAAATAATTTAGTTATGGACAGAGTGTACAAGTCAAAATCAGTGTGGATATGTAGATATATTATTTTAAATTTGGGCTTGTCATACTTTTAAAAATATTTTATTTTGTATTTAGTTTGATTACAATCTTTAATCTTATAACATATAGAAAGTATTTTGTATTCATGCGAACTTTTTAAGTCTTTTAAAAGATTGCTAATCATTTAACATTTTAAGTTCTAGCCTATCATACATGTAAGTAAAAATATATTTGATATTTTTATCAATCAATACATAATTATAAGAAAATTGAGAAATCAAAAGAACTGACTAAAATCAAAATTGAGAAAACCGACTTTATATAGATTTGATTTGGTTTATAGATTTATTAAACCAACATAGTTGGTTAGTTATTTTTTAGTGAAAAATTAAGCCGAGCCAAACCTATGTACACCCTTAATCTGAATGGTGCCCCTCACGTTAGATTTTCGAGAAATATATATAGCAAAAATTTAAATTCATTTGATCAATGTCATTTAAAAATTATCAATATTAATAATATTTATCAAATATTCATTTTAAACTTAATGAGATGTTTTTCCATCACACACATATATAGCTTATTTAAAATCATTTAACTAACTCTACATTACAAAATAAGGAAACTAAACATATGCCCCATCAAAGTAAATTAACTATATATATATATCTTTACATTTATGCCCCTTAACTAATTAAAATAAATATTTCTTTTTCTTGTAGCTTTAGTTATTTAGCTCCTTTTTAATTCTTTTGTTTTTTATTTTTTTACTTCTTTTTTCTTATTATGTTTCTTTGTTCATTTAATTTTTTTAAAATTATTTATTCTTTATTTTTTTTACACCATAATTTAATTTATACTCAACATTTATTTCATATACTTTTTTTCCCTTTTCCTCATTTATTTGTTTAGTTTTTCTCTTCTTTTTTTTTTTCATGTATTTTTGTTCATTTGTATTTTTTTTACAAAATAATTTATTCTGTATTTTCTTTTTACACTATAATCTTATTCATATTCAATTTTTATTTTATATACTCATTTTCTTCTTTTATATTTTTATTATTTTCTCATATAGTTTTTTATTCGTTTATTTTCTCTAAAAACAATTTCTGCTTTTATTTTTCTCCTTTTTCCCCTTTTCTCTTTTATTGGTTCCTTATATTTTTTCATTTTTATTGTATTTTCTCTTTATTTTTTAATTTCGTTATTTTATCTTACTTTCCTTTTCTTTTCCCCTTTTTTTATTATTTCATTATTCTTTATTATTTTTCTTTTTTTATTATTTATTTTTTTGTCAAATCATAATATTTTTTATTTTTTTACCACAATTTAATTTTAAATTTTTGGTCATTCTATATTCTATATTTTATTTTTTATTTTTCTCATTTCATTTAATTTTCTTTTCATTTTTTTTTCATTTGTTCTAGTTTGTAATGATATTGTCACAGTATATCTATGTACTTTCATGGTAAATTTTGATGCACGATTCAATACTTTAGTGAGACCTCCATGATATCATCGCAACATATCTAGGAAATTTTACACAAATCTCATAGTAATAAGAGTTAATTATATCATATATCTACTCTTTTCCAAATTATAAAAATTTCTTAAATTTGGTGGAATCCGAATACATCCCAAAACGTTCTGATACATATATATACTATATACTGACATCTAATATGATAAAATAAGTTGTATATTTAGGTAATTTTTTCATATATCTATATACTAACATGGTATCATTGAGATTTGTTTCATTCCGTAATGATAACACCACAATATATCTATATACTGTCATAGTATCATTAACGTATACTTGAATCCTTCTGTGACACCTTTATGGTCTCATGAAGGATTAGTTTATATAATCAGTAACAATCCTTAGATCATGTATGATATCATCATAGTATGTGAATATTCTATTGTGGTGACACTAATATCTCCTTCCTTCATTCACTCACAATACTACTCATTCATTCAAGTTTCATACATTCATTCATGTACAACCAACTCATACCTCAATGATACCAGCACATTATATATATAATGACATGGTATCATTGACTAATGATTTGGAGTACTTTTAGATTATCCAGTACATGGCCTTAGATAGAAGAGTGTGGAGACATTGATTAGGGTAGAAGCTTAATAGATATATGTAGTGGAGTGTTAAAATTACTTTTTGTGGGCTCATGTTGGTTATTTGTCTATCGTTGTACTAGTTGTATTCTTATAGTTTTTGCTTTTGATTTCTATCATTATCTATTTATTGCGTCTCAGTTAGTGCACTAATTTTGATGTTTTTATTCCTTACTAGCAGGCTTGCCCTGCTTATATTGTTAGCTATTATGTTTTCTTCTTCTTTATATATATCTGGATTTCTAGCACTTGAATTGAGGCTTTTTGAAAACAATCGTTCTACCTCCAGGACATAATGATAAGGTTTGTATACACTCTATCCTCTCTTGGCAAACAAATTAACAATGATTTACCAGACTTAAATAGAAATTTAAGTGTTGAGAAAAACACCACTTTTTTCAGTTATGAATTGTCATCTTACAAAGATGAAACAATTCCACCTACCTCTATTTCCCTCTCTCCATTTATCTTAAATCCAAATAATGTAACTAAAAACATACTATAAAGAGATGAAAATAAAGTTAACTGTCTAATTAAAAAAATTATTTACATCATAAGATCATATTGTAGTTGTATCTAGGCCTTGTTCCCTCTGGTGATAAACCTTGTTGATCCATAGACTTCCTCTTATTATTATTATTATTATTGCCTTGAGATTTTTGTAAAATTTGTTCTGTTTTTGGTTCAATTTCTTGTGATTCTTGATATTCCTTTGTGACAATTTTCTGAGGTTTATGAAAGCTTTTGCATTTGGTTTTCATCATATGGGGTTTAAGCTTATTGACATCAGCTAGTCTTACTGGTTTCAAGATAAAATCTTCTGCCCCTTCTTCTAAGCATCTGATGAATCAATAAGAAAATTAGTACTTTTTATTGTTTATCCAATAATCTTCAAGAAAAGATGAAAAAAATTGTTGTTTGTTCTTACCTACTTATTCTTGAAGGAACATTCTCAGATGACATAATGACTACTGGAATATTTTTCAAAGATGAAGATTCCTGTCACACACACAAAAAGAAAATGTAACACTTACCAATTAGATAATATAGAAGTATTGAAAACTGTCTGAACTTGACGTGAATTATTAGTTTCATCCTCATACTATTGACAATCTTAAAAACACTTCTCTACTTGACTAATTCAACTTAAATATCCCTTATTTGCCACATGACATAACAAATGGTCTCAAACTCTTGTAGGAGTGTGGGGATCTTAAAAAAAAAGTCGAGAGAAGTGTTGAAAACATCCCTAAACTTGGCGAGAATTTAGGGGTGTATTTCACCCATGTGACAAGATCATGGATGTATTTAAGTTCAGTTAACCAAATAAATGAGTGTTTTTAAGACTATCAATAATTCGGGAACAAAACTAATAATACACACTAAGAGCCTTAGCTTGTTTGGATTGGCTTAAAAAAATAGTTTTTAAGTCAAAAATAAAAAAAAATCAAACTGAAATGACTTTTAAGTCAAAAAATTAAAAGTAGGGAGACTACTTTTGATTTTTGACTTGATTTAAGTCATTTAAACTTATTTTTAGTCATTTTCATTTTGCCAAACATTTTTTAACTTATTTTAAGTTATTTTTGACTTATTTTAAGTTATTTTTATATTTGTCAAACACTTTCAAAAGTCGAAAACTAACTTAAAAATAGATTTAACCAACTTTTAAACCAATCCAAACATCCTCTAAATTTAGAGGTGTTATTAATACTTCTTTCATTAGATAAATTGATGGGCCAAAGAAATAGTTGGTTAAAAAATATCAAATAAAGGGAAGACAAACAACCGTAGGCTGAACACGATGTCAAAATTGAAAGGTGAGAATTTTAAATTCACCCTTTAACTTGTCCTGAAAAAGTCAGTTACCTGCTTAAACTATCATGACGATCTATTACACATCTTTACTACTTAAAAATTAAAAAAGAAAAATGTGTTTGGTAGTAAATAAAGTAAAACAAAATCCTCTTTCTGCTACCACCCTACCCCCACCCCACGCCTCTTCTTCTTCTCCACCAGGCAACCGTCTTCTTCTTTATTATTTTTCATCATTTTTTCATACTCAATTTACATCCACCCCACTATACCTCCACCAGAATCCTCTCCCCTCACCCCTCATCATATTCTATCTGAATGCTTATTCAATTTCACCATTTTCATTATATTTGATTTTTTCTCTTCGGCTTTGTTGATGGTTGATAAAATTGATGATTAAGTTTAAAAAATAAAATACAATGATGGATTTTGGCAAAGAAGCGGGAATTGAAGGTGGTGGAGAAGAAAAATCGATATTGACAATGGTGGTAGTGATATTTGGTGGTGGGATTGTACTTTTTGATGGTGATAATGTAATTTTGGTGATGAGTTTATTTATGTGTGTCAAATTTTGTGGTGGATCTTTATAATTTTTGTGGGGATAATGGTGATAGTATGACTTCGATGGTGGATTTGATCGTAGGTGGTGAAATTGGTGGTGACTATTTTGATTTTCATGGTGAAATATATAGATCTGGTAGTAATATAACGACAATGGTAGTGATTTCATGGTGGTGTTCATTGCAGAAGAAACTATTGAATGACATGGAGAATTTTAGTCAAATTTGACATGACATCTGATGTGGCAATGGCATGACATTGATGTGGCGCAAGTGTGATACACCTCCCATTGTGAAAATTATGCTACATGTCTCAGGGGTAAAAAAATTAAATATTTAGTAGCATAGGTCTGTAATAGATCATCATATCAGTTTAAACGGATAACTAACTTTTCGAGACAAGTTCAAAGGTAAATTTTTGCCTTTTCCCGAGAAAAGAACATTAAGAAAAATGAAAACCCTCTTGTTGCGAGGAAAAAGACAACATGTACTATTTGCATAATGTCACAAACAATTTGATGTTCTATACTATTTTCCAAGAAAGGAAACTATATAATGTAGAATGAAGAAAGAAATTCAAAGAGTAATATATGGAAGCAAGAGCCAAGAGTAGGAAAATATACGCTCCTGGTTCTTTTTAACATGTCATCCTTATTAAAAATAAATATTTCATATTCATTGTCATTTCACAAAATCAATGCATAAATGACACTATTCTTCCTATTTTACCCTTGAAAGTATCCATTTGATCAACATAGAAAAACTAAGTAATTAATTCTTGTTCATTGATCAAATTAATTAATCAAAATAAATTAATTCATATTCACTAATTGAAAACTTAACTTTGAAAGAATATTAAATAAGAGTACAATAGTAAACTTACCTAATTTTTTAAGGAACACAAAATCTAAAACATTGATAATTAAATAGGAATAGAAGGAATACTTACCAAAGTAGGTAAAAAAGAATACCTTAATTTTCTTGAGCAAATCATAGCCTGTCATTCCAGGCATACAATAGTCTGTGATAATAAGATTTACTTCCACTTGCTGCAAATTCTAGACAAGAAGAAAAAGATTTATCTTTCATGGAAAACAATTGGAATCCAAGAACAAACAAAGAAGATAAAACTTTAACATGATTCCAAAAATGAAAATTTTCTTAAAAAAATAAAATAGACTCAAATACGTCATCAAATTTTGAGAAAAATATTATTTATGTCATCCGTTAAAAATGTAGCTCATCAATGTCATTTCAATTATTTTTCTCGAACAAAAATAGCATTGATGAATCAAACTTTTAACATATAACATAAATGAGTCTTTTCTCAATGTCAGATAACATATTTGAGCCTTTTCCATAAAAAAAAAAAAGAAAAACAAACTAACCAATACAAGATAGTCATGGAAATGAATTACCTGTTTGGCATTAGGAGAAACACAAGGGGGATTGGGATTTTGGCTATGTTCTTGTAACCCCAAAAATTCTAAAGCTTTGCTTCCAGAATCCACACTAGTAACTATCACAATTCACAAATAAAAAAAATTAGTAACAAAAAAAAAATGTTATCTTTAAAGAGTCTCTCATCTATTGAAAACTTGATTACCTTGACAAGAAGAGATTTTAAAGAGCCTCTCAATCAGCTTCCTATCCATTAAGCTATCATCAACAGCCAAAACATGAAATTCTGACATTCCCATTGAGTAAGTTTTTTTTTTTTTTAGAAGAATAAAGATTGAATTTTTAACTTAATTTGTTAGTGGTTGGCATTGCTTCTTTTTTGTAAATGAAATAACAAGATTTGAAAAAAAGAAAAGATTATACAAATTTAAGAAATGGGGATTGGCTACTTATTATAAAGGATTTGAAGATGATTCTTGAAAGCTAATTTCATGTATTAAAAAGTAATTTATAGAAGGAGAATTGTATTTTACCTACACATACATTACTTACATATTTATGTGTATTTGAAAGAAGGAAAAACTACCATTGAGATTTGGCAAGAAAAGTGAAGGTTCCTTTATGTTTGTTTGTTTAGTTTTTTTTTTTTTTTTTTTTTTTTGTGTCTGTGGGGGGAGGGGGTGCGGTCCGGCAAAATCCTCAAAAGAAATTAAAAAAAATAAATAAAGTCATCACTAAAGTTGTTTCGAATTTTTAAAAATATACCTTAATTTTGTGGGAGGTCTATTATCCACAAAAGTGTGGAATAATAAAACACCCACAAAAATAAAATATCTTTTTAAAAATTCGAGATAACTTCTCTTTTATGTCTTTTCTCATAGAGATACAAGTAATGCAAGCATTGATGCCTTGTTTATGGTGTGAAATCATGTGCACTTACCATATCTCTGTGCATAAAAAAAGGGGCAAATTTTTCTAAAGACTTGCTTCCCATGGCCATTCTATATATGTCTACCCCATCTATGCATGTCAATTGTGACCAATTTCATGTGAATTTAAGATTTAAATTTCATGTATTTTTTAAACTTATCGACGAATATTTAATTCTTTTTAGTTATTGAATTTATAATTATATATTTAATATTCACGCTTCCTTCTACTTACAAATTTAATGTAAGGAACATTTATAATATAAATAACCATTCTAATATGTTATTATTGGTAGATTTTAATGATTTTTCTAATATAAAAATATGATCTAAGCAAAAGATAATAAATTTCTTCTATACTCAATATTACCGTCGCCCTGACTCGATTATTCATGTTCTCTCTATATATATTAACCCATTAGCTCCCCATTTTTAATGATATATTTCTATACAAACGTTCTCAATCATTAAGAACATAAGTTTTTAAAAAGTTCTTTTTTGAATTTTATTCCCAATCAAATTATGCTTTGCCTTTTAGTTTCAAATTGTATTTATCTGTCTTCATTATAATCTATCATCGAAATTTTATTATACGTTGCTAAAGATGTAGTACAACGTTATAAAGGAGACAAGATGATGTGTTTTTTTTTGGGAGTATAAGTCAATTGTTTTTAGATAAAAGAGGTAAGAAATTGTAAAAATACCATAAAAGTGGAAGGTGCATGTGATCATGGAATCTTCCAGCAAAACTTAAATTGCATACTACTTTCTCAGTCTAACAATAATTGTCTTGACTTAATACAATCTTTAAGAAATAATAAATAATAGGGGTAATATTATTATATTATATTATATTATATTTTAATTTTATAAATTTAATGTTTTGAAAAATGTGTTAGATGATAAATAATATTCAATAGCAAGGATAAAAATAGACACAAAATGTAAATTATCTCTTGAATTTCTAAATTGGACAAATATTATTGGATAATTATTTTTAGTATAGTGGACAATTATTGTTGGACGGAGGGAGTATTAATTAGTACTATAGTAAGATGCATGTTTGATTAAATTAAATTTGATAAGTATTTTTATATCAAGTGTGATTTTAAAAAAATAAAATAAAATTAGAAAAAAGTAATTTGTGTTTAACTAATCAATTTGAATTTCATTTTATCAATATTGGAGTAGCATGTAATTTGTAGTTGACCAAACATTTTTAAAAAAATTGTTTCTACTTTTCAAAAATATTTAATTTCTCCTCTAAAAGCTTGATCAAACATAATGAATAATTTTTCCAAAAAAATCACTTTTTAACTTGCTAAAAACTTGACCAAAGAAGCAATTAAATTGCATTATTATTTGTTTTAAATATAGAGAAAAAGTTCTTCTTTCTAAAAATGATGAAAAATAGGTAGGCGATTATATATGAGGCCTCTTATATGGATGTGTGAATGTACAGCTCTATATTCACATTGTTGTCCAACTTTGTAGTAATTAGATATAGAGTATAATTAAAGAGAAGACAAACATATACCAAATTGGAACCCTTGAAGATTCTATCTAATTAGCAAGTCAACCGCCAATTCAAAAAAATCATACATCAAAAATATTTTTAACGACAATTAATTAACGATAATAGCTTAATTGTCATTAAAAATGTATTATTAATGACATTTAGAACTCTTTATAAATGTCCCTAAAACTTATAGCGATACTGAATTCAATAACAATTAACTAATGCTGGTAAAAGTTACTTTTGTTGTAGTGCATAAAGTTATGTACCATATATATTTGACCCTTGGCTCTTAATTAATTATTCCTCGTTCCTTTTCATAATTTTCTTTTGATCAATTAAGAGAAATTTGTATATATATATATATTAGTGGATTTCCCAAGTAATATTTTTTCATTATATATATAAATTTGTACAGAAGTTAATGAGTTGCCGAAAACCCTCTCCAATACCTAAATATGTCCCAGCTTGTGACCATCTTTCGATATTGATAGTTGATGCATATATTAAATTAAACCAAGCCTCAATTTATTTACTTTTATAATTATATATAATCATATATCATATATATATATATATATATAAGAGAACCCTAGGCCCGTCTACATGGCGCCACCACAAATCAGGATTCCCTTTTAATTTATTTATTTCCAAAATTAGTCTTCTCTTTCATGAAAGTTGTGACTTTTATACAAAATTGTGATTTTAATGAAAAGTTGCGACTTTTACGAAGAATTGCGATTTTTATGAAGAGTTGCGACTTTTGAAAGATTGTGACTTTTCCAAAGAGTTGTGACATTTTCGATAAGGCACAATAAACATTTATTCACACTACCTTTTGTTGTCTATAAATAGAGGAATTTCCTCTCATTTTAAAACAAAACGAAAATTCTGAACTTCTTCTTTTTCTTCTGCACAATTAAATATTCCAGTACTTTGCTCCTGTTGAGTGGCTCACTAACACCATTGTTTTTGTATTAATACACTGGTAAATAGAATCGTTCTATCCTGAGAGGATCTATTCCTTTAAACCTTGGGTTCAAGAGGGGAATAATTTCCTTAAGGGGACAATGTGCATTCAGTGGGCTCGATTTTTTCCTTTCTGTTTCATTCTATTGTTATAGATCTTGGTATGTTTTTTATAGTCATTAATTTATGCTTATGTTATTAATTGCTGTTTTTGAGTACATGTTTTAAACTTTGTTGTTTATGTTTATGCTTTTTATCATTATGTTGAAGTAAAGATATGTTAATAAATTAAGAGTTTGATGTAATCATTAGACTATTGGTCATGTAGATTAGAATTCTTAAACTTGTAAAATAAATGACTTTGATCTTTATAGAGTTTTTAGTGGCTAAAAGATCTATGTAATGTCCAAGAAGGGACTTTTGAGTGTTCAGAAGTTATGGTGGTTCCACACTACCTTGGAGTTTTAGTTATTCAACTTTCTATCTTATCGAGGCATTCAATCGATTAGTGACATCCAAAAAATAAAGGAATGTAGTGGGATGGTAAGTATTGTACTCAACCTTAATCAAAAGTTTTGGATTCAAATGTTGGATTGGAGTCAATGAATTACCCCTTAAAGTAGGATGAATTCATATTAATCAAATATTAAAGAAATAATTATCTCCTTATAAACATTAGATTAAAAGTTGCAAAAAAAAGAAGTTTTAACCATATTGATCCAAACATAAACAACAAAATATGCCCTTTGGGTATCAAAGTAGTGTCAACGACTGCGAATGATTTTGAATAAGGGACTTGCCAAGGCATTATTTAATCCAAATTATTTGAGCGACATATGTTAGTTCATTGAACTGATGTGTTTTTAATTTTAATTAACTCATCAAGTACACAACTAACTATATAAGATGTATAATATTTTGATTATGTATGTAGAGGCCTTGAATAAGAGAAAACTCTCGCAATTGATGAATAAAATGTTTGTACCACTTTTTAAAAATACAAATATAGTCAATGAAACAATTACTTATCTTTTCTAAAAGACTTTGGTGATGAATAACTACAGTAAATGAAGAATTAATAACAAAATGCATTAACACTTAGAATCAAATCTTTTTGATTTTAAGATTAAAAAAATATTTCATTTCATCTTTGGATAAAATATTATTGACAATTTATCGTAGGGTTGTACCCACTCGAAAACACTTATATTATCAAATGTGCAGAAGTAAATTATTGACTTAGTTCACCACCGCGCGAAGTGCGGACAATTTACCTAGTATATATATATATATATATTGCGTAATGAAATAAATTATTTTGTTGTTTCGATTTGTTTTATCTTGGGAGGATATATTTTCATTGACCTTGAATACTTGAGGAGAATAATTTCCTTAAAAGAGAAAACTCTCGCAATTGATGAATAAAATGTTTGTACCACTTTTTGAAAATACAAATATAGTCAATGAAACAATTACATATCTTTTCTAAAAGACTTTGGTGATGAATAACTACAGTAAATGAAGAATTAATAACAAAATGCATAAACACTTAGAATCAAATCTTTTTGATTTTAAGATTAAAAAAATATTTCATTTCATCTTTGGATAAAATATTCCTGAAAATTTATCGTAAGGTTTGTACCCACTCGAAAACACTTATATTATCAAATGTTCAGAAGTAAATTATTGACTTAGTTCACCACTGCGCGAAGCGTGGACAATTTACCTAGTATGTATGTATATATATATATATATATATATTGCGTAATGAAATAAATTATTTTGTTGTTTCGATTTGTTCTATCTTGGGAGAATATATTTTCATTGACCTTGGATACTTGAGGAGAAAAATTTCCTTAAGAAAACACTGTGCATTTAATGGACTTGATTTTCTTCTTTCAAAAAGTATTTGTAGATTCTTTTCTATATACTGGTTTGTAGTTTTTCTGATTTTGAAAATTATAAACTTTATTGTTTCTTACAAAAAGATTTCAAAGTTTCCGTTCTTAGTATTTTAGTACTACCTCCGTCCACTTTTATTTGTCATGTTGAGTTTTTCGAAAGTCAATTTGACTAATTTTCAAAATTAAATTAGATTACATTAATTCGATATTTTAAACAAAGAAAATTAGATATTCAAAAACTATACGAAAAGTACTATAAATTATAATTTTTTGCATATCAATATAATGAAAAAATACATGTTAAAATGTTAGTCAAAATTCTTATCGTTTGACTCTATAAAAGGAAACCATGACAATTAAAAATGGACACATGAAGTAATACAAATATAATGAGATAACAGAGTTAATGTCATGTAATTTGTCGATAAAATTATGTGGATGATTAGTTTATCCACTAAAACTAAGTGACATTGTATCAAGAATAAATAAGTTTACTTCAAGAGGTTAATAGAATTAATTAATTAATTCAAGGCAAACACAAATTAAAGGAGAATTGGACAAGGAGAAACAAAAACGTGTGTTATATATGAATTTTCATAAATATAGAAATATTTCAACACTACAATAAAAACGATTTTTAGCGGCAATAAATATATACACATTAATAAAGAGTGATAAAGCCTTTACCAACATTATTTAATTGTCATTGGATCCAGTGTCGCTATAGGCTTTAGGGACATTTACGAATAGTGCTAAATGCTGCTAAAAATATATTTTTAATGATAATTAAGTTATTACTGTTAATTAATTGTCGTTAAAGATTATTTTTAATATAGTGCCAGCGGGTTATTGTGTCTACCTATTGAGGAACCTTGCATGTTTTTTTTTTTTCTCCATATTGTTCATTATCACTTTTGACCCTACCATTCCTAATTATTATTCCCCATGTTTTATGGATCCATAACAGTATCATCCATTTTCTCATCCTTTTACCAATTAAAGTAAAATCACTATTATATATATGTATAGTCTAATCAACTTTAAGCACGACAAATTAAGCAAATCAAGTTCTAATAGAATGGCCTAGCATGTCCACCTGTCACACCCCAAGTCTCGAGAGGTGGACTGATACTCAGTGCTTTTACTTTGATACTATTACGTGACCAAGCGAACCACTTTACGTGGACATATATACAAGGGACATATACAAGATGTTAAACAATGCCCCGACCATCAACTAGCATGAGAAACCATTTTTTTTGTTCTCTATACATATGGAAGTCATTAATACAAATGTTATCTTAGTTAACATAGTCTATGAAACCTCTAACATATCATGCCATCACTAGTCATTAGGGCTTAAGAAAGTAAAATAAGATAACTTTCCGCATATTAGCATTAGAATTTGATAGTTATACATTAACATTACGTATCTTGACCTACAATAACAAATAGTGTTTGTTAACACGTCAGATATGGACCCCCCCCCCCTCCCCCACGCCCCCACAAAAAAAAGTAGTCATTATTGGGTCAAATGCATTATTAAAGTTTCTAAACCAATTGGCTCAACAAAGTCATGATAGTCTTAGAAGAGATATTACCATGGTTGGGGGTATCCCACAAATCAAATGGATGGAGGAAGAGGTAAATAGGATGAATCAAATTGAAGAGTTTCAATTCGTAGTGATAGGCAAATTTACACATGATTGGAGTGATTTAGAAGAATTAAGGAGGATAATTCTTCTACAGTGTGATGTTAAGGGCAACTGTCAAATTGGCCTATTTCGTACTAGACACATCCTCATCCGTTAGACAAAACATGAGGATTTTGTTAATATGATTTCAATGCGCACATTGATATATGATTCTAGGTTTAAGGTTAACGAAGAAACCTCGATTGCTATGGCTTGGATCTCTTTCCCTAACCTATTGCCCACTTTCTTTGTTAAAGAATATATGTTCTCTTTGGTTGTTGTTGTGGGTAAACCAATACAAATTGTTCAGGCCACTATCAATAAATCTAGGTTGAGTTGTGCTCGTGTGAAAGTGATAGTGGATTTGAGAAAGGATTTCCCTAAGGTTATTCAGATGAATATAGAGAATGAAGCTACTGGAGAAGTGAGGTCTAACACGGTTGCTATTAAATATGACTGTTACAAAATATTGTTTTGATTGCAAAATGCAAGGGCATAGTGATGAAGAATGCAAAATGCGCAAGATGCCACAACCTAGAGATGGAGAAAATTTTCAATATGATAGGGGTGGTGGTATTAAAAGTTCAGATCGTCCACCAGTTCCCTCTAAACTCCCTAATGTGCATAGATTTAAAAGGGTAAAGCTAGAGTCCTATCAAGTGGTAGGGTGGTTGGTGATCCTAGACAATGGGATGTGGTGAAAGATTTAAGACCTCCTGAATATCAGTTACCTGTAGCAGTCAAGAACAAATTTGAATTTCTTACACAAAATGGAGAGGAAGAGGAAAAAGTAAGGAATTTACAAGCAACAAGTGAGAACGAAAATAGTAGCAATGCGAAGACCAATAAGGATCCATGAATATACCAACAAGGGGAATCGTCTAAAGATTGGGTCACAAGGTCTTTTGGAAAGTAAAATGATACAATTGTACTTGATAAACATAAACAACAAAGAACAACAAATAATCAGAAACATATCAAAGGAGATGAAGTGCAACAGAAGAGCAATGAGTTTGAGATCATAGATACAGATAAAGTGCAAAATATAGTTTCCGTCAATATCAAGTTATATAGACATGATGTACGGAAAAATGGTAATGAGACTAAGGTCATATATGCATTTAAAGAGCAAGAGCCAAAGTCCAACAACATTAATGTAGATAGAGATCAAGTACAACAAAAGAACAATAAGATTGTGGTTAATGTTGACGACTTAGATGAGCATGCAGTTTCCAGAAATACCAACAACCAACATAAGGATTTAATAATCAATAGCACAAATTATGTTTCAGAGATGGAGTTGGAAATTGTGAAGGTTCCAAATGTTGTTCAAATAGATGAATCTCACATGATTCAAATGGAATATCCTAATAGAATTTTACATGATATTGTGTCCCATAATTTAGAGGAGATAAAGAGTCTTGAATCAGAAGAGAATCAAATCACTAAAGGTGTAATTGAAACTGAAGAATCAGAGGAGATATGAGATTATGTACCACTTGAAGCAGATATATCTCCAATGGTTTTAAAAAGTGCTAGAAAGGGGAAGAAGCAAGGTAATGGAGAAAATACTCAGCCCACTAGAGTTCAACCGAAGAGAGTTAAATCAGTTCCCAAGAGATATGAAGGCTCTAATTTGGAATATTAGGTATGTGAAGTCTCAACAAGCCTTTCATAGAATTCAGATGCTTCATAATTTCCATAAGTTCGACTTTTATTGGACTATTGGAACCTTTTCAAAACTCTAGACATATTAACAAATATAGGAGAAGACTTAGGATGCCTTTGGCTACTTCTAATTGTAATGGTAAAATTTGGTTTTTTACAAACTATGACTTTACTACAACTGTGGTGAAGGACATTGAGCAACAACTAACATTACAATTACATCATCAAAGTCATGTTCACAGTTTATGTGTTACATTAGTTTATGCTAAGTGTAATGCAGATCAAAGACAAATGTTATAGGAAGATATCTTTCAATTGGCTACAGGAATGACAAGTCCTTGGTTAGTTGGAGGAGATTTCAATGTTGTTTTGAATGCAGAAGAGAAAATAAGTGGTTTACCAGTACAAGATGTTGATCATGAAGACTTTGCAAACTATTTTCTTCTTGTGCCCATTTACTTGGTGGAATGGTAGAGCTGATAATGATTGTATTTTTGAAAGATTGGATAAAAGCCTTTCTAATCATGAAATGCAGGATTGGTTTAATTACATGAAAGTGGAGCATCTAGCTAGAACATCTGATCATACCCTTATGCTTTTAACCTGTGAAAAAGGTAAAATAGGGTATAAGAAATCATTAATGTTTCTGAAATTCTGGACTGAAAATACATCCTTTATTGATGTGGTGAGGCAGAATTGGGCGGAAAATGACTCATTGAACTCTTTCATAGCTTTCAAGGAGAATATAAAGAGAGTAAAAATAACTTTGACAAAATGGAGCAAAGATACTTATGGTGATATTTTTAAGCAACTAGTTATCAGGGAAGATATTGTTAAAATCAAAGAAAATTTGTTCGAACAACATCCAAGTGTTGAAAATAGGCAAGTGCTTCAAAGAGCTCAAGCTGAATTCAAGAGGTATTTGCACATTGAAGAAATTTTTAGGCAACAAAAGGCAGGGTATGATTGGTTCGAAAATGGGGATAGAAATACAAGATTTTTTTATAGTATTGTGAAGGGAAGAAGAAAGAAGGCCCAACCGCACAGAATTCGAAATGATTAGGGAAATTGGCTTGAGAAGGAAGGAGAAATTGCAGCAGAGGCAGTGAACTTTTATCATTCTCATTTCTTACAAGAAAGAGATGCTTTTGATTTTTCCTTGTTAGGTAACATTCCAGAAATAATCAATGAGACGGATAACATAAATCTTTGTAGGCAACCAACTCTTAAGGAAATCACAAAAAACAATTTTCAATCTAAATAGAGACAATGCAAGTGGTCCTGATGGTTTATCAGGTGCTTTTTACCAATGTTGTTGGAATATAGTGGGTAATTATATATTCAAAATGGTATAAGATTTTTTCAGAGGTAATTCTCTTCCTAAATTCATTACTCACACTAATTTGGTCCTTTTACCTAAGAAGGAACAAACTCAGTCATTTTTTGATTTAGGACCAATTAGTTTGAGTAATTTTATTCATAAGATTCTGTCCAAGGTTGTTCATGACAAAATTAAAGTTTATTTACCTAAATTGATCTCCCACAATCAATCAGGTTTTGTTAAAGGTAGAGGTATCATTGAAAATGTTCTTTTAACACAAGAGATTGACACTGACATCAGAAAGAGGGGTAAACCAGCAAATGTGGTCATAAAGCTTGATATTACCAAGACATATGATAAAGTATCTTGGTTTTTTCTGATGAAAAATTTAAGGAAAATGGCTTTTTCAGAATTTTTTGTTGATTTGATTTGGAGATTGATTTCCAACAATTGGTATTCAGTCTTGATCAATGGCCAAGCACATGGTTTCTTTCATTCCACTAGGGGAGTGAAATAAGGAGATCCTTTATCTCCGGCTCTCTTTATATTATCGGCAGAAGTGCTTTTAAGGGCCCTAAATACATTGTTTGAGGATGATCAATTTGTGGGGTATGATTTACCAAAGTGGAGTGCTAAGCTTAATCATTTGGCTTACACATATGACACTATTATATTTGCTTCAGCTAACAAGTACACTTTGAAGAGAATAATGTTAATTTTGCAGGAATATGAAGTTTAGTCGGGTCAAAAAGTCAACAAGAAGAAAAGTACTTTCTATTTACATCAAAGTGCAGGGGCTTCTGAGAAAGAATTGGTGGAAGAATGCATAGGTATTTCTAAAGTTCATTTTCCTTTTAAATACCTTGGTTATCCTATCACCCACTCCAGAAAAAGGAAGGAACACTATGTAGAGCTTATAAAGAAGGTGAAGGCAAAACCTCAATCTTGGAAAGGAAATATGTTGTCATACGGAGGAAAAGAGGTTCTAATCACTAGTGTTCTACAGAGTATTCCAATTCATGTCTTATCAGCTATAGTTCCTCATATATGTGTGATTAAGGAACTTCATAGGATTTTTACAAAAAAAGAATTTGGAGTTACAAAATTATAGGTAAGAGTAAACACTGGGCTATATGGGAGAAAGTGTGTTTACTTAAACAGGAAGGATGATTTGGTTTTAGATCCATGTTTGATGTTTCTAAAGCAATGTATGCAAAATTATGGTGAAGATTCAGGACTCAAAATACATTATGGGCTAATTTTATGTGGAAAAAATACAGCAAGAAATACATTCCAACTTTGGTTCAATGGAAAGGTGGATCTCAACTGTGGAAAATATGTTACACAATAGAGAGTGCATTGAAAAATTTCTATGGTGGGAACCTAAGGGTGGGACTTCTTCTGTTTGGTATTATAATTGAACCTAACTTGATCCTTTTTGCACCTATCAAACTAAAGTGCAAAGTTATCGCTCATTGATGGACATTGATTATTTTTTTTCCTGAAGGAAACAGGGTGGGATTATGATAGTATACATGATCATTTGCCTGATTATATTATGGAACATATCAAATAGCATATAGATCATATTAGACTGATTAATACGGGGGACAAACCTTGGTGGATCAAAACAAGCACTGGAAAGTTCTCAATTAAGAGTGCTTAAGAGATTTTGAGAAAGAAAGAGGAAGTAAATGTGAATTTCAAGAAGATATGGGTGCATGATCTTCCTTTCAAGATATCGTTCTTTAGTTGGAAAGTTTGGACTAATAGAGTTCCAGTAGCAGCTGTTATAGCTAATTGAAACCCTAATCAGTCCCGACGTTGCCTATGTTGTATTGTTCCAATGATAGAAACTATGAAACACTTATTTTTGAAAGGTGAAGTTGCATATAGAGTGTGGCAATATTTCTCAACTGCAACAGGAATATTAGGTCCTTGGATTCAGTTGAAGCAGTCTATCAAAAAATGGTGGGATGTTCAAGGAAATACGAGGCGAAAGGTGACTTTTCAACCTATTCCTAATATGATTTTATGATTTTTATGGAAAAGGAGAAATATTGTACTTCATGATGGTAATTATACCACAAGTAAAGTGATTTGGGACATCAGTAGTACTGTTCAGAAATTCATGAAGTTAAAGTTTCAATACACGGATGTCCCTTCCACTTGGCCTCATATGGTTGCTTTATTAGATGGTTTCAGGCCTGAGTTTATTTTGAAATGGGTTAAATTGTATCTTCCACCAGGTAGGTGGTTGAAAAGTAATACAGATGGGGGCTTCGAGGGGTAATCCTGGGCTTAGTGCTGCTGCCTTTGTATCAGAAACCATGAAGGAGAGCTGATGTTTGCTAAGGGGTGCAGATTTTTTATTCTACGAATCTAGTTGTTGAAGTTATTGCTATTAGAGAAGGTGTTCAATGTTGTTTGGAAAACAGTTTTCCAAATATTATAATTGAAACCGACCTTTTGGATTTGGTACATATGCTAAATTGAGAGTGGGAAATACCTTGGATTGTGACAATGGAGGTCAATTCCATCAACATGATTAAGGATATTCTATGTCAGTAAGAGTACGGCACTCATTAAGGGAGGGAAATACTCTTGCTGATTTTTTTGCTAATTTGGTTTTTCTATTTGTAGGTACATATGAATTTAGATCTTTTCAGGAGGTTCCAGATATAGACAAAAGAATTATCATCTTAGATAAACAAAGCACACCACAATTGAGGATATTAGTGAATAATAAAGCTATATTAGATGGTTATAGTTGCTACACATTATATGATGTCCGAATGAAATTCAGTTAGTTGATATATCATGCACCTGGTGAGAGTTTGGGGTGTTGCATATGGTATAGAACCAAGACTCATAGATTATAGCATCTAATTAACTTCTACAATAGATTTATAATTTCACAATCCACAGAACATAAGAATGACGAGATTGTTAAGTTTGATAGCTCAAATCAGCAAAGAAGAGAGAAATGGATTAGGTTCAACTGTGTGCATTACTGATGATTAGAAATACTTTGCACAAGTTGAAGAAGAGTGCAAATCTCAGAAATCCAAACACAACCTCGCAAAAAGATGGTCGAAATAAATACTTCTTAAAGGATTTAAGTTTTGGTGGTGGTATTAATCCTAGTATTGGGGTTCAACCCACTAAAGTTTAGATCTAAAAAGAAGAACTAATTTCAACTAATTTGAGGTTAAATTGTGGATTAACAAAAATACTATCTCTATGAGAAGAAAGTTGATCAAAAGAATTGAAATCATTTATTATGGATAAATCAAGATGACTTTTAAATGAAATGTAAGAAGAAGAATATCATGATGTTTCAAGGTTAGAGAATACTTCCACTTAATTGAATCTAGCTTCCGCTTCCATTGGGTAAGATGATCCATTGATAACGCTCAACTACACTTCATCCAATTTTAAGTATAGGCGATCGCAATCTAGTATAAACCCAACAAAGAGTTGAGGTAGATCCCACAGGGAGTGATACGGAATTGAATTCAATTAAGAAGTAAAGATTGTGCTCTAGTCGTTTGTAGAAGTAAACATTATCGAAACAAAGCAAAGTAAATTAAAATGGTTTGACAATAAGTGTCAGATGGGGATTAGGTTTGTCAATTAACAACTTTAGCAACTATGAAAACAAGGGAGTAGATAAGTAGAGAGAGATTTTCGGGGATGTGATCGATTAAAAGCTAATTTCGATATATGGGTGATTAGAATTTACTAACAATTGTTGAATCTTAGTGGGTAGGCTAGGCTTTAAATGTGATAGCCATCTCTCGATCAACTAACACGATTCAGGCGAGTTCTCTCGAACCTCGACAAGCATAACAATATAAATAGCCCAATACCTCAATTAATCTACTCTCTCGAGCTAGATTGGTAGGATCGAGTTTAGATTCACTCTCTTGAGTTGAATCAATGATAACCAATCACTACAATCATCAATCGATAGACTTAATTCTAAAACCTCTTTCTCAAGCAAGATCAGAATACTAAGTTAGAATTGCATTTGCAACTACAATTCATAGGTAATACACAACTATCAATTAAACCCACTTCAAAATAACATTTAAAAAAGTAAATAACAATACCCATAATCTAATTAGAACGATTAATCACATGATCACACCCCCAAGAATGGGCGTTTTAGCCACACATTAATAAAAGCAACAAAATATTACCAACTATATTATCCATGAGCTAGGTAATGGATTCCAAGTCTTTACAATTCTTCAAATCAACTAAAATTCAAAACCCACTTGAAATCTCTACTCAAAAATTCTAAAACTAGTGTTCGGGATCAAAAACTCAAGGTCAAATCTCTCAAACACTCAGAACAGTTGTTCTCAATTTCGGACTATCAGAACTTTGTTCAAATCTTTTAAATTTTGCATTTATAATCCTCAGAATTTTCAGCTTGTGGACTGATCGGTGGAGTTAGTCGAGCATCGCCGACCAGGTAGGCGATGCGCCAAGTGTCGCTCTCCATCGCCGTCTTGCCTTGCCTTCTTCAACCTTGGGCTTCTGTAACTTTAGGCGATCAAGAGCTGAGTCACTGATTCATTCGGCGGTTCCCCGACGGTCCATTTCCATCGCCAAGTGGGCTTTTCCCTAGGGCTGACATATTGTAACATTTAGCGAGCTGAAGAGACACTCGATAGTTCACCAACTGGTCTTGACGATCACTAGGATTGTCCTTCTTCAACTTTTTTGCTCCTTTTTGCCCGATAATGTCCTTGCCTTGCTCCTTTGCCTTCATTACTGCAAATCAACACTTTAACATCAGTATAGAGGATAAATTAGGCATTGAGGACAATAAAACTATGAAAACAAAGTCCTAAATGAGTTGAAATCTCAGACTTATCATCCATCGAGGAAGAGGGAGTTGAATGAGCCGCAAGTGTTCTGCAGCCTTCCACTTTCCTTTTCTTGTTTTTGTTTTCTACTATTTTAGTTGATTTCTCCTTTGTTGGTTTTTCATTTTTTTATTGCTGATGGGTTGTACTCTTTGGGTCAATTCAGTAGTTTTTTGTACATTATTTTCCTCTTTTAAATAAATATTGACCCATGTGGTATTTGAAGTAAAAAAAATATAACTTAAATTCATATACTAACATGTAGCTACTTAATTTCCTCCCCTTCATTGAAGATCAAATTGATTTTGTAATGAGTTATTATAGGAATTTTCAATTGCCATCACTACTGTAAATCTCGCCTTAGAAAAGAGCTAAATTTAGATAGCGCTAATTTGGAAATACCTAAATTGAAAATTTTGCAAAGTTATGCTAAGTAATGAGTTTTGAGTCAACTTTAAACGACTATAACTTTCATTACATGATGATTTAGGTGACCTATAAGATATCAAATGAAAGGTCTTGGAATCCTCTTTCCAACGTCACTGAGTTTTCTAATTTTCAAGTTTGGATGAGGGAGATATGTCCATTTGAAATATGCATGTCCAGTTAAGGAAAGTTATCCGAAATTATGAGGGGTATTTTGGTCTTTTCCTTATCCTTTAAGCTTAAAACAATTTTTAGTAATATTTCAGGGTCAAATCTGATTTGGTTTAGTTTTACAAATCACACATACACTTAGGGTTTTGAGAGGACTTCAAGAAGAGGAGAAAAGGAGAAAAGTCCAAGGCGTTCATTAAGTTTTCTTGCGAATCGAAGGTTGTTTCGCCAAGGGTTTAATCCCTAAGAGGTATGTGATTTCTCATAGTGTTGGGTTCATTCACCCACATGCCAATCATGCTATTTTTAGTGCAATTTCAATCTTGAAGTTGAAGGATTTGAGTTCTTGATGAGTTTTCTTGAAGTTTCATTCGTAATCTTGATTGTTGAGGTTTTGATGAATTCTTGAGATAAGTATTAGTAGTTTGAGGGTTGTTTTGAGTAGATTATCATGTACTAATGTTGGGTATTTGAATCTTAGTGAGTTAGGAAGAAATCATTCGATTCTAGGAGAATTGGGGTTGTGAACGAGAAAGAAAATTCATCGGGTTTTCTGGGCAACGGGTTGGCGTGCCGCGCCAGCAGTGCGTCAGAAAAGTTGTTCTCTAGTTTTGGTCCTAGGGTGACGCGCCACTCAGTGCGCCCCAACCCCTCATTCAATAGTTCAGAGGCTGGTGCCCCGCACCACTCAGTGCGCCAGGTCCCCTATTCTTTCGTCCTTCTTTTCGTATGAGTTCCCTTGAATTGTACCAATGTTTTCTAATTGATCTCCACACTCTAAATTACATTTGAACATCAAGAGATCATTCATAACATGAATAATAACCTTAAATCCATAATTCAAATTCAAGGTAGAGTTAAGAGTTAAGTCTTGAGAGTTAAGTCTTGAGAGTTCTTTCGAGTCATTTTGAGAAATCTTTTACATTCATTTTAAACTTGTTTTTAGACTTGAGTTTGAGGATGAGTAGAGTTGAGTTCATTTTATTTAAAATTATATATGGGAACTAGGTATTCCTAAGAGTAAATGTTTTTACATTTAAGATAAGAAGAAACACTGATTTCCAAAATAGTTCTTGAACAGTTTTGAGTACTATCTCTTATAAGAGAAATATTTTGAGTAATAATCTCAAACTAGAGAAAGAGTTATGATTTTTAAACAGATGAGATAAGTTATATTTTGGAAGTAGTATTGAGCATTGATATGGGGACAAGTTCAGATAACTCAAAGTCCTCATAAACCATGTAGCCAACATGGGTAGAAAGGGTCATACTTTTTAGATGATTCCTTATTGCTTTCAAGTATAGACTAGTGGATCTACTTAGTTAGTAGGTCCTATACCTCAACAAAGTGTAGGACATTTCTGGCAACGTAGGTGAGACGTTGTATCATCACATAGCTCATAGTGATGATTGTTGGTTAGAGAATCTCCCACACATACTTATGTTTTGTATTCTTATATACAAACAAAGCTATTTTGTATTCTTGCATACAAATTGAGTTATATTGTATTTTATAATACATTGAGTTATTGTCTGTTGTTCTAAAAGTTTTTCTTTATAATTCATCTTTAGTACTTCTTTATATTGAAATGAGTTGAGTAAGTTGAGTATCCCTAAGTTGAGTTGAGACGAGGTAAGTTGTTTCTACAGTTCCAGTTCAAGCTTATGTCTTGTTTAGATTTCCCCTTGCAAGCTCGTTCATTCCATGTACTGACGCCATTTGACATGTATCTTTTATGATGCAGATACAGGTAACCAGGATCATCAACCAGAGCTTCGTTTATCCAGTCGAGTTCCAGATTTGTTTGGTGAGCCTCCTCGCTTTCGGTGGATCCCTTCTTTATTTTCTAGTATTTCAGTTTGTTAGGATGATCGGGGGTGTCACAACCCAGACCGTCGTGATTGGCACCCACAATAACCTTTCGGTGGGAGAACCAATACTACAACCCAACTAAGCAGCCTTAACCAAGATACTACGCATTTAAAGATACTAAAGCATGTTTAAATGCAGAAATTATATAGAGTTCCCATAAACTCCAAAGGTTTAAATAAACTAGCCAAACTAATGCGGAAGAACAACCCCTAGAAACTGAAAGTCATTGTACCAAAACTCTACTAATGACAAGTCTAAGAACAATGGGTACAACCCCGAAACTAAGAAAATACCAAAAACAAATAGTCTGAGTCTGAAAAGAGTGGACTTAAACAAGAGAGATCCATGGCAGCCTGAGAGAACTGGCTCACCCTTGAATCTGATCAGGCTCAATAGTCACCTAGCTGAGGTCTATCAATAGCTGTCTGGAGATGCCATGCACTCAACAAAGAAAGAGCAAGTGTAGTATCAGTACACAACCAAAGTGTACTGGTAGGATAACGCAGCTATTCCAGTAAGCACAACATATATTAGAATTACAACAAGATAAACACATACATGCACAAAATATATATATACACACATCGATTATCATTTCAGGAGCAATGCACAATTCCACATTCTCAATAACAAGTAGATATAATAAATCAATGGTTCTCTCATGGAACCCAATCCAATGGTACCCAAGCTGTTAGTGTACCGGTATGTGGTACCCGATCCAAGTTACTGTGCCGGACGTGACATTCGATCCCATATATGCACCGGAACGTGGCACCGATCCAAGTTAGTGTGTTGGAACGTGACACCTAATCCAATATGTATGTCGGTACGTGACATTTGATCCCAATTAGTGTGTCGGAATGTGACACCCGATCCATTCAACAAGCCACAATTACAATCACAATGGACATTATCATAATCATACAATCAACTGTTGATTCATGGCATACAATCATTCGTTCATACTCAATTTCATTAGGTGTGATCAACAAGACTTCATTCACATACATACATGCATTACAATGAAGCAATTACCAACATACATCACGCTAACATGATATCACAACCATCACCTACCTCGAATCCAAGCTTGAATCCCCTAAGGGACTCAAATCTTCCTTTTCCAAATTTTTTCCGCTTGTTCTAGGTCTACAAACAATTAATATATGCAAAGATCAACAATCAAAGGTCTAATTATTCGGATTATAACAAATCCAATAACCCAAGACCAAACCCATGATCCCAGTATCCCAATTAGGGCTTTTTCCACCATAATTCCCATATCAAAACCCTCCCCCATAGATAATTACCCAAGAAACTAACTTCTACGGATTAAAAATGGATTCGTGGAGTAAAAACCTTACCTTTGGTGCTAGAAGAGGTGAAAAACCTTCAAGAAATATCCCAGGGTCGTTCCTTAGCTCTCAAGATCAAAGGATGCATAAAATAACATTTTTGGGGTTTATTTTCGACTTAAGTTGCGACTGTCCCGCTACAGCGGCTGCGCTCTGGCGGAACTAATCCTACTCTGGCAACTTGTACGGAGACAGAACGTCAAAATTACAGTTTCAAACCCTCATTTCACAACACACCTTCAACCCATGACATTCAAAAACTACCCGTTCACACTAAGATCAATTTGGGGAGTTCTACTTGCCCGAATTCAATTCTCTAAAGTCATACGGTTTTCTTAACGTCTTAGCTATTCACTCATGTGATCAAAAACATAAATATATCTATCATTCATTACCAAATCTCCATAGACCTCAGTGACTTCGATTTCGTCCAAATCTGGACTAGGCTAGGAAGTCTCAAGTTACTACCAAAAAGTTTTCCGGCCCAAAAAATTTTTTCGTTGGCTTTTCCATAACAACGGAATCAAATCATTACAATAAATGCCAATTTACCCATCAGTTGTCCCAGACTGACAAACTAGGAGAAAAGATCTAAAACAAGAGGAGAGTAGTATCTGTATCGTCGAATAACTGAGATACTTGTCCCAGATACTTTTTCTGTCGACTCTGGGCTGCTAGAAGCTTAGCTTGGATACTTCTCACCTTATCCTACACATCCTCCCATACAATGCCTTAATGAAGTCATCTCAATACTCGAGTGATAGATATTGTTGTATGTAAACTTAACTAACAATAAAAATTATTCCCAACAACCACCAAAGTTGATCGTACACAAGTCTGCAACATGTTATCAAGGACCTTGAGATAATCATCCGGACGAATCCTTTAGCACTTAAGCATGATAAAATTCCAAATCAATACTCGCTACAAATAAAAGAGAACCTAAACCAACCGACACACACTCATAATACTCAAAAAATCATAGTTCTTATCAATATCTCTTTCTCACAACATAAATTTTCATGAGCTTAAGTTATAAAAATTTGATCTTTAGACATCAGATACTCATCGTGGGATATGTCTAAGCATACAAACCCTCCAACAACACTATCAAAATGCTAGATTTAGTAATTGTGGATTACCTCTTAAGAACAGTAGAATTGGACCCAATGATCCCCACATTCAACCGCACATAATTAATACATGACCTTGACAAATAGATGAATATTAAGATTATCGAAAAACCATAGATACACATGGTAGCTCTTCTATGAATTCTCATAAGCAAGTGGTATATGTAGAACCACTGAAATACTTTAACAACTCCAAGACGACACCAAATATGTCCTCTAAAATAACTAAATCTTCCCAATCATCCCACTCAACCAAGAGAACATACCAGGATTGGTACCCCAGATCCACCACTAGGGATCCACCCATAAAAGTGAAAACACACGTGATCATAGCTAGTGAAAAATACTCACTACCATGTACAAAATGAAATAGATGGTCACGTAAAATTTTTATGGAATAACACTAATGGTTTTCCTCTGAAGAGTCAATACAAGTCATTTCCATTGAGTTGACTCTACATACTATTCACATCATTCTACTGAAGTCCACACTCTCAGTACTAAAAACCATCATGAACACTCAGACCATTTATCTTACTATAAACCAACACTTTTAAATGAAAACCTTTCTTAGGTACTTAACAATCAACAATAATAAACTGTAGGACTCAACTCTGATGTAGGTCCTTTCAAATGCTCAATACAGAATACAATTAATCGTTTCTCACATTGCCAATTCATACCTTGACAAAATATATCACCACGAAAGTAAACTTATTATGAAAAATATGAATTGTAAATTCAATTATATAACACAATCTCCTTATCTATTGATGAGTCCAGAAATTGGCCTCATTTAGGGCTATGATTTAGTAGGTTTAGTGTCCTCAAATGCATATTTTATCTCAAAAACTGATGAAATACCTTGAATTTCGGGTATTTAGACTTGGAGACAAAGGCATGGACACAATTGAGCAAAACGGAACAAAGGAAGCTGAAAGAATGGAGAAATAAAGATCTGCTGATCGTGGAAGCCATTCGGCGTGTCGCCAAATGATCTCACCTCGCCTTTTGTGAGCCCTGAAAGAACGGATCAAATCGGCGGTGAAAATGAGCAGTCGGCGTATCTCCGAACAGTTCCGCAAAGTTGTACTATGTCACCCAATGATCTAAAACACAACGGTGTTGAAGGTTAACGCAAGACGGCGATAAAACCTACCAAAAGGCAGATCACCGAGTTGATTGGCAATCTCAACTAACGACGCCAAATGATCCGTTGCAGCACAAATTTTTGAAAACTATAAATACTCGTTGAGAGTTGTAGCTTAATATCAAATTTTTAATATAGAATTTTTAACATAGACTTTTGAGCTCTAAGTTTGGATAGGGTTTTGAAGAACTTAAAGATTCAAAGGGTTTTAACTCTAAGAATTTAGACTTGGGTCTTGTGGATTCTTCACTTTTGACTTGTTTTGAGACCTAAATTTTCATACCCATTTGAATGCAAACTCATTTTGGTATAAATTTCTATCTCTTTTACATGTCTAGCTAAAATCCCAATTCTTGTGGTGTGATTTTATGAATATGGATTAGATAATCTATTAGGTCTTGCTTGTTGATGGTTTATTTGTTGTGTAAATGTGATTTCGTTTAGTAGTTGTGGTGGAACTTAATGATATTGTAGTTGCAAATACAATTTCACCTTTGGGTTTACGGGTTGCTAGAGAGAGAGGTCGTAAAACTAAGACTACTAAATTGATGGCCGGTGGGAATGGGTCGACATAATGCTCAGCTCGAGAGAGTGAACCCTAGTCCTTCTCCCACACACTCAGCTCGAGAGATTGAGTGGGCTAAGGCGGAGGTTGTTCTTCATGCGGCAAGTAGGTGTACGACCCCCCCATTTGATTTGGGGTAAGTTGCTCGAGAAAGAATATGCCCCACTATAGTCTAGCCTAGTCACAAATATTCAACATATTTATTATCAAAAGCATGTGCCTAATAGTTAGTTTATCCGGTATTCCTATCACATCCCAAGAATCCCGTCTCCTTGATTAGTACTCTTTGCATTTTTGTTGTTTTTGCTTATTTGTCACAAACCCCCATTGATAATTGACGCTTGCGTCACCCCTTAGATTTAACATGTTTACATTCGATAATGTTTTTAGCTATAACTAATTATAACTTAATTTTATTTTTCTATTAATTCTCAAGTCCACTCCCTTGGGGCTCGACCCTAACCCTTGGTTGGGTTACTTTACTATTGTAAGTTGTGTCTTGATTACGCAAACATCAAATTGGCGCCGCTGTCAGGGAGTGGTGTTATTTGAGATTTCTTAGTTTAATAGAATATTGTTCTTCTTAGTTGTAGTTACTCATTTAATCTTTAGTTTTGTTTTGTTTGCTTGTGTGAACATTTCAGAAAGCATGAGTGTTAACGGTAGCAACGGTATTCAGGTGGGCAACCAAGACGATATCAAAAATCTCAACGATGTCCAAGAACCCAACATCCACGGTCCCCATCTCATGGTAGGTATTGGAGCTATCCAGTTACCTCCAATCGATGGAAATTTAGTGTTCCACTTAACAAGTACTATGTTGCAACTCTTGCAACAAAAGGGACTTTTCAGCGGGTTGGCTCACAAGCATCTTCGGAATTTCGTGGATATGTGCGGACCGTTCTCGTTGAAAAACATATCTCAGGAGTCAGCCTAGTTAAGATTATTCCCTTTTTAGTTAATGGGAGAGGCATGCAAATGGCTAGCCTAGTTGCAGCGTAAATCCATCACTTCTTGGGAGAAATTGGTAACTGCATTTCAAGTGCGATTTTTCACTCCCTCGAAGATGATGACCCTTCGGGATAATATTAAGAGCTTTAAGTGTCTGGAAGGAGAACCTCTGTATGAAACTTGGTTACAGTTCAAAATGTTGTCACTGCAATGCCTAACCCATGGTTTGCCTGATAATGTTCTGCTTTAGTACTTTACCGGAGTTTGGACTCTGTAAACAAAGGGATCGTTGACCAACTTTCGCCTGGAGGCTTAATGCAACAGCCATATGTAGTAACAGCCCAACTTTTAGATGGCAAGACAACCATCAACAAAGCGTGGTACACTCGTGAAGATCAAGTCTCTCCTCTTACCTTCAAACTATCTAAGGAGCAGATTGAAAAAGAGCATGAGAGAGACCGAAAATGGGCAAGATCATGACACAACTTGATATTTTATCCAAAAATGTCATGGGGACTAGTGCCCGTGGTGTCAATGCCGTGGGGGTCAGATGTGCAAATCTTGAGAAGATGAAGTTTGAAGCCTTGTATAACGAGAAGGTAAATTTTCTAGCCAACCAAGGCGGTGGCTATCATTCAAACTACCCAAGGCAGGGTGGTAACCAAGGTTGGGCTAGAGACAAAGGCTGGAAAGATCGAGATCATGAATGGAGGAACCGTAATCCAACTTGGAAGGATGGGGAGAAGGATAGATAGTGCCTCCTCATGAGCGCCAAAAGCCCAAGGACTCAGAAGGTGGTAGGTCTGATGATATGCTCTCACATATTCTCAACAAAGTATAAGGGTCAGACAAAATGTTAAAAGGCATAAAAGAAGATATGTCCACCCTTAGCCATACCGTCACCTCCCATTCAGTTTCAATCAAGCAGTTAGAGACCCAAATAGGTCATAACTCGTCTCACCTCAATTCGAGACAGCAAGGGGGTTTGCCTAATGATAAACCCCAAAAAAGAGGTTTGAAGGTAGACTTACATTATGCCGTGACATTAACTAAGGCACTGTTTGGGAGGCAACCCAAAACCCTTTATTGTTTTATGTTGCTTTGATAAAATAATGGTGTGTTGATTGTGCAGGAAAAAGTGTGGGAAGCATTTGGAAAGAAAGAGATTGGCGAGGGAAATATCGGTTGGCAAGTCACCAAAGTATTAGGTGAACCGGCTCACACCACCGTTTGATCCAACCCATCTTGGGTTTGGGGTTTGTCAAACTCGGAGATCTTAAAGAAATGATTGGCGAGTCATCAATCAGCTCGACGACCCCGATTTGTATCGTCGTTTGGATCCCCACATTAATAGGGGGATTCTATAAAACTTGGCGAGGAAGTTGATTGCTCGGCGTGACATTGAATGGTTTGACGCTCATGACTAATGTCGCCTAGTGGGCAAGAACTGGACGGTTTTTCAAGCCAAAGGTTTAAAAGTTTCAATTTCCTATGCTCTCCCTTATTTTCAAACTTGGCAAACTCGCACCTAGTTTTATTCTCAATATCGCTGCATCTCTATTGTGTTTTGGTCATTAAATTGTGCTTGGATCCGAATTGCGTTGCCGCCTAGCATCTCAGTAGCATCTTAATCAACATCCAAGGTTGGTTTCCTAGCCCCACTTTTCTTTTATCAAAAGGTGTGCTCGAATGCTATGACATTACTTTGATGATGTGTGCTGGTCCTCTCTAGTAAGATTAAAATTTTTGTTTACTCGCTTTGATTCAATAATATTGACCGTACTGAGTTAAATAGTTAATTCCTGAAAATTGTGCCTTATAGTGGATGAGAAATCGTAGGCTATGCATAAGTGTCGCTGGGTCTAAGTCTAATTTGGCTATTGCATATTTTGATTTTGCTTTTGGAGGTTGCGGGGTTGAATTCAGGAAGTTGGGTCGAAAGTAGGCACGTTGGGTCATTTGGAGAGTTGGGTCAAGCTCACCGAACCACTCAGTGGTTCGCCTAAAGTCTCATCTCGCCTTTAATTCAATGTTAAATGTGATGTGGAATTCTATAAATTTTGGTGAGAAGCATAATGTCGCCAAACGCATTCGACGCCTCACCGAAAGGCTTCCTGTTCGCCCTTTGTCTACACCCTTGTATTCTCTATGCACTGCACTCGGCGCACCGCCTAAGTGATTCTGAAAATGAACGGCCTTGCTTTTGTCTGAATACTTTCTAACTTTATCTCAAAGATTTGCAGAAATGGCTAGACCGAAAGTAGCTAGAAGAGATATGCCACCCCGGCAAACAAGAGCAAAAAATTTCAGGAAAAATACATAGGCAATAGATCTTCCCAAAATGGATAATGAAGGAAAGAAGCCCAGTACAAGCAAGAGAACAAATCCCCGAAACCCCACTATTCCCTCGTGGAGACGTGGATTCTTCACAGCTATCCACTCCTTTCTAGCAGATCATGACTTGGACAATCTTAGTAAGTCACCGATTTGAATTTTTGAGAGGAGAGGACCATTATCAATTTCCAGCCACATCATCGAAAGATCAATCACCAAAGAGAGAGAGAGAAGATAGAGATTCCATTTTACCTCTCTCTCTCTTTTTTCTTTTTTTTTTTTTTTTTTTTTTTTTTTTATTAGATTATTATTTTTATTATTTTATATTATTTATCAGTGGTAGGGTTTGTTTCACCTTTTGTGTGTTGTTTTTTTTTTGTATTTATTTTTTTCTATTTAAATTATGTTTACACTGCTTTCGTGGAAGGTTTGAGCTTGTGGCTCCGTGTTTTAAATTGCAAAATGATTTTGACCCTTCCAAAAAATTTCTGCCACCCCTTCTGTGTTGAATAGTTGTTCCTTCGCAAATTTGAGTATCGATTCCGATCAACATCGATGACTTGGATAGTGCTTATAATCGAACAAACATGAATGTGCGGCTACAATGAGGCCAAATGAAGTTGCATAGACAATATGTGAACTCTTTGCATCTCATTGTGACTAGCCAATGATCAAATTGATTCTCTTGTAATGATTGTTGCACACTAGCGAAAGTGTGGAGTCTTGTTTGACTTTAGTGTCGATGCCTTATGTGATGAGCTTACCTGTAAACTATGCATGATGGATCCTAGAATTTTTCCCGTTAGTCCGGTCAACTAAGTGATGCTTTCTCTTGACATGATCTTAGACAACTTCTAAGAGTGTGAGCTAATTTGTCATATACCTCTTTTGTGACCTACCTTGTGAGTGTGTGAACTACTTTTGAACACTCCTTGGGCCTTACCTTCATTTGGAAGAAACTTGATGAAAACTAGACCTTTCTTTATCTATCACCCATAATCCTCATGAAGTTGTGGTTAGTTGAATAGCCAACTTAGGCCAAAAGCCTAAGTTCTGGGTGTGATGAAAAGATAAGGGAAAGTCAAGAAGTGCAAGGAAAGTCTCCTCTTACCCATGGTTTTGAGAAAAATGGAACCCCTCCATAAAAAATAAAAAAAAATAAAAAAGAAAGTTGTGGAATAAAGTACAAAAGAAATGGGGTTTCCAAACAATTCATGAAAAGTGAATAATAGGATGACTTATAAGCACTAATGAAAATGATGAAAGAAAAGGAAAAAAAGTGTTGAGAGCACCACATTTCATAAGGACAAAAGTCATTGAGCCTAAATGACCATACCTTTGCACTAAGTTCCGTTATAAGCCTTGAAAGACCTTAGTGATCTTGAGTGACCTGAAACAAACACTGATTGGGAAATACGGGCAAGCCTATGGGTGAAAGCATGCATTGTGTTCTTCTTTTTGAGTGTGAGCGTTGCATCTGATTCCAGAACATTTAAATGATTAACTAATTGTGTGTGAAAATGGAATCATTCTTTGCGTGAGGGCATTTGAACACTATAGTTGAGCTTGAACTTGCATTTGAAGCAAGTATTGTGAACATGAGATTCTTTGATAGTGGTGAGTCACAACTTGAATCTTTGAGTGCACATTTGATCTTTGCATAAGTAAATTGAGTCTTGTTGTGTGCATTCGTGATTGAATCTTGTGTAGCACTGTTTGAGACATCCTTTTTGAACTGCTGAACTTGAGTTTACTTGAGGACAAGCAAAAATTTAAGTTAGGGGTGTTGATGAGTCCACAAATTGGACTCATTTAGGGCTACGATTTAGTAGGTTTAGTGTCCTCAAATGCATATTTTGTCTTAAAAATTGATGAAATACCTTGAGTTTCAGGTATTTAGACTTGGAGACAAAGGCATGGACACAATTGAGCAAAATGGAACAAAGAAAGCTGAAAGAACGAAGAAATGAAGATATGCGGATCGCTGAAGCCATTCGGCGTGTCGCCAAATGATCTCACCTCGCCTTTTGTTCTAGTGTGCTGAGCCCTGAAAGAACGGATCAAATTAGTGGTGAAAAGGAGAAGTCGGCATATTGTCGAGCAGTTTCGGAAAGTTGTACTATGTCGCCCAATGATCCAAAACACGACGATGCTGAAGGTTAACACAAAACGGCGATGAAACCTAGCAAAGAGCGAATCGCTGAGTTGATTGGCGATCTCGACTAACGACGCCGAATGATCCTCTACAACACAGATTTTTGAAAACTATAAATAGTCGTTGAGAGTTGTAGCTTAATATCATATTTTTAATATAGAATTTTTAACATAGACTTTTGAGCTCTAAGTTTGGAAAGGGTTTTGAAGAACTTGAACATTCAAAGGGTTTCAACTCCAAGAATTTGGACTTAGGTCTTGTGAATTCTTCACTTTTGACTTGTTTTGAGACTTAAATCTTCATACCCATTTGAATGCAAACTCATTTTGGCATAAATTTCTATCTCTTTTACATGTCTAGCTAAAACCCCAATTATTGGGGTGTGATTTTGTGAATATGGATTAGATTATCTGTTGGGTCTTGCTTGTTGATAGTTTATTTGTTGTGTAAATGTGATTTCGTTTAGTAGTTGTGGTGGAACTTAATGGAATTGTAGTTGCAAATACGATTTCACCTTTGTGTTTTCAGCTTGCTCGAGAGAGAGGTCGTAAAACTAAGACTACTATATTGATGGTCGGTGGGAATGGGTCGACATGAGGTTCAACTCGAGAGAGTGAACCCTAGTCCTTCTCCCACACACTCAGCTCGAGAGAGTGAGTGGGCTAAGGCGGAGGCCATTCTTCATGCAGCAAGTTGGTGTCCGAGAGAAACCCATTTGATTCGGGGTAAGTTACTCGAGAGAGAATTTACCCCCACTATAGTCTAGCCTAGTCACAAATATTCAAAGGATTTATTATCAAAAGCATGTACCCAATAGTTTAGTTTATCCTGTATTCCTATCACATCCCAAGAATCCCGTCTCCTTGATTAGTACTCTTTGCATTTTTGTGGTTTTTGCTTATTTGTCACAAACCCCCATTGATAATTGACGCTTGCGTCACCCCTTAGATTTAACATGTTTACATTCGATAATGTTTTTAGCTATGACTAATTAGAACTTAATTTTATTTTTCTATTAATTCTCAAGCCCACTCCCTTGGGACTCGACCCCAACCCTTGGTTGGGTTACCTTACTATTGTACGATCGTAGACACTTGCATTGGAAGTTGTGTATTGATTACGCAAACATCATATATCAACATTAGCTTGTACCTTGAAGATTTTTAGGAATTCATGGATCTTCGCATATCATTGATCACATCTTTATCAATCTTACAATATCCTTCGCTAAAATTCAATCGCACTCATTACTAAACTCAAACCAAAACAAAGCACTTATCATCACACTCAAGCTAATGCCTGTACACTCCTTGCTCAAGTTTTTTCAATAGTTTTTAACCAATCTGATGGACCCATGACACAATTACCATAGCCACAACAAAACGAATGAATTAACGCGTCTCTGAACCCAGTTATCTACCCCTCTGAAGATATCTCTTTAGCCTTTGCAATTATATAAAATATTCTTGCTCTCGCCTCTCTCTAAAAGTTGTACTACATCCCACTATATTTTCCTTCATTATAACTCTAGCTCTTTAAAATTCTATTCGAGTGGTGTCCCACCATTTCTTTAAACTTTTCATACAACCACGTTACTCACCAAATATTAGAAAATCACAACCTTAAATACTCACAAGTCATAATTACTTATACAAAATTCGCTTAACCAACAATCTTATTATAAAGTTGCATCCCATCACAATCCATCACGAACTCTTACTAGCATTACGTTCGGTTAGCATTGGCTATCACTACGAAGTCAACCTTTTTATAGACATGAAACCTCAAACTTAGGTATACACATCAAATTCAAAGGACTAGCCCCATTTTATACGCACTTTAGTCTTCAAGTTCCTTCACACAAGTATACTCAGTGGGACTTTCTTTATCCATAATCTTGTCATTCCAATATCAATCCACTCATTTATGTCTCAAGAGAAAATCACCCATCCTCATACTACCATCCTTCTTCTTAACAAACAAGATAAGAGCACCACACGGGGAACTGCTAAGACGGATGAAACCTTTATCAAAAGATCCTGGATTTGAGCTTTAAGCTCTCTCAATTCTACTAGAGCCATGAAATACGGAGGGATGGAAATGGGGTGGGTACCAGGTTCCAAATCAATGTAGAAATCTATATATCTATCTGGAGGCATACCATGCGAATCAGTAGGAAACACTTTCTTAAATTAATACACTATAGGAATAGACTCAATAGAGGGAGACTCAACCTCAACATCCCGAATATGAGCCAAATACGCTAAACATCCCTACCCTACCAGTTTCCTAGTCCGAGTGAAGGATATGATCTTAGCTAGCTTAGGCTTATACACCCCTTCACACTCTAATCTTTCCCTACCTGTGATCTCTAGAGTTAACGACTTAGTATTATAATGAAGCCCGGTATAACAGGGGTACAACCAAGTTATGCCTAAGATTATGTCAAGTTAGTCATATCCAGCATAACCAAATCAACCCAAGTCTGAAAATCCATAAACACACAGACAAACACGATACACATGGGTCACTATGATAGACTCTCCCACTGGGGTGGAAACATGGATGGGGCATCAAGCACATCACAAACCTTATCAAATATGAAGGTAAACTAAACTGACACATATGAATAAGTGGAACTCAGATTCAACCAAACAGTAGCCATTAAGTCACAGATAAGAATAGTATATGTGATCACTGTATCTGACACCTAAACCTCGGTGTTGCCCGGAAAGGCATAAAACTGAGCACTGTCATCTCGATGGGCAACCTCCTTGCCTGGTTGCATTGCTCCTCTACGTGCTTTACCATTCCCCTAGCCTCTACAGCCTTGTTGATTTCCTTCTCATATGCCCAGGTTCTCCATAATTGTAACACACTTAATAACTTAACCAAGTAAGCATTGTTGCTATTGTAGTAGTCATATCATGACTCTCTTTGATATACAATCAATCCAGGAAGTCATAGTATAGCTTCTAACCTCAATTGGCCTAACTTAATTTTATCATTCGCTAAACAACCCATACATGTTATAACAACAATACTAAATGCATTTTTCAAAGTAATGGTGTTCATTATCTAGTCGTCCCTTACCAAAATTTCTTTAATGTTGTCACCTATAAACTTGAATCTGCAAATTTGACCTTAATCCCTTCACAAGTGATGATAGTAGCTAGCGAGCCCCACAAAATTTTTAATTTCAGTCACAGAACTAGGTCGGACCCAATTCTTGACTGCTTCAATCTTTTGGGGATCTACCATTACCCCTTCCCTTGAATACATGCCTAATGAGTCAGAGAAACATACCTATTTCCACGGATACATTTTCTATTATTGGTGTTGTTATTTCTACTTCTACAACTCAATCACCAACCAGATGTAAAATAGAGTGAAGAAGTTAAGATACTAATTTGTATCACCCATATACCAATTGAATTCAAGTCAATTTGTATCACCCATATACCTATAGTCTCTCGAAGAAAAGTACGGACATCTTCATACCATTCCGCAAGACTCTACTAGACTCAATTCAACGAGCCTAAGGCTCTGATACCAACTTTGTCATGACCCAGACCATCGTGATTGGCACCCACACTAACCCTCCGGTGGGAGAAGCGATACTACAACCCAACTAAGCAGTCTTAATTAAGATATTACCCATTTAAAGATACGGAAGCAGGTTTAAATGCAAAAATTATATAGAGTTTCCATAAACTCCAAAGGTTTAAATAAACTAGCCAAACTAATGATGAAGAACAACCCCTAAAACCTGAAAGTCATTGTACCAAAACTCTACTAACGACAAGTCTAAAAACAAGGGTGTCACGACCCAGGGGTACACCTTATATGTAACATGACATACTTGACCCCGAAGGGGTCTCATACAATACCTTAGCATATCATAATATAAGATAAAAGAAATGATGCGGAAATTTTAAAACATTATCCATACAATCGAAGTCTTTTATAAAAGCAAGCGTGAGTCTAGACTTGTTTCATTATAGCCATATATTACAATCCTTGAATCAAGAAAGGGACTCAACCCTTACAATATAGTTTGAAATGAAATACTAGAAAGGAACTACAAATGACTTATCCATCCTCGAATCATGAAGACTCACCACAAGCTTGGAGAATAGCCGACCCAAGCTTGAACCAAAAGAAAATCACCTTAAGAACCAGACCCTACACTTTGGAAAATGTAGGAAAATATGGGTTAGTACAAAAATGCACTAAGTATGATAGTCATGCATAAAATCATGAAATCATGCTAAAAAGGACATTTTAGTTGAAAAGCAAACACTTTACTAAGTTTGAGAGTCATCATGCGCATTAGTATAAAAGCATAATTCATAAGCACATTCAATATATAGTTCATCATAGAATAATAGAACTATCTCAAAAGTAATCCTAAGTTATACTTGTGCAATGCATAGATAAAGATCCCATAATCCCATCTATACTAAGTACCACTTTTAAGCCACCATAATCATACTTACCATTCTTTGATCTCATATTTAGTTAATACTCATCGACAAGGAAACATTCACCTTTAACAAGTCATATCAAGGAAAGCAACTCATAGCAGCATTCCACATTAATCATACTTTATTTCATAAACCATCATGACATAAAAGGAACTCACCATAACTACCCTGAAAGCCTACTTGTGCAATGCATGGATGAAGTTCATACCTCTACCCACACTAAGTAGTGCTTGTTAAGGAGCCATAGTTCATAACCATTTATCGTGCGGGTAAGCCTTAACCAACATAGACCATGTGAGCTAAACATGGAATCTGGTGTCTCCCATACCGGAAAGAGTTGGTCTACTTGCCTAAGGTAGAATTGGTAACATTTAGCTTAGATGGATCCACTAGCTAATAACCTATGTGGGCACATAGTTATGGGATAATGAGGTTGCTACTAGAAATTCTGTCATGCTAAGGAGATCTTCCACCTCACACAATAACTATTCAATGCTAAGCATTAAATCCCCACGACGTAGTTAATTCTCTATTAACATCATTACTCATGAAGAGATGTTATTGGCCAACTAGTTCAAGGTACATCATTAGAATAGCTCATTGACTCCTCATGAAAGGGGTACCATTGGTCTACCGATTCAAGATAAAGCATTAGAATGCTTCATTAGTCACTCATAAAAGGGGTGCCATTGGCCTACCAATTCAAGGTATATTAATCAAGATAAATTTTAATTACACACGAAAGGGATGCCCTTATCCTACCGATTCAAGGTATATCAATCAAGATAACTTTTCATTACACATGAAAGGGATGCCCTTAGCCTATCGATTCAAGGTATATCAATCAAAATAACTTTTAATCACACATGAAAGGGATGCCCTTTGCCTACCGATTCAAGGTATATCAATCAAGATAGCTCTTTAATTTCACATGGAAGGGATGCCCTTAGCCTACTGATTCAAGGTACATCATTATATGTGAAAAACTTTCACAACATGTCATATTCAAACATAGGTGTGTACATGAGGATAATCATCCAAAAACACAACAATTAGATCATAGTCATATTCACTTTACTCTCAAAGTGTCCTTAAAGCACATACATAAATCTCATAATCATGCATAATTCTCATACTTTGCCCTTCAAGGACCATGGATCATAATTCATCAATATAGATACTATATTATACATGGATGATAACATAATTCACGTAATCAATTCATAACATTCATAATTATTTGTACTTGCATCAATCAACACCCACACTTTGAGATCCAATTTGGGAAAAATAGGGAAATTCATGGATTCTTGAGGACTTCAACTTAAAATCATATAAAATCATCAATATATCCATAAACAAACATAATCCAATCATTAAAAATGAATTTGAAAGGAATCCATGAGATTGAAGTCAAACCCCAGCTTTTAGGATATCTTACTTTGAAATTGGGGGTTTTAAAGGGGCTTCATGGGTGAAGGTTACCCATGGATGAAGAGATACCATACCTTATTGAAGATTTACCACAAATTTGAGGAGAAAATCTTGATTCTTCAACCCTAGCTTCGCCTTTCTTCTTCTTATTCCTTGGAGTTCTAGAGAGAGTTTATTTGGGGAAAGTTGGTTGTGGATTTGCGTTTTGGGATTTTATGAAGTGAATGAGTTGGTTAATGACTTAAAAAGACTAATATAGGTGTATTAAAACAATACAAAATGACCTTACATCATACTAACTAAAAAGGAAATTACCTAAACACCCCTAGCCTTAACCGCCAAGAGGCAGTATCTGGGTGACCACCCACGACCCTCACTAGCGGACCGTGGTTGGACCCACGGCCCATGATGTAAGGTGTGGGTTGAGTTACTAGAACTCCTCACCTTGGACTTTTGACCCACAGAGCGTAGACCACCATACGGGGCGTAGGTCGCTCTGTGGGTCACTATTTTGGACAGGTTTAAGGGGGGGTTTTAGGGTCCTCCTCAAGGGCCCTTGGTTGGTCCTTGGGGAGTCGTACTTTGACGTATAACCCCTAAACCCTTAGTTCTAAGTACGAGAAGAAAATTTTATGACTCTAATACTTACGATAAGCTCTAGTTAAGCCTACTAGTTTTCGGGGTGTTACAAAGGGGTACAAACCCAAAACTAAACAAACACCTTAAACAAATAGTGTGAGCCCTAGAAGAGTAGACTTAAATAAGAGACATCCATGGCAGCCTGAAAGAACTGGCTACCCTTGAATCCAGTCACGCTCAATAGTCACCTAGTTGAGGTCTATCAATAGCCACTTGAAGATGCCATGTACTCACAGCGTACTGGTAGGATCACACAGCTATTCCAGTAAGCACAACATATATCACAATTAGAACAAGGTAAACACATACATGCACAAAATATATATATGCACACATCGATTATCATTTCAGGAGCAATGCACAATTCCACATTCTCAATAACAAGTAGATCTAACAAATCCATGGTTCTCTCATGGAACCCAATCCAATGGTCCTCTCATGGAACCAATACCCAAACCATTAGTGTACCGGTACGTGGTACCCGATCTAAGTTACTATGTTGGATGTAACACCTGATTCAAGTTAGTGTGTCAGAACGTAACACCCGATCCAATATATATATCGGTACGTGACATCCAATCCTAGTTAGTGTGTTGAAACGTGACACCCAATCCATTCAACAAACCACAATCACAACCACAATGTACATTCTCATAATTATACAATCAAAAGTTTATTCATGGCATACAATCATTCGTTCATACTCAATCTCATTATATGTGATCAACAAGACTTTATTCACATATATACATGCATTACAATGAAGCAATTATCAACATACATCACGCAAACATGAAATCACAATAATCACCTACCTCGAATCCAAGCTTGAATCCCCTAAGGCACTTGAATATTTCCTTTTCGGATTCTTTCCGCTTATTCTAGGTCTACAAACAAGTAATATACGCAAGGATCAACAATCAAAGGTCTAATTATCCGGATTATAACAAACTCAATAACCCAAGACCAAACCCATGATCCCAATATCCCAATTAGGGCTTTTTCCACCATAATTCCCATATCAAAACCCTCCCCCATTGATAATTACCCAAGAAACTAAGTTCTACGGATCGAAAAATGGATTCGAGGAGTAAAAGCCTAACCTTTGGTGCTAGAAGAGATGAGAAACCTTCAAAAAATATCCCTGGGTCGTTCCTTATCTCTCAAGATCGAAGATTGCAGAAAAATAACAATTTTGGGGTTTATTTTTTACTTAAGTCACGACTGTCCTGCTACAGCGAGACCTATCCCGCTACATCGGCCCCGCTCTGGCGGCTCGCGTAGAGATAGAACATCAGAATTAGAGTTTCAAATCCCTATTTCACAACACACCTTCAACCCATGACAATCAAAAACTACCCATTCACACTAAGATCATTTTTGGGAGTTTTACTCGCCCGAATTCAATTTTGTAAAGTCGTACAGTTTCCTTAAATGTCTTAGCTATTCAATCATGTGATCAAAAACATAATTATATCTCTCATTCATTACCAGATATCCCTAGACCTCACTGACTCCGATTTCATCCAATTTGGACTAGGTTAGGAAGTCTCAAGTTACTACCAAAAATTTTTCCAACCCAAAAAATTTTACCATTGGATTTTCCATAACAACGAAATCAGGTCATTACGGGGGGTCTTGTCCCGACATCCCTCATAGTATTAGAGACTTCATAGATAGATAGACAACAGTAGTTCATGAGTCTTGTTCATTTCAATTGTTATGTTCTAGATTGGAGTTGCCCTTCAGGCCAATTAAATGTTTCTATAGACATTTTTGAGTTTATCATTTTGAGATATTTGAGTTAAAGTTTATCTTTTGAGTTTATTCTATGTTGAGTAAGTCTTCCGCTAAGAGTTAAGCCAGGCCAAGGGTTCGCTTGGGGCCAGAAATGGTTCTCGAGTGCCGGCACGTCCAGAGTGTAGGCTCTGGGGGTGACAACTACAAAATAATAGAGGTACGATGATATTTAGTAAGTGATATTTAAAATAAATGTTGAGAAAAAAAAGAAATTTCTGACATTTTTATTTTGTCTATAATTTTAGTTTAAGTTTTCTATACATAATTAGAAAATCTAAGTTGTGAAAGAATTAATCCCACACCAATAATATGATTATCAAATGAGATTAAAAAATGAAAAAAGAAAAAAAGATGGTCAAATACTATCTAATATGTCTTGTCTTAATTTATGACTTTTTGCTTCTCATAATTGATGGCATGCAATTACTCCTAATGTCAAAAAAAGTAAGATATGCATGCACGAACGATATAGTATATGATCATACTAAATAATGTATGTCCGTGCTAGTACGGGTTCAATATTATTAAATATTGCAGATGTCATATTTTATTAAACTTTGTTTTGATATAAAATAATAGAAAAGAAATTAATTATTGTCATATTTACATATATTTGGAACAAAACATGTTTATAATTGCTACATGACGGACCTATTAAGTCCATGGAAGCATTATGCATGTTGGTGTATGACATTTTACATATAATAAAATGAGAGTTTGTAGCAGCTGATTCTCTCTGAATCTAGCCGATACAAAAAAGAAGGTTATGGAAAGAAAAAAAAGGCAGAGGAATAGAGATGTGAAAGATAAATTCTGAAAACAGTGAAGGACACGTGGAAAACTCAGTTTGCTACTTACGTAGCTTTAGATGATTGTGAAAAGTCTAAAATGCCCTCAAATATAATTCAAATGACACATAACTGACATGTTGATACCTAATCTCTAACTCATGCTTCTAATATAGTAGAAATTCATAACAAAGTATATTAGTGGCAACTTCACGTTAAATTATATTTATAAGGTTAAAATTATTAATTTTTATATATGTATTTATAAGAAATATTAAATATTTCTGGCTAGGTTACTTCTCATATTTTAAATTCTTTTAATAAAAAAATTGACGTCTCAAAAATAACACAAACATTTTTGCAATACTCATGCAGATCGTTTATCATTCATATGTGTAAGCAATATTTTATTTCAAATGAATTTAATTCTTGGTGTATTTGAAAAGCTAAGTAAAAAAAGTAGTTGAGAAGATTTTACAACTTGGAGAAATGATCAGCTTAGCAGTGTATGTCATTCTTTTTCACCCTCTTTGACACTTGCCTCATGATGGGTTTTTGCATGAAAAGTAATAGACTTATGATAAAGTTTCATTTTTACCTATAAATAGGTATCTTTCCTTTAAGAAATACACGGGCAATAACAAAAACTATTCTCTCTTGCTCTACCTCATGTTTTGTCCCTCTCTCTTTAATTTTCTCTTCCGAGTTAGTTATTTTGGCTTTTCTCTAGCCATCTTTACATCTGCCAGAATCAGGTCATCGACCCAATTCTTTATATCCCCACTAATAACTTGTTGATATTAAGTAATATTTTGATTCTTGTATCCTTTATTTATTAGAGAAGGCTTGTTTAATTTTGGGGAAACATTTCATGCCGTTGAAATAGTTTCTTAGGACAGTGCCCAGTACGACTCAAGTATTAAGTTTTTGCTCAATTATTTATATATTATCGTAGTCCATGGTTACAAGTCCAATGTTAATAATAAAACCTTCATGAAAAATACGCCTCAATGCAAAAGTATATTGGAAAGAAATGACAATCCTGTTAAGCTAAAGATAAATTTGACTAAAATAGATGATATGGTTATTGCGGTCATTTCAGATAAAAATGTTGAGTCCAATGTGAGAAATTGGGTGATAGACTCTGGTGCTACAAGACACATTTGAATAAATAAAAATGATTTTGTGTCATACACTCAAGTTGAGAAAGGAGAGGATATTGTTTATCTTGGCGACTCAAAGACAACTAAAGTTCTTGGAAAAGGAAAAGTTCTTCTCAAACTCACATCTCGCAAAACTTTGGCATTGAGTAATGTACTATATGTTCCTAATATCCGAATTAGATTGATTTTTGTGGCATTATTAGGAAAATGAAGAATGAAGGTTTCTTTTGAAGATAATGAGGCCATATTGACTAAAAATAATATTTTTGTGGACATGTATTTTGTAACTTCGGTTTATTTATGCTTAATATTTGTGATAGTTTCAGTGAAATGTATTTGCTTCTGCTTATTTTATTGAGCCTACTTCTTTATGGCATGATAGATTAGGACATGCAGATAATATGGCATGATAGATTAGGACATGCACATAATATTATCTGCATGTTACTTACAGATAATATAGCTTATTTTATTGAGCTTATTTCAAAGTGTGGGGGTGTCTTGCTAAAGTTCTTTTGTCCGGACCTAAAAAGATAAAAATAGGTTCTAAAATTGTTGATTGCATGCTTATTGGATAGGTTGAACATAGTGTTGCATATAGATTTCTTGTGTTTAAAAGTATGTACTTGATTGAAATACCATAATTGAAACAAAGAATACAGAAGTTTTTGAACATATTTTTCCAATGTGCTATAAAATTTATCATGCACATGTTGAAAGAATTAATGAGAATGCCTCTAATATTGAGGAACTACGAAGGAGCAAAAGTCCAAGAAAATAATATTTTTCGTATGAAAATGATTTTCAAATTTTTCTTGTTGACAATAAACCATTAAATTATTCTGAAACTATATCTTCCACTGATGCTAAATTTTGGAAAGAGGCAATAAAAATTAAAACTGATTCAATTGTAAAAAATAAAACATGAATTTTGACTGACTTACCTCCTAGTGCAAAATCTATTGGTTGTAAATGAATTTTCAAAAAGAAACTTAATCCTTATGGATATATGGATAAATATAAAGCTCGATTAGTAGCAAAGGATTTTCTCAAAAACAAAATATTGATTATTTTGATACATTTGCACCAGTGATTAGAATTTCTTCTATTCGAATTTTAATTGTGTTAGCATCCATTCACAAGATTTTTATTCACCAATTGGATGTAAAAACAAATTTCTTAAATGGTGATTTAGAAGCAGAAATTTATATAGTTCAACCTGAAGTATGTATTATTTTTGGACAAGAAAATAAAGTTTTTAAATTAATTAAATCTCTTTATGTCCTTAAACAAGCTTCTAAAAAGTATTATGAAAAATTAGGTCAAGTCTTACTAAAAGACAACTTTGTATCTATTGAAGTGGATAAATGTGTTTATACTAAAAGGGTAGACAATAATTATGTGATAATATGCTTATATATTGATGACATTCTTATATTTGGTACAAGTTTGAATGTTGTGAAAAGTACTAAATTATTTTTGTCTACTAATTTGATATTTAAGATCTGGGTGAAGTAAATATGATATTGGGAGTTAAAGTTATAAGGAGTGAAGATGGTATAATGTTGTCACAAGAACATTTTGTGGAAAGACTTCTTAAAAAGTTTTAATGTTTTGAGGTGACACATTTATGATGCTAATTCTAAATTGAAAAAGAATAATGGTAACTTAGTTGCTCAGTCTAAATATGCTCAAATTATTGGAAGTCTATTGTATTTGATGAATTTTACTAGGCCTAATATTGTGTATGTTGTGTGTAGATTGAGTAGATATACTCATAATCTCAATAATGAGCATTGATTTACATTAAATAGGCTGATGAAATAGTTGAGAGGAACCGTAAATTATGGTATCATAAATAGTGGATTTCCTTCTACTTTAGAAGACTATTGTAATGCAACCTAAATTAGTGATTCAGATGAGACAAAATCCACTAGTGGATATGTGTTCACCGTAGGTAGTGGTGCAATGTCTTGGAAATCAGCTAAATAGACGATCATAGCTAGATCGACTATGGAGTCATAGTTTGTAGATCATGAGCTGGCTGGTTCTGAGGCTGAGTGGCTAGTAAATTTCTTAGAAACTATCCCTTTGATAAAGGATGAATGCCTTCAGTGTTTATACACTGTGATTGTCAAGCCGCAATTGCTATTGCAAAGAATAAATCTTATAATTATAAAAGCAAATTGAGGCATGATATCATTAAGAAGCTGCTGAGAGATGGAATATTGCAATTGATTATGTGAATTCAAAATTGAATTCAGCCGATTAACTAACTAAACTCGTCGAAGAAAATTAATTCTTCAAACCTTAATAGAGTAAGAATAACGTGATTGTCAATAGAGATGGTAACCCAACCTCTGTGATTGGAGATCCCATGAAGTAGGTTCATATAGGTAATAACAAATCAATATTGACACTGCGCATTAACTAAGAGTGCTTCAACTGCTACTGAAAAATCAAGGATGAGTTATTAACTCATTGTCACACCCCGTATCCAAAAACAGACCAAAATGTAGATTACAGAAGTTGCGGTTGCCACCCACAATCTGTAGGGTGACCCACGGTCCATTCTGGTGGTCCGTGGTTCTCCACCTACAACCCTCTCCAGAAACAGCCCCAAAATTCATCTAAGTCCATACCTACGCCAGGACCTGCGGATCGTAGGTCAGACCACGGTCGGTGGTCAAGAGCCATAGGTCGGATCCCAGGTTTTCAGCCCAAGACGTCAAATGACGAATGATCAGCACGGACCTTTGGTCCATCCACGGTCCGTCAGTGACCCCCGATAATTTTTAAGTTAGGGGTCGTTTAGTCTTTTCCTTATGCGTTGGACCCCTATACTACGTTGTTTAACCTCTAAACTACATGGTTTTGGTAAGTTTTAGACTAGTAAACTAATTAGAACCTACCCTAGTCTTTTCATTTCCCAAAAATTCATCGATCTTAGAGCAAAAGAGAAGAAAAGCATCGACAAAACCCTCTCCCAGAATGCAGAAAGTTTTCATCAGTTTCAGCCTCGAAATCGAAAGATTTCTCCATGAATTTCATCACAAGGTATATGGAATATAGCTAGTTGGTTCCTTTCACCCATTAGATCCCTAAAATTCAGTCAGATTCTTGATTCCCTTCATATTATCTAGACCTAGGGTTTCTAGAATTTCAGCAGATTAATATGAATTAATTACTTGATGGTCCTAATCAGATTATCATGATATTAGTATTGTTTTGCGTAGGTTCTTTCATAAATTCAGAGCCTTAGCTATGTAGTTCTTCTAGTTCATGAATTACACATGTTAGGTCAGTTATCTCAATTATACATGCCTCAGATTTGAATGTCTCATTATAAGTACATTAATGTTATATTTTATGTTAGCATGTCAGTATTTTGAGCTATCCAGTATTACAGAAATTCAGTCATAAATTGTTAATTACATAATTAATTGGGAGTAGCTTAATACCGAGTGGACTAGGGTCAGTCACCCTTAAGTCCCAAAACTACGTGCCCCATAGGTTTTAAGTCCCTTCTGTGGGCATCAATCTAGAGATCACACAAGTCATGCCTCTATACCTCTAGCAGGGTATCTTCGGTCCTTTCGATGGGGAATATATATCGGACTCCACATTTAGATCATGTGGTTTTATGTCGGTTATTAGTAGATCCCTTACAGTCAAACTTTACTGCATTGACCATGTTATCAGTTACAGTCAGATTTCAGTCTCAACAAGTTATAAACTTGGTTATTGCATTAAGTTAGTTCATGTTTAGTATTTTCAGTATAGCATCATGCTTATCTTATCTCATTGCTCATTTATATGCTTTGTTCGGTTATTTTTATTGTTCAGCTTTATTCTATCCTACATGCTCGGTACTTTTCAAGTACTGACGCATACTCTGTGCTACATCTTCTCGTGATGTAGGATCAGGTCCTCAGCTTCCAGATCACTCATAGATCGGTTCCTAATCTCCAGTTCAACAACATCAGTGGTGAGTACTCATTTCTCGAGTTAGACATACATGTTTATTTTGTTTTTAGTCTTTAGTTCAGTTTTGCTAGATTTAGCTGAGGCATGTCCCAGCACTTCTAGTCAGTTAGAGGCTATTTTCAAACCTAGTTAGTTTCAGTTTTAGTATTTGAGTTTGAATTTTCAGTTGTTGTTAAACTCTCAGTTTTCATATATTCAGACAATTTATAGGTATTCCCCATCATTTCATTTTATCTTATGATTTAGCTTCCGCACAATATTCTCTTATTTTCAGAAAATCTTTATGTATGCTTATGATATGCCAGCAGGGTTAGCTTGGGGTCACTTGTGATCCTAGGTCCCATGTCCGCGTCCTGGGGGTAGCTTTGAGGAGTGACAAACTTGGTATCAGAGCACTAGGTTTAAGAGTCCTAGAATGTCTGAAAAAGCCACACTAAGTAGAGTCTTTTTCATGGGTGTGAACTGCACCACATCTAATGAGAAGGAGGCTACAAAGTGTTTTAGGAAACTTCAATTTCTTGTTACTCTTATCATGCATAAGGTATGATCTATTTCTTCATTCTAACTCATCGTTATGCACTTTTAGATCATGCTTCCTCGTAGAGCTTACAGAAGGAATGCTAATACACGCAATGCTAATGCAGCTCCTCCAGTCCCAGATCAGAAAGTTTCGAATGCTGAGTTTTGGAACTCCATTCAAGTTTTGGCTCAAAGTGTAACCAACCAGAACAACCAGTAGGTTCCAGTTCTTGCAAATGCTAGTGGTGGATCAGCTGTATCTAGGGTCCGTGATTATGTTGGGATGAATCCGCCAGAGTTTCTAGGGTCGCAGATTGGTGAGGATCCCCAAAACTTCATAAATGAGGTCAAGAAGATCTTTGGAATGATGCAAGTGGCAAGTAATGATAGAGTAGAGTTGGCATCCTATCAGCTTAAGGATGTAGCTCATATCTGGTATACTCAATGGAAAGAGAACAGGGGTACAGATGCAACTTCTATCACTTGGACAGGTTTTTCCCAAGACAGTCCAAGAGTATGGGCTCAAGTTCACCCAACTCTCTAGGTATGCCCCTCACATAGTTGCCGATTCCAGGGCTCAAATGAACAAGTTTATGTATGGGGTATCCGACTTAGTGAAAACAGAGTGTAGGAATACTATGTTGTTGGAAAATATGAACATCTCTAGCCTCATGACTCATGCTCAATAGGTTGAAGGAGATAAACTAAGGGAACAAACTAAGGATAGTAAGAAGGCTAGAACAGGTAACTATGAGTATTCTCAACAGAAATTGAGTGGTGGAAATAGCTCACAGTTTCAGCAAGGTCTTCAGCTCCAGCACATTCATCAGCTAGTGTTCCATCCTCCAAGTTTTGACATGATTAGAAAGGTAGGGCATCCGGCTCCAAGTCTCAAGGGAGTATTTCAGGCACCAGAACCTACCCAACTTGTCCAAAGTGTGGTAAGAACCATTCGGGTGAGTGTCTAGCAGGAAAGGAAGGATGCTTTGGGTGTGGTCAGTCTGGTCACAGGTTGAGAGATTGTCCCTCTTCTAAATAGGGTCAAGGAAGCAATAATGGTAGGGCTCAGTCTACAACTTTAGCAGCACCAGCAGGTCGCCCGACTCAGCAGGATAACTCATCTGCTACAGGTAGTGAACAAAGTCAAAATAGGTTGTATGCTCTTCAGGCTCGCCACGATCAGGAAGATTCTCATGATGTAGTCACTGGTACATTGCAATTTTTTAACTTAGATATTTATGCTTTGTTAGATCAAAGGGCTACTCTTACCTTTGTAACTCCATATATAGCAGTCACCTTCAATGTTAGTCCAGAAAATCTTTTAGAACCCTTCTCAGTCTCTACTCCAGTCGGTGACTCAGTTATAGTTAGACGGGTATACATAAATTGCCCTGTCACAGTCTCCCAGAAAGTCACCTCAGCAGATCTTGTATAGTTAGAAATGTTACACTTTAACATCATTCTAGGCATGGATTGGTTACATTCCTGTTATACCTCAGTCGATTATAGAACTAGGATTGCTCAGTTTCAATTTCAAGACGAACCAATCTTAGAATGGAAGGGTAGTAGCTTAGCGCCTATGGGTCGATTCATTTCTTACCTTAAGGCTAGAAAGATGATTTCTAAGGGTTATCTCTATCATCTAGTTCGGGTTAAGGATTCAAGCTCTGAAATCCCAACTCTTGAGTCATTTCCAGTAGTTAATGAGTTCCCAGAAGTGTTTCCAGAAGATCTTCTCGGAGTTTCTCCCGAAAGGGAAATCGACTTTGGAATTGATCTCTTTCCAGATATCCAGCCTATTTCTATTCCTCCTTACATAATGGCTCCAACTGAGCTTAAAGAATTGAAAGATTAGTTGAAAGACTTTCTAGATAAGGGCTTCATCAGACCTAATATTTCCTCATGGGGTGCACCAGTATTGTTCGTGAAAAAAGATGGTTCTCTTAGGATGTGCATTAATTATAGACAGTTGAACAAGGTCATAATCAACAATAAGTATACCATCCCCAGGATTGATGACTTGTTTGACCAACTTCAAGGTGCTAAGTCATTTCTCGAAGATAGACCTCAGATCCGGTTATCTTCAGCTCAGAGTCAAAGATAGTGACATTCCAAAAACAGCCTTCAAAACTCAGTATGGTCATTATGAATCTGTAGTTATGTCATTTGGACTAACCAATGCTCCTGCAGCTTTCATGGATTTAATTAACAGAGTGTTCAAGTAGTATTTGGACTTGTTCGTTATCGTCTTTATTGATGATATCCTCATTTACTCTAGGAATGAGGAAGACCATGCGACTCATTTGAGGGTTGTCCTGCAAACTCTCAAAGATCGCCAATTATTCTCTAAGTTTAGCAAATGTGAGTTTTTGTTGAACCCATTGCTTTCCTTGGTCATATAGTATCTAGCAAGGGATCCAAGTGGATTCTCATAAAATAGAAACAGTGAAACAATGGCCCAGACCTACCTCTCCTATAGATATCAGAAGTTTTTTGGGTCTAGTGGGTTATTACAGAAGGTTCATGGAAGGATTTTCGGCCATAGCTTCTCCATTGACTAAGTTGATTTAGAAAAAGGTTAAGTTCCAATGGTCAGATGATTGTGAGAAGAGCTTCTCAGAACTGAAAACTAGGTTGACTACAGCTCCTATTTTGACTCTATCAGAGGGTTCAGAGGGTTCAGACGGTTATGTGATCTATTGCGATGTGTCTAGAGTCGGCCTAGGTAGTGTGTTGATGCAGCGAGGTAAGGTTATAGCTTATGCTTCTAGATAACTTAAAGTGCATGAGAAGAACTATCCAACTCATGACCCCGAGCTTGCAGCAGTGGTGTTTGCACTTAATATTTAGAGACATTACTTGTATGGTGTTCACGTAGGTGTGTTCACAAACCATAAGAGCCTTCAGTATGTGTTCACCCAGAAAGAGTTAAATCTTCGTCAGAGAAGATGGCTTGAGTTCCTCAAAGATTATGATATGAATGTTCTTTACCATCCTAGTAAGTTCAATGTAGTAGCAGATGCTCTTAGTAGACTATCTATGGGTACTGTAGCTCATGTTGAGGAAAAAAGGAAAGAATTGGCAAAAGATGTTCACAAGCTTGCTCGCTTGGGAGTTCACCTTATGAGCATATCAGATGGTGGTGTAGCAGTACAAAATGGGTCAGAATCTTCATTGGTAGCGAAGGTTAGGGAAAAACAAGACAGTGATCCTATACTGCTTCAGTTGGAAGGTGCATTTCATCAGCAGAAAGTAGAGGTTTTCTTCCAAGGGGGAGATGGTCGCTTTTGTGTTCCTAAGGTGGATGAGTAGGTGAAGCAGCCTTGATTGGGCTAGATTCGGGTTATGAAACTATGGGAAAAAAGTTCAGCTCGTCAAAAATAGACTTAAGACAGAAGTCCTATGCAAATGTAGGGAGAAGGAACTTAGAGTTTGAGATAGATGATTAGGCTTTCCTATTATTATTATCTAGGAAAGGGGTGATGAGATTTGACAATCTAAGAGTACTTAGTCCGTAGAGGGAGTTACTTAGGAAATAGAAGCAGCCATGAAGGCCAAGTATCCTTATCTCTTTCCTTTTGATTTCGTTTCAGCTTAAGATAATAGTTTCCTCTCCAGTCCCTTAGTTTACTCTTGCGTAAATTCAGTCTTAGTACCTTGTTCCTTCAGTTTGTACTTGCATTTTCAGTGTATTTGCATGTTATTGGAACTTAATTCAGTTGGAAATCAGTCTCTAATACTTAGTGGTAGGGTTTGCAGCCATTTCCCTCCCTATTCAGCTAGTTTAGTCTTCATTCGATGATGAATGTTCCCAAGGGAGAGATAATGTAACACCCCGTATTCAAAAACAGACCAAAATATAGATTTCAGAAGTTGCAGGTGAAACCCACGGTTGTCACCCATGGACCGTAGGGTGACCCACAGTCCGTTTTGGTGGTCCGTGGTTCACCACCTACAATCCTCCCCAAAATCAGCCCAAAAATTCATCTAAGTCCAGACCTAGGCTAGGACCTACGTACCGTAGGTCAAACCACGGTTCATGGTCCAGGTCCGTAGGTCAAATCCCAAGTTTTCAGTCCAGACGTTGAACGGCGGTTGACCAGCACGGTCCGTCGGTGACCTAGACAATTTTTAAGTCAGGGGTCATTTGGTCTTTTCCTTATGCGTTGGACCCCTAAACTATGTGGTTTTTGTAGGTTTTAGCCTAGTAAACTAATTAGAACCAACCCTAGTCTTTTTATTCACTAAAAAGCCATTTTTAGAGCAAACGAGAAGAAAAGCATTGACAAAACCCTCTCCAAGAACGCAGAAAGTTTTCATCAGTTCCAGCCCTAAAATCAAAAAATTTCTCCGTGAATTTTGTCACCAAGTATGCGGAATTTCACTAGTGGGTTCCTTTCACTCATTAGGTCCCTAGAATTCAATCAGATTCTTGATTCCCTTCATATTATCTAGACCTATGGTTTCTAGAATTTTAGCAGATTATTATGAATTAATTACTTGATGTTCCTAATCATATTATCATGATATTAGTATTATTTTGTGTAGGTTCTTTCATAAATTCAGAGCCCTAGCTAGGTAGTTCTTTTAGTTCATGAATTACACATGCTAGTCAGTTATCTCAGTTATCCATGCCTCAGATTTGAATCTCTTATTATCAGTACATTAATGTTGCATTTTCAGTTAGCATGTCAGTATTTTGAGCTATCCAGTATTACAGAAATTTAGTCATAAATTTTTAATTACATAATCAATTGAGAGTAGCTTAATACCGAGTGGACTAGGGTCAATCACCCTCAAGTCCCAGAACTACGTGCCCCATAGATTGTAAGTCCCTTTTATGGGCATCAATTTAGTGATCATGCCAATCATGCCTCTATACCTCTGGCAGGGTATATTGGGTCCTCTCGATGGGGCATATATATAGGACTCCACATTTAGCTCATGTGATTTTATGTCGGTTATTAGTAGCTTCCTTACAGTCAGACTCTATTGTATTGACCATGTTATCAGTTACAGTTAGATTTCAGTCTCAGCATGTTATAAACTTGGTCATTGCATTCAGTTAGTTCATGTTCAATATTTTCAGTATAGCATCATGCTTATCTTATCTCATTGCTTAGTTATATGCTTTGTTCAGTTATGTTTATTGTTCAGCTTTATTCTATCATGCATGCTCAGTACCTTTCAAGTACTGACGCATACTCTGTGCTACATCTTCTCGTGATGTAGGTTCAGGTCCTCAGCTTCCAGATCACGCATAGATCGGTTCCCGATATCCAGTTCAGCAGCATCAGTGGTGAGTCCTCATTTCTCGAGGATGACTGACATGTTTCTTTTGCTTTTAGTCTTTAGTTCAGTTTTGCTAGATTTAGCACGGGCATGTTCCAGCACTTCTAGTCAGTTAGAGGCTATTTTCAAACATAGTTAGTTTCAGCTTTAGTATTTGAGTTTGACTTTTTAGTTGTTGTTAAACTCTCAGTTTTCATCTATTCAGACAGTTTATGGGTATTCCCCATCATTTCAGTTTATCTTATGATTTAGCTTCCGCACAGTATTCTCTTATTTTCAGAAAATCTTTAATTATGCTTATGATATGCCATCAGGGTTTAGCTTGGGGTCACTCGTGATCCTAGGTCCCGTGTCCGCGTCCTAGGGATAGCTTCGGGGCATGACACTTATAATGAATTCATAGTCCTTAATTAAGGATGGTGTATATAAAACAGTATACATTTGATGATTCACATATATGAGAAGTGGAGTGTGACCGCTCCTATGAGACTTTGGCCTAGTCTCTAGAGCTCTCATGAACATCAGGCACGCGCATGGCCTATTGGCGTAAAACCGTGTTGATCAGCAAAATGACTAAGGTCAAAATGTGATTGGTAAAGTCTCTGATTTACAATAAGAATTATTGGTTCATAGAAATATTATATTTCACCGATAATTTTGTAAATTAAATTTTATCGATTTTAGTTTGGTTCATAGTCTGAAAGACATCGAAGCTATTGCATTTTGTCCTGAAAATCCAGTAAGTTATACTTTTTTCTCCGTATAAATTATTTCTAAATATGCGGAGGATTGTAAGCAATATTTTATTTCTAATGAATTTAATTTTTGGTGTATTTGAAAATCTAAGGAAAAAGTGTAGTTGAAAAGATTTTATTACTTGGAGAAATGGTAAGCTTGGCAGTGTATGCCATTCTTTTCCATGTTTTTCGGATTAAATTAAATTTTATCGATCTAAGTTTGGCTCATAGTCCGAAAGACACCGAAGCTATTGCATTTTGTCCTGAAAATCCAGTAAGGTATACTTTTTTTTTCGTATAAATTATTTCTAAATATGCGGAGGATTGTAAGCAATATTTTATTTCTAATGAATTTAATTTTTGGTGTATTTGAAAATCCTTGAAAAAGTGTAGTTGAAAAGATTTTATTACTTGTTCAATTCTATACAACGACAATATAAATTAAATAACTATACCCTACTCCTAAGCAAATTGAAATTGACTCCATGAATCGAAGTTATTCATGTGCTAAAAAGTAAGGGTGATAATTGGGTGTGTTGGGTCAAATTTGGACGGGTCATAATGGGTTAAGATAACAATTGGGTCGAGATTCAATCCAATCCGAATGGTCAAAATGGGTTAGGTAATGAATTACATTACGGGTCAAGACCCAACTCAACCCAATTTTACTGAGCTTGATTATTTTATTTGTTCTTTTAAACTACTTTAGTCTTTAGTATCTTATAAGATAAAATTTATTTTTCAGAGTATACATTATATTGTATATGAAACAAGGTGAAAATGAAACGTGAATACGATAGAAGAAAGTTACCACTTGTTTTTTTTCTCTCTTCTTCATTATTTGGACCAATTTAAATTTGAAAATATGTAGTAAGCTATGGGAGTTGTCATGATGGTATTTTTAATAATTTGAAGAAATTAATTGCAAAGAGACATAATTCATCCACTCATATAAATTTAATCTACCTATACGAGCCATAAATTTTTTAAAAATAAATTGATAGGACTAGTCAATTGAACTTTATTTTTGACTTTTTTGTCAAGTTGATGTATGAAATTATAATCCTTATCGAACAAGTCCAATATTACAAACACAAGTAGAATGAACACAAGCATGCATCATATAAATTAGTAAAGATTTGTTAGGAAAAGAAGTCAAATAATCAAAGTCAAACATTTCTCCTACAAATAATTGAGTCAGCTCTCTTATTTAAAACCTGAAATTTCCATTCCATTAATGTCATGGCATATTTTTTAAATTACAAACTAAAAAAAAATCTTTTTATTTCATAAACTTCATGCTCAAGAATCACATAAAATGAGAATTTGGAATAGTAAAATATGATTGGTTTAAATAGTAAACCGAAAATTAAAACGGGCGTACGAAGTGACGTGTTTTTATTTTTTTTTATTTTTTTTGCCCTCTTTTTGTCAAAATTGAAAATATGAAAGGGGTGGGTTGACAAAACCTAAAGCAGGGTTTGTAAATAAAAAATGAATTCACTTCTTGACCACTTTGCACTTTCTAGAAGTTGACTTTATTTATTATGTTATGCATTGATTCATTACATTATTTCTTGCGTTAGAAATAACAAAAATACATTTCTATTTGTATGGAATTAATAAATAGAATAAAATAAAAGAAAATATGTTATTTTCCTTAAACATTCTAAACTAAAAGGAAACTATCTGTTTGGTAATTGATTTAGATTCTAGAGTTAGACATAAAATAAATGTTCTAAAATATTTGTAGACTAAAGAAGAAAGTAAATATCCTACCATTAATATAAATCTAGAAAGAATGTAAATCTTAACACATTATGCTATATATAAAGTGAGTACTATATATATATAATTTTAGAAGTTGACTTTTATTTTTAGTAAATATATATAAACCATCTTTGGTGTGACTTTTAATTGTGGCAAGCTAAGCCAGCCAATCCACTACAAATTACAAATGTGCTACAAATTAAGTGGAGAAATTTGAAAATCCCTTCAATCACCATTAGATTGTAACAATCAAAAGACACATATGATGATGAAGGCCTTGAAGTTTCTTATGTTTAGTGCGATAACGCTCGCACTTGTCTCGTTAATTTTTGCCTCCGACTCTAACTCTGAGAATAATGTGTTTGAACCAATTAGTATAGCAGGATCCCAAGATGTCCTTTCAAAAGCAGAGATGATACCATTGAAATTAGGAGCATTTGGAGCAGAAAGTGTTGTGTTTGATCCAAATGGTGAAGGGCCTTATACTGGAGTTGCTGATGGTCGCATTATTAAGTGGCTACAACATAATCAAACTTGGGTTGACTTTGCTGTCACCTCTTCACAAAGGTAAATTTAATTATGCCTTCATTTTCTAGATCTAGTAATTGTGTATCTTTACATTGTTTTTAATGCCCAATAATTATTCCTTCCTTCCTCATATGAACAAGCACTTCATTTCTTAATAAGATCAATCCTTCTATAGCAAGCTTGACATACAAACTAGGCAGCATTTCTCTACTTCACCACTAGGGTGTACAAAATGAAACCGAAAACCAAATCAAACCGCAAATCGAAAATCGAGAAAAAAAATCCGACTAGTGGTTGGTTTGACTTGGTTTGGTATTGAAAAAAAAAACCGACTATATTTGAGTTGGTTTGATTTTAACTAAAAAAAACCAACCCGAGACTAAATCAACCCGACATTATATAATTTTAAAATTTTATTTTATACATTAAACTATTTATTTTGATATAATTTTTGAATATTTCTTAAACTTTTTGATAGTTTCTATCTTTTAATATATTATGTCAAGTTTGAAACTTAGAATTTTGAATGGTTCAATAAAGATTATAGTTCACAAATATTGGTAATAATAATAAATAAAGCTTAAATCAAAATCAAATTAATACTAATGCAAAAAGAAAATCAATTCAACACTAAGAATGACAATAATATTGGATATTTGTTCTTTGATTTTACATTGGATAAAACAATTCAAATACATAATCTAATTTTAATTCCTTTAATATTTAGTCATGTAACTAATACTTATTAAACTTATATTAGCATGATTTAATACTTTTAAATTATGATCATTTTCATTATGACTTGTTAATTTGCATTTTGCAATATTTGTTTTACGCGATTTCATTATTATTATTATTGTTTTGTTGGATATTTTAGTGTCATTACTCATATCATATTTTGTGTTATTTTCTTAAGAAACACCTTAGATAGTTGTATTTTGATAGGACTAAAGAAATATTTGAAGTACAAGTAAATTATATGTTTGTATGAATACTTTACCGAAAAAACCCGAAAATCCGAAAAACCCAAAAAAATCTGAAAAAACCCAAGTTTTATTGGTTTGGTTTGGTTTATGGATTTAAAAATCCGACACAAATGATTTGGTTTGATATTTGAAATACCCGAACCAACCCGGACATGTACACCTCTATTCACCACGAACACTTCTATGGAATTCATGAAAGTTTGAGGAATGTCAGACACTGTCCTAATATTTCACCCGATTATGTGTACATTTCTCAGGATTCAATAAGCTCTTTTTGTAACTATATATATAGTTAAAAAAAACATTCATCTCTCATCAGAATGAATTTCAACGGACAAAGTCAACAGGAGGACAGAAATATGATATGAATGATAATCAAAACTATTTATAGATAGAATATTAAGGCTGTCGACATAATCCTTTCTCAAAAGGAAAGTCATTAAGGCTATTCAATCTTTTTTTTAAAAGGAAAGTCACTAAAGCTATTTTTGTACAATTGTTTATTATGGGAAGAAATATTTCTATTTGAAATATAAAACTTGTTTTTCCAACACTTTCTATATCCATTTTTACTTGTTCATGTTTGACTTTGATTAATATCATTTCAGTACTTAATAATATATAAGAGTAATGTATTAATTAAATTATCTCTTGATGTTTCGAATCAACAAGGTGGACGAAGGGATTAATAAATAACACAAGTTGGGTAGTGAAACCAACTTCACTATATTAGCTATAATAAGTACTCCCTCCGTTTCTTTTTATTATTATGTTGCACTTTTCGAGAGTCAATTTTAAGTTGATATTCTGGTACTTTTGAATTACATTTGGGCATGTGACTGATGAAACGAGTTTGATTGTATTGAAGGGAGAATTGTAGCCGGGCTTCTGCACCAGAAATGGAACATGTATGTGGAAGGCCATTAGGCTTACGATTTGATCAAGAAACTGGGGACCTTTACATTGCTGATGCCTACTTAGGCCTCCAAGTTGTTGGCCCAAATGGAGGATTGGCTACCCCATTAGTCCAACATTTTGAAGGCCAGCCACTTCTCTTCACAAATGACTTGGATATTGATGATCATGACCATGTCATTTACTTCACCGATTCAAGCACAATCTACCAACGCAGGTAATTAATTAATTAATGAGATAAGTACTGAAAATATTTCTAAAGTTGGCGTGAGCTGTAAGTTTCATCTCTGAATTATTGACAGTCTTAAAAACACTCATTTACTTGACTCACTTAACTTCAGGCATAATACGTAAATATGTCATTTTAACTTGACTTCAGCCGACATGTACGCCCTCCAACTTTAGGTGTATACAAGTAGACACTCAAACTTGTATAAAATTGAACAAGTAGATGCATACATCCTACATGGCGTCCTATGTGACAATTCGCATCCTACATGGTGTCCTACGTGTAGTTGTGTAATATGTCACGTAGGACGCGTGTGTTTACTTGTTCAATTCTATACAAGTTTAAGTGTCATGCACACTCAAAGTTGGAGGACATAGATGTTAGCTGAAGCCAAGTTAAAATGACACATTTATATATTATGCCACGAACTTAAATACACCCCGATCTTCCAACATGATCAGTGAAACACACCCCTAACTTCTCGCCAAGTTTACAGGTGTTTTCAACACTTCTCTCGACTTTTTATTAAGAGTCTCATGCTCCTACACAAGTTTGAAACCACTTGCTATGTAACGTGATAGATCGGGGGTGTATCTAAGTTTCGTTAGTCAAATAGAAGAGTGTTTTAAAGGCTGTCAGAGTTACGAAACAAAACTAGGAGTGTTTAATTTCAATACTTATCTTAATTAATTATCTATATACATACATACATACAAGAAGGTAACTAACTCTTTACAAAGTAATCAAATATATATGTAGGCAATTTGTTAATGCTACTGCAAGTGGAGACAAGACAGGCAGACTGATGAAATATGATAAATCAACTAAACAAGTAACAATACTACTACAAGGCCTTTCTTTTGCAAATGGTGTAGCCTTAAGCAAAGACCGGACCTTCATCCTAGTAGCCGAAACTTCAGCATGTAGAATAACAAGGTATTGGCTTAAAGGTCCCAATGTAGGAACACATGAAACATTTGCTCAACTCCCCGGATTTCCAGACAACGTTAGAATGACTTCAAGAGGGGAATTTTGGGTCGCGTTGCATGCAAAAGCATCACCACTTGCCCGACTAATAACATCCAATTCATGGCTAGGCAAGGCGTTGTTGAGGAAATTCAATTTCCAGCAAATGCACAACTTGTTAGTAGGAGGGCAGCCACATGCTACCGCGATTAAGTTGAGTGAAGAGGGAGGAATTTTGGAGGTTTTAGAAGATGTTGAAGGGAAGAAGTTGAGGTTTATTAGTGAAGTTCATGAGGAGGATGGAAAGTTGTGGATTTGTTCTGTTTTGATGTCTTCTTTGGGAGTTTATCAATTGTTTTAAGGAAAATTATCACTATTTTATTGAGTTAGTAAATGATGAATCCTCCTTATTCAATATTTGTACTAGTCTAATCAATTAAGTATTTGTTATTCCAACTCAATTTGCTATACTTTGATTAGGTAGTTTTATAAGGATTCGTTTGGTGTAAAATAATTGTGGTATAGAACTGAATATATTATTGAGTTCTTTTACACCTAACATAATATGAAACAACAATACATGGATTAAATATCAAGCACTACAAAAAAGCAGGGCGTATTGCGACGGTTTTTCATAAGTAATATGACCGTTCGGAATCGTCACAATGTATAACATTGTTGTTTTGTAAATACGTCGTTATCCCTTTTGTCACAAACTTATTACGACGGTTTTTCGACAACAGCCGTAAATATACATATTAAACGTCGCAATATCAACTTGTTATTGCGACACTTTGTATTATATAAATTGACGGTTTACAACCTTCGTCATGGTAAAAAAATGAAATCATTTTTATGTATTACGGCGTTTATAAACGCCGTAATGTTCAATTCGTGACACCCTAAATAATAATATTTTTCAATTTTGTCCATCATATTGTAAAACTTAAGAACAATATAAAGATGAAGACAAGAAGAATATAAGACAAGAAGAACAATATAATATAACTTTCTTTCTTTCATGTATTCACCAAATCTTTAAGTCTATACAATATGAATCCTTATGCCTCTATTTATAGTGTAACATAGAGGCATACAAAAGGTTAGTCATAAACATGACATTAACATGAATATAATGGAGGAGGTTATGGAAGTGAAATATTACAAGAATAATGGTTATAAAGTTGGAGGTTATGGTTATCTTCATAATGAAGGAAAGTAATGGAGCTAATGGGTGAGAGTAACTTCTTGGTGTAGTGAACATCAACAATATAATATTTTATAACACATCAATATTTACATCCTATTTATTTTGCATCTTATATACTTAAAATTTCTATAATAGGTAATTTAAACACAACATGAACGGTCAAATCAACAAAATATTCATTATATAAAAACAAAAGTACTCTAAAATTACAACATCAAAATACTAATGTTTTGAATTGTTATTCAAAATTCCAAAACTACATTATCAAAAATACTAACTTCGAAGTGTAATTCAACAAGAATATCGAACAAAAAAAAGCCCAAAAATGATTTCTAATCAATATAGTCCATTATCATTGTTACTTCCGTCTGAAGAATTCTTGGTCCTTCAATTGATGACTTATGAGCACCACCTTCTATATTTGATGCCTGAAAAAGAAAAAAACATTAATCAACAAGGAAGCTAATGATCAACTTTAAAAACTATAACAGAAGTATGACTATCAGTACTAATCAATTGGTAAGTATCAAGAATTGAATTATCATTAATTTGTTCATACAATCTACTACTTTCTGTACTACTCATCATACATACTAGTGTTGTAGGAGTATATGGCGCCATACCAACATAGTTGATGTAATCCCACAAAAGTTAGAAACACAAAATCTAGATATCCTTCAACTAAACAAAGTGTGTGTATATATATATATATATATATATATAATAGCATCAAAAGGCTTAACATCCTAAAAACTTACAATTAAGCCTTTTCAGACAAACTAAACATCATAAATAATCCCAGAAAAAGCACTCTATCCCCACACAGTACTTTTATGTTTTTTTCCTTTTCATGGGAGAATTAAGTTCTCGTGGTTATATCTCTCTACATGATCGAACCAGTCTACAAGATCATGAAATAGTCTGCAAATTAAAACGATTGGCATACAACTGAAAAGACTTGTGAATCAATCAGAAAATTTGCACAAGGAACTGCATATCTTCTTGACCAGAAGACTTATCACTTAACAAAAAGAGTTATTACATCCTTTCAGTCACAACATCCACATATATATCCAAAAATTTACTTCAACGTATACTAAAGAAATCACACTAAAACAATGTTACGTTCGTGCTTAATTCAAAGCCTAATCAAGGAATTAACATGCACCATTGTATGAGTATGACCGAAACCAACAAAAAAAGAAATAGTATATTTTATCAGCTAATTCATGTAGAAACATAACAAACTCCTAATTTATATTGACTATTAATCAAAATCAAACAAAAAGAAGTCAAACATTTCAACGGTTTTAGTTGCCTATACCCCATAACAGCAGCATCAACCTCATCCTCTTCTACCCCAAAATGGTTCGTCCCTATTTTTCCTCTTGTTTGCCGCATTTGCACATCTAAATTAACCTTACAGACTCCTTCACATCATCTTCAACCATAAACAGGTCTCAAAGGCAAGAACACATTGCCAACAGAAGAACCCAAATCATCATCAGTTTCAAAATCATACGGAAAGTTATAGATAGGCAGAATATGAATGTTCATCAAGAGAATCAGTAGACATCATGCATGTAACCATGTAGCAACAAGAATTGAAGAATAAGATACTAGGTAAATATTAAATATTTCTACCAGATACAAAGATGATAAGCAGAGGAGACTAGCATCTGCCTCTCCCATTTAAATGTACGACAACACTAAGCTGTAAGAATTATTAATTATTTCTTACTTATAGCCCAAGTTTAGTATTACCATAAATAATATTTAATAACTAATAGATCTCGAACGTATATTGGTTACTTGATGGACGTACCAGATTAAGTTTTAACCTCTATAAATTGGTCCTCCCTCCACCTATTAGGCTTACCACATATTCTCTACAATAATTTCATCGCTGACGGTTGTGGTAACGTAAGGCTAGGGCAAGGAGGTAGAAACCAATTTACCGCTTCTGCTTTTCTCTGTAACGATCTCTATGTAAGATTATCGTGTTCAATATCCTGATATTATGTATTAAAGTATTTAATCTTACATGCTACCTAATATTCCATTATATTAATTCTCGACCTTAAACCTTTACATCTAGGGTCATGTCATTATTAAGCCAAATTAAGTTACAGAACAATATCACAATCACAATTGCCTCGTACCTCTAGTGAACTATAACAATCAGATTTATCAAAAATGAACTGCTCACTGGAATTCGCTTTCAATCAGGTGGAACATGATATGATGAATTAACTAGTACTAGTTCACCTTAACATAAGGAAAGTCTATTCATCACACTACGTTAAAATAGAAGCAAATTCCGAGCACAAAGGGCAAAACAAATCCAACAATATCCCCAAACAGAACTTAAAGTATGTAAAAAAGTGTTAAGACTCTTAGGTATGTTCTTAAAAAAAGAGTACATATAAAAAATAGATATTTATACTGTTATACTTGCGTTGGAGGTGGAAATAAGTGAGTAAAAGGGATATTCCTATGTACATATAAAAATAGATACTCCAGGGTTTCTTTGTGCTTTAGGCAATTTTGGGTTTGTTTGCATTTGTGAACAACTACTATCGTAAATGACAACAATTTTCTTTTTATGTGAACTAATTTAAGGGACTAATTCAGTGGTCTTTTTTCAATTAAGGAAAAGATTCTTATTATATAAAGCTAATTAATACTTTTTCTTTCAATTAAGAAAAAGAGAATATAAAATAAATATTTAATTTAATATACTAAAACGTTTTAAAACATTAGTGGCGGTTCAAACTGTCGTAATTTAAGCTTGAACCGTTACTATTAAAATATTTAATATGACGTGTTAAAAAAAGGTCGTATTTTTTGTTGTTTGTGGCGGTTCATTGAAACCGCTGTAATAAAACAGTCGCAATTTTATTTTTATTTTTTTAGTAAAAAGACAATTTTTCGGTTAACCTTTTAGCTACTAGAAAGAATTATTAGATAGTGAAGCTATAAATTATCATTTACGTTTTTTTAGTTTTTTTTTAAATCAAAATTGAGAGAATGAAAATCTTATGAAATCACGATCAGGGAAAAAAATGAATCAAGTATATGGATTGTTCACGTGGTAAGAGTCGTCCATCAATGATAGTTCATTAACATTCATTGATTAGTTAGACTACGAGCCCATATGGATTGACTTAAAAAAGGTAGTTTTTAAGTTAAAAAAAAAGTCAAACTAAAATAACTTTTAAGTCAAAAAATAAAAAGTAGAAAGAGACTTACTTTTGGTTTTAACTTTTTTAAAGTCATTTTAAACTTATTTTAAGTTATTTTTAACTTTGTGAAACACTCTTTAACTTATTTTAAGTCGTTTTTGACATATTTTAAATTATTTTTATATTTGTCAAATACTTCCAAAAGTCAAAAAGTGACTTAAAAATAGGTTTGACCAACTTTTTAGCCAATTCAAAAATCCTCTGAATATTTGTAAGTACAACATATTTTTTCTATCCAGTTTCTTTTCTTTGCTCAAAGAGTAATTTGTCCAATTAATTTACAAATTTAGGATGTGTTTGTACGAAGGAAAATGTTTTCTTGGAAAACAAATGGATTTCTAACTTGTTTTCTCATGTTTGATTAGTGAGTAGAAAATATTTTTTGAAAAATATTTTTTAATGTTTGGTTGGTGAATGAAAAATATTTTTCAGAAAATATCTTTTATTTTTTGCTTGAAACTAAAAAATACTTTTTAGCAAAATAATTTCTAATCCAAAAATCAACCCCGATAATTGATCTAGGACCCAACCCCGACACCCAAACTAGGATAAGACCATGATGACCGTTTCAAAATCCGACCCTAAGATTTGACCCAAGACCTGACCCAGGAAATTTCAAAAACATTTTTTTGAAAAATAAAAATTGGACGGGGTCACGGGGTGGCGGCTAGGGGGGTAAAAAAATTTGAAATATTTTTCAAAAAATTATTTTTTTTTTAATTTTTTTTGATGGGGTAGGAACGGGGGTGACATAAAAATAAAATTTCTTAAAATTTGAAATATTTTTCAAAAACAATTTTTTTGACGAGGGTGGCCTGCCTGGGGTGGGGGGCGCAAAAAATGAATTTTTTTAATTTGAAATTTTTCTCAAATATAACTTTTTTTAAAAAAAAAAAATTAACGGGGTGGCCTAGGTGGGGGTGGCCTTGTGGAGGGTGGCAGGGAGAGTTGCGTAAAAATTTAAAAAAAAAAGAATTGAAATATTTTTCAAAAGCAATTTTTTTGGGGGAGGAGGGGGGGTATAGAATAGGGATGCTAGGGGTTGGGTGAGGGGGGTGGGCTGGTTTGGGAGTAGGGATAAAAATATATTTGAAATTTTAAAAATAAGAAAATTTAAAAATTTAATTTTTATTTTGAATGGGGGGTCGGGTACGGGGTATGGGTAGGGTAAGAGAAAAAATTAATGGATGAAGTAGAGTTATGAAAAATATTTTCCTTAATTTTGGAAGGGAAGTCATTTTCCTTAAATTTGAGTAAAATGAGTTGATTTTGAATACATTTTCCAAACATAAAAAATTGAAAAACATTTTCCTACATACCAAACACACCCTTAATGAAGGCTATTTTTATTAAATTTTGTTTTGGTCATAAAAATAAAAAACAAGCCCTTTAAAATTATTTTGAATTTCTACCGTGATGTTAGCTTGATTTTTCATCGGTTGGACACATTTTCAAAGAGCAAGTGAGATTATCAACTTAAGGAAAAAGCTCTTTTAAATTATTTTAGACTTTTATGATTTGTCTAACGTTTATATTTGTAAAGTACAGTATATATGTATTTTTTAAAAAGGCAAAATGGTTTGTGAGGTCGTGTACTTGGCTCCGTTTGTCACCTGGACCCTTCTGCTCACGACTTTGCCAACTGAACTCTCGAACCCACTGAAACACAACATTTTAAACCTTTTTTTGACCTACTCAGTGGTGCGTGGACTACAAACGCCCACAACAAGCTTTCCACATCATTTTAAAATGCCACATAGGAAATGACATGTTAAAACTAGGCAACACGTCCTTTCTCTTTCAAACATTTTTTTCTCATTTTCAAATAGACCTTCGTGCTATCTCTAGTCCCGATTTACATTATTGATCGCCGCGATATTTTTCAATTTTCTAAGGTGTTTGAGTTCGTGTTTCACTCTATAATTATAAGTTTGTTAACTGATGTTCATTGTCTTTGTTTTGCAGTTGATTTTGATGTTTGATTTTTTAATCTTATTGTATTTTGGGTTTAGAACTTTTGCAGAGGTTATGGTGTGATTTTTGGGAGGAGTTTGGCTTTTTACATTCCTAATATAAGTATAATAACAAGCCTAATAACAATTTGTAGAAGTATTATGCATTCAATGACATTTGATGTGAATATGTTTTGTACCTGCGATTTTTTCGTAACTTAAATGATTTATTGTTTTGATCAATTGTGTTGAATTTCTTTTTTGTTAGTGGTCCAATTAGATTATATCAGATTATTATATAGCCTTTTGTTGTATTCCATAAAGAATTACTTTAACATTAGGCATTTTTGTTTAAACTTTCTTACTTAAAAATTAGGGCTTTTGTTGATTAGGACTTTTTGTTTACCTAAATATCTTAAAGTATTCTTTTGACTTTTCAGACATGGTAACAATATGACTTCAACAATTATAACACTTCAAATGTATTATAGGGACTGTTTTTTATCAGACCCTGAACTGAGGTATGCCAATGGTATTTTTATCTTGAAAAAATAAGAGGGACTGTTTTTTATCAGACCCTGAACTGAGGTATGCCAATGGTATTTTTATCTTGAAAAAATAAGAATCGATATGGATGAACTCCATATCATGTTTTTTCAGAAATTAGCTAGTAAATTGGGAGTTGAAAAAGTTGAAACCTTTGGGTGCAAAGGTGACAAAAGAGGTGGTTTTTATATGTTGAATAGTGATGCTGATGTGTTAAGATTTATTAACAACTTAAAGGGTGCAGACTTTGTTGATGTGTATATAATACATCAAATTAGTACTCTTTTAATTGTTGAGGATCCTAATGAGGTGCAACTAGCCCAATTGTTGACTCCCAAAAAGGTAAGCCCCCCACCCTCCCACCTATTGTTTTAAATGATGGGGCTGTTGTGTCTTCTCTTCAACCATTTAATAAAAATGTTGATACAAATATACAAGAAGATCAGCAACATATGGTAGACAAGGGAAAGAATAAGGAGATTGTTGCTCCTGCGGTTTTTTAGAGGACTTAGATGAATATGAAGGTGAAGGTCAAGATAATGACTTTTCTTTCTACCACCTTCAAACATCTGATGTAGATGTAGATGCTGAACAATCTAATTTTGAGTCACTTTATGATGTTGATGAGAACATTGATGACTTAAGTGACTTGAATAATGAATTTGTTGAATCTAGACAGTCAAACATTCTAGAACAAGTTAGTAAAGAGAAGGCTACCAGAATAAATGTAGAGGAGATACCTTTTGGTCCTGTAAGTATAAATGCTGGTTTTGAATATATTAATAAAAATAAGAGGGGAAGGTATAAAGGAAAATTGATAGGGATGACCTGTATTTTGATAGCTCAGATCCTGGCAATGATATTAGTGAAGATGAAGGGGATCTTGTTGAGTATGATGAGGTTGTAGATCCACCAGCTAGGAGTGCAAGTACCAAGGTTTATTGTGACCCAACTGCCAAAGTTTTTTTTTTTTAATTTCAATTGTATATGATTTTTGTGAATAATGTTGAGGTTAGAGAAGCACTACGAACTTACTCTATTCAGATGGGTGTGAACCTTATATTGAAATCTACAAGTTGTATTTCTTTACTTCAATTTACTTTAGTATGCTTATGATATGCCAACAGGGTTAGCTTGGGGTCACTCGTGATCCTAGGTCCCGTGTCCGCATCCTGGGGTAGCTTCGGGGCGTGAAATAGTTATGTGTCAAAATTTGGTTTAGAATATCCAATTGTGAACAGTTTCATTCGAATGTCACCTACTGCTTGGTTGATAATTGCATTGATTCTTTGTAACTGCTACTATAACCATAACAATAATTATGGTTCAATTCCAAATAAGTTGGGGTCGGTGATATGAAACCTAAGTAATAGTAATGACTATTTTGAGACAATGAGGAACAACATTTCTAATACGAACAATTTTAGGGTCATTTTTAACATATACATGATACAACATACTATAATAAAAAAAAGAGATTGATGGAGGTTCATAAGAAAGGAGCCGAAGGTCCTCCATTTGAATTTAGCTAATTATGTTCTTGTATGAACGTAATGTTCCACTTTACTTGGGCGTGTTGTTGTTCGAGACCTTTTGGTCTCTTCTTTAACGTCTGATGCTGTTCTTTATAACTTCTTGGAATTTAAAAAATTTCATTACTACTGACATTTCCATGGAGATTTTCTTAGACTTCTTTCTTATACTTAAAATTTCTCTATGACTCATAATTTTTGTACAACAAAAATGAAAATTAAAAAAATATAGCACTTTAAAATTTTGGAGGAACGCTTTGGCTTAAGATAAAATGTTCTTGACAATGTAGTTATGTATCAAAAATACAATGATCATATGTGAGCTTAATAAAATAGTTCAATCCTGTGCGAAGCATGAGTAATTTACCTAGTATATATAGAGAAAATGGTCTAAAACCCCCTCAATCTATACCCAAAATTCCAACTACACACTCCAACTTTACGGATGACCTATCACCCCCCTGGACATTTTATAAGTGAAATATATACCCCCTTAAAAAGTCATAATCAGATTTATGTTAAGCAGTGATAAACACTCGCTTGCCACATAATATTATATTATCTTTTTAATAAAAAAAGTTATTTTTCTTTGTCTTTATTTTACATTTTCCTTTCTCTTTTTCTCTTTTGTTTTTAATTCTCTTTTGACTTTTCTTTGCATAATTTTTTGTCCATTGATATGAAACCCAAAAACACATTACCTTCTTCTTTCTATATTTTTTAATTTAATTTTATTTTTCATAATTTTAATGAAGTTTCATTCAATTGGTAATGATAACATTGTTGAATAGAATTGAGTCTGCCAATCAAGAATTAGAAGACGACATTTTTCATAAGTTCGTGTGGTCAGTTGATTTTCGGAAAGTAGGTGGCATATTGAAGTTGGAGATGATAGCAAAATTCAAAGTGAATTCAATAACAACAGGTAATATGATAGTCAAATGTTTTTTAGATCTAAAAAAAGATGGAGGAAATGGTGACATGGCAGCGGCAAAATTGGTGATGTGAGAATGATATTTTGAAGTTTATAATTAAAAGAACGGGAGTAATTTCTTCGGAAAAAAAAGAGAGGCAATAGATCGCATTAGTGATAGCTGAAAAGTGAAGTAAGTTCATGGCATTTTTCGGTAACTAAAATCCAACGAAGTATTGAAGAGAAAAAGAAAGATGACAAAGAAAATAAAAAAGAAAAGATAAATAGAAGTAAAAGATGACATAATTTTTTTTTAAAAAAAATCAAAATCTTAATATGAAAAAGGAAAATTACTTGCAAAGTTAAAGTTTTAATAAAAAAATCGTTTCTCACTCTCTTTGAGAGAGTGAATACACTTTTTTGCCACCTCAGCATATAGGGTGAGATTAATTCCATTTTAAAATAGTTCAAGGGGATAATAGAATCTCCGTAAAGTATAGGTGTGTAGTTGGGAATCCGACTATAAGTGGGGGGGGGGTGGCTTTTGACCTTTTTCTCAATATATATATAAAAGAGAATCCTAGGCCCGCCTACGTGGCGCCACCACAAACCAAGATTCCCTTTTAAATTTATTTATTTCCAAAACTAACCTCCCTTTCATGAAAGATGTGACTTTTGTGATTAGTTGTGACTTTTATGAAGAGTTGCGACTTTTGAAAAATTGTGACTTTTATGAAAGGTTGTCACCTTTGCAAAGGGTTGTGACTTTTCCGACAAGGCATAATAAGCATTTGTTCCCATTTGTTGTTTATAAATAGAAGATTTTCTCTCATTTTAAAACAACGAAAATTCTGAATTACTACTACTGCAACATTTGTTCCCCTTTGTTGTTCTCATTTTAAAACAACGAAAATTCTGAACTATTTCTTCTTCTTCTTCTTCTTTTAAACTTTGTTGTTATGTTTCTATAAAGTTATTGTTATAAGTATTTGTTAGTACAAATTAAATAACACACGTTAATTGAATATTCGCACATGTTTTCTCTATTGAAATTGTTGAAGGTACAGTAAAAAAATTCCTTAAAGATCTATACTACCATCTCTTGAAGACAAAATTCAAATTTGGTATGCCATTATAAGGACATAAAGACCTTAAAAACTTTATCTCATCCATGTGCGAAGTGAACTGGGAAAAGAAGACCAGAATTAATAAACTTTTGACATGGGTTCAAGGATGTGCTGGATGACCTATAGAGGAATATGACTAGACTAAAGCCTCTTTTAATCTCAAAAATATAGATAACTACACAATAAATTAATTGCTAATATTCAATATGAAGTATGGACAAATTCTCAAGACTACTGCAAGTTGTAAATATTTTTTCTTGAAGTAATAGACGTGTTTCTCAACACTGCGATTGGAATAGAAATGTAGTTTCAAATTGAATTTCATCACTCCGGTATGTTAGTTTTTAAAAAAACACCCTAACAAACTAAATAGCTTTGTGTAATATTTTTCTCTTTCAAGTATATATATAATAAGTTGAATTGTTGTCCAATATGATACATTCTCCTTTAATTTTCCATTTAAATAATTACTTATGATACATTTAAATGAGAAACTTTAAAATGATATATGTAAAACAAAAAGTACGTCTGAACTTTCTACACGTTAGAATTAGAATATTTTTCACTTTTTCAGCCTTTTAAAACTTATTTATCCATTCACCAACGATTATTTATTTATTAGAAAATTTAATATCTCAGGTTGATATTCATTTGATTCTCCAAAAATATCAAATAGTAACATTTCCTAGAAACAAAAGGATAAATTATAAAATCAAATTAAAGATGGTTAATTGAAGGATAAGTAATAAGATGTTATAATTATCATCTTACTTTACATTAATAATGTTCGTTACTGTTTAATCTTGTATGTAAAATAATATAGTGTTTTAGTTTTAATGACCGATAACTTTTAAGTAGTAGTATTTTATAAATTCAGTCATATTAAATTCGTAATTTTACTGGTATATAATACTCCCTCTGTCCCTAATTACTTGTCCACTTTTTCTTTTTTAGTTGTCCCTAATTACTTATTCATTTTGACAAATCAAGAAAGAACAAAATATTTTTACCTATTATATCCTCAATTAATTACTTTGAAAAAAGTAGAACTTCTTGAAAATTTTAAATTTTTAATTTATCAACTTCATAATTAATAGGGATAAAATTGTAAACTCATTATGTTAATAATTGCTTTTTTAATAAGTGTTTCAATTTAAAAAGTGGACAAATAATTAAAGAGAAAGGGAGTATATATTTTGAAAAGGTTTATATTTTTGAAAATTCCCCCCAATTTACATTGACGGAGGAACTCAGGGCGGGAAAGTACGCAAATCGGGGAAGTCAGGATGGAGAGAATCCACGTTTCAGTGAGATCGAAGCCTCTCTCGCCGGAAGATGCGAAGTCCAGCCCCTGGCGGATCTCCGGCAACTCTATCTTCATTCCCAACCAGCCGGCCAAGTTTGAATTTGGTACTCTCACTATCTCTTCTAGGTTTCCCGCTTTTTCTTTTTCTCAATGCGCGCAACCTTTTTTCTTTGGATTTATATGCAGATAGAATTTTTGGGAATGAATGCCACACACTTGAAATCTATGAAGCTCGAACTAAAAATATTGTTTCTGCTGCAGTTCAAGGATTTAATGGTATGTTACGCCTCTTTTCACATTGAGCTTGGTACTTTTATGAATTTTGCATTGGAGTATTTAGCTTTTTCTGGATTTTGAGAAACCTCAACAGCTTAGTATGAAATGCAGTTTTTGACATGGTTTCAAATGAATAAGCATTGAAGCTTAGGAAATATTAACAAGTATAAGGAGTGAGTAAGATGTTCAATTTGTATGAACAGTGTAAATTACCAATATTAAATAACATTGACCTGGTCAGTTGATATTTTTGATGGTGCTGTTAACTTGATGAACTTTAATTGAAATATGATATCAGCCTTCCATTGGTCTATGCAGTTCCTCACCATCCTTTTTTTCCCCACATCATTTAATCCCCTGACGTTCCTTACACTAGCTTGAGCTTCATGGTTCAACTTATGCATTCCTTTTCCCCTTATTCCTCCCAGCACTGTCTTAAAATTTGATATCAAAGGTAATTTGGTTCTTCAGTTCATTGGCACCTTTATACTTTGCATTATTGATATCAGTAGATGGTTCCATTCTTCTGATTTGTCTACAGGAATCTATTTGCAGAGTAGCTTCGTAGCTTCCTCCTCATGCCATTTGAAGTCTGCTCTGAATATTTTGCCAAGCTTGATGATATTTTGGCAAACCCAAGTAGAATTATACTCATCTTTTCTAAAGTATAAATGCATACATAGTCTATTCTTCTGGTATAGGGAGCACATGATAGAGGAAACACGTCATATTTTTGTTGACTTTGTTGAGCTCTATGGTGTCATTGTAATAGTTTTTTCTGTACCTCTTGCAGTGTCTTCTTGGTACTAGCTTTAATAATATTGCCCAACTTTATAAAAAGCAAATATGTCTTTTAAGCTTCTGATTGGCCTACTTATCTTCTTTGGCAGGGACTGTTTTTGCATATGGTCAGACAAGTAGTGGAAAAACACATACTATGAGAGGATCAATAACTGAACCTGGAGTCATCCCTATGTCCGTGCAAGATCTGTTTAATTTCATTGAAAAGGTTTGGAATTGCCATCATATCAATTTGTATTTTTTACCCCTTCAACCACTAATATTTATGTCGCCTCCATATTTTTGACATTCTTCAAATGATAACTGTATCTGCAACTTAAAATCAATTGAAAGAAATAAGTTCTCTTCCGGAAAACAACTCGCTATAAAAGCGATTCAGAGTCATTTGTCAACTCTTAAGGTCATTTTGCGGTTCTTACAGATACTATTTTTTCATTTTCCAATAAAATTCCTCTATATGTTAGGACTTACGGGTATAAAATTGGTGAATTGGTCTTTAACAGACTCCAAGGGAAAGAGATTCTCCCCAACTACATCAACGTGTGCCACAAAACATTAGATTCTTATGCTTCAGCTTAGTACACTAGGGAATCCTCAAAATATGAGTCTATACACTTGCTAACTAAGACTTTATCGTCAACCAGATTCCTTCTTGCATTCCCTCGGCATCGTTCTCTTTATTCCTTATGTCTCCAATAGTCTTATCATAGGTTTAACCTCTAATCCTCTATACAAAGAGTTCCAACTATCAAATCAAACCAGGAAAAACCTGGCGAAAGAAAGATAGGAAATGAGCATTCACCTATTTGAAGCTTGTTCCATAATCTTTACGTATCTATTTCTTGATATTGTAAAGATATAGATAGATATCAGATCTTTAGGATTTCCTCTTTATTTCTTTCCTTAGTTAGCTTCTAATGTTATTGTATTTATACGTGTTTACCTATTGAACAATGGACAAGTTATTCTCTCCAATTCCGTGCACAAAGCTAAACCTTAGAGTCATGATCCTGCTGAACCTGAAATAAAGCCTCTCAATTTAGGGAAAGATTGATAGTCAGATTCATTTCCATGTTGGAAAGAGCCCAAGAGTGACTTCTTGATAGATAAGGTGCTGCCTTGATTAATAAGGGAAATGACGAGCCTTTTCTGTTTGTGCTGGTTTAATTTCCTGGGTTTTTTTTCCTGATAGCTTAAACAACTAATGAAATATCCTTTTTAATGACTGATCAACCGTTCTGTTTAAAATTATGTTGCACTGTTATTCAGTGCATGATGGTTCTATTTTTTGAACTTTTTTATAAGTACACATGTATGATTTAGTCTCCTTTGATTGTAGGAAGTTGATAGAGAGTTTCTTGTACGGATGTCATATATGGAAATCTATAATGAGGAGATAAATGATTTGTTGGTCCCTGAGCACCGGAAATTGCAAATCCATGAAAGTATAGAGGTATTGTATTATTTTTGGTTTCACATCATTGTTTTATTGTTGCACATGAACTGTCTGTCATGATAGTTTGGCTTTCATCCTGTTTGATAATCTGGCATGAAGCGGGGAATATTTGTTGCTGGCTTAAGGGAAGAAATTGTTGCCTCTCCTGATCAAGTGCTTGAACTAATGGATTTCGGAGAATGTAAGTTGAAGTATCATCAATTTGCGTATGTCATCTCAGTAATTATTATTTTTTGAAACCATCTTATAGGTTCCTATTTCTCTAATAACAAAGGCTCCAGGGTAAGTATTGATCTTGAGAGCAAACTGCCACATTTTTCCGTGCCTAAAGATTTGGTTTTCATCTTTAGGGAGGTGCTGCATCCATATCCTATTACCCTTCTGCCTTAATATTAGCTACTCTATTTTCAAATTAATATTCCTATGTCAAAACTTCAACAAGAGTAACAGTCTTCACAATTTGTTTTGCAGCTCATCGACATATTGGAGAAACTAATATGAATCTATACAGCAGTAGATCACACACAATTTTCCGGATGGTAAGTATTCTTGAATGACTATACTAAGATATGCAAAGTAGGTTCACGTCCTTAAATTGGTAGTTGTACTTGATAGATAATTGAGAGTAGGGAGAAGGCTGAAGATACAAAAACAGACAATTCTTGTGATGCAGTCCGTGTATCTGTTCTGGTATGCAGTGGGAAGTTTTTACATTCTCTTCTAAGATGCTATCATAATGTAGAAAAAGCTACAAAAAAACCCTTTTTACCCTCAAAATTTTCCCAGAACCTGGTGGACCTTGCTGGTTCAGAACGTGCTGCCAAAACCGGAGCGGAAGGTGTTCGTCTAAAAGAAGGCTCCCACATCAACAAAAGCTTGATGACTTTAGGAACTGTGATTAAAAAACTGAGTGAAGGTGCTGAGAGTCAGGGGTAAGCTTGTTATGTGTTGGAGTTGGTTCCGTAAAGCTGTTTTCCTACTTGTTCTAATGTGTCATGCAATCTTGCAGGGGTCACGTTCCATACCGAGACAGTAAACTTACGCGTATCTTGCAACCTGCACTGGGTGGAAATGCAAACACTGCCATTATATGTAATATCACTCTTGCCCAGGTAAATTATCTGAGCTTAATAAATTTATGGTAGGCTGAAAAATACCTTATCAAATACATAAGTCCATGTGTTGGTGTACAACATTCTCTGTTGAGTCTTCTATTTCATAATTTTTATTTTCTTCTTTGATTTCTTTAGAGAACTTAAAGACAGAATAAACTATTTCAATGTCTATCATGTCAACTTGTTTGGAGTATCTTTTATCACGAAAAAATTTATGACAAAGCAATTTGCCACTGAAGGAAACTATTGCTATACTGATCTTGCCATGCTAATATTTATATACAATGGTAGGCATGTGTGCCTTAGAATCATGTCTATTTGTATAAGAAATTATATGACTGTGTCCGAGTATTTTCCCTTTAGACTTACAAATTAGTAGACCATCACTGCAGTTCTCCATGTTTTTTCCTTTGAAGGTTTACAAGTTAGTATAGCGCTACCGTGATATCATTTTTTGCTTTCAGAATTTTTTTCAACAGAATGATTATGTAACGAACACACAAATTTACTGTGGATGAACTGGCCTTTTGTTTTTTTGCATAATGCTGCTAACCTGTTCAGTTTAGTAGCTCGAGAAGGTGTCACGACCCGAGACTACCCCTAGTCGTAACATGGTGCTTAGAGACACAAGTGACTCCAAGCTAACCCATGATCTGGCATAACACTAAGATTTTAACATAAGAAATAACTGAAAACTGACGCGGAAGCTAAATCTAAAAAAGTCTATTAAAGCTCAACATTGAATAGACAAATATCTGAATTCTCTATAAGCTGTGAGTTGTTAGGACAATCCCCTAGCTAACTCCGATTGTCTGAAAACTGTAGACTAATGAAAGAATAAAAATAAAAGGGTTGTCCTTGAAAGATGAGGACTCACCAATCTCTGCCACTGAGCTGGTCTGGAGATCGTACTAACCGCGAGCTGGATACTGAGCATCTTAACTTATATTATAAAACAATATAACGCGAAGAGTATGCGATCAATACTTTGAATGTACTGAGTAGGTAAGATATGCATGATAAACATAATAACTGAACATGTTGAATATGGAACGTTGTACTGAATAATCATGAATGCAATCATCAAGTAGTAAAACATGCAACTGAAAACTGACTACAAGGTCGTGAAACATCTGAGATTGAACTGTGAGAGATACTATAAATTGACATATAACCATGTGTGCTACAATATGGAATTTGGTGTATAATCATATCAAAAGGGCCCAATATACCTTGCCAGGGTATAAAGGCTGATCTGGGCTAATGTGGTACCACTAAGCTAATGTCTATAAAAACTGAGGAGTCAGTCCTGGTTTGAGGGGTGACCTTCATTATCCTACGGTGGCATGTAGTTTCTGGGACTTAGGGCAGTCTCAGTCCTCAACTAACGGGTGAACCTTTATCCCTAAATGCGCTTGGTGCTAAGTAATACTCCCATCGGAAGCATGCTGGTAAACTTAAACAGTAATACGCTGATTATATTGAACGATGTTGATAACTGAGAAATACTGAGTAGCTCATGAATACCGATAAACTGATTGATAAATACTGAAAGATACTTTGGGCAGTCTCAGTCTTCAACTAACGGGTGAACGTTTATCCCTAAATCTGCTTGGTGCTAATTAATACTCCCAACGGAAACATGCTGATAAACTTAAACAGTAATAATCTGATTATATCGAATGATGTTGATAACTGATAAATACTGAGTAGCTCATGAATATCGATAAATTGATTGATAAATACTGATAGATACTTTATTTGAAAGCATCCTAAATCATGAAAACTGATAATCCGAGACATGCATCTTGAGGCATGAAAATAGCTACGTTCTGAGGGTTCATAAAAATACTATTTAGAAATACTGAATTTTAGTTTGAAAACACCTAATCAAACCATTCATGCTGAAGAATGTGAAAGACAGTGAAAATCCTACTTTGCATAAAATTGTAGATTCATTAATTGGGAAACTGAGTTTCTTTGGGACTCAATGGATGAGAGGATATCCATTGATGAAATCCCACATACAAGGAATGGAAGCCCTAGCTTGCATCCTTGAACAAAGACTCAAAGATGAAGAACCCTAGTTCTTGCTTGAGAGGAACCTTGAATGAGAAGAATTTGATTCTCTGGGGTTTGTACGTGAATGGGGAGGGGGGGAGGGAGGTTGGGTTGACTTATTTTCCTTAATCCACTTAGGATAGGTTAAAACGACATAGTATAGGGATTAAATGAGTGGGAAAAGACTAAAATGACCTTGATTGAAACTGAGTTTGATAGGTTCTATGAGGCCATCTACGGTCTGTGGTTCCATCTACGGACCTTAGATCCCTGTCCATAGAAACTAGAGTAAAATTCAAGTTTCTGAACTTTTGTAAGTTTTGGTACCAAAGTTGTACAATATTATTCATCCATAGAGATACAAATTTATAGTATAGTAAACCAAACTATCTAGCAATCAAATCCCTTGATTTTGGCATATTTGAGAATCAAGGGATGATTTTATTGATCTAATATCCCAACCTATTCAATAGCATATCAGATATGTTTTTAGAAGATCACTTTAAATCCTCCAAAATTATATCTGATCACACTTAGATATTTACAAATTAACACTCCCCCTCAAGTTGGCATGTAAATATCTGCCATGCTAACTTGCTTACAAAAATTTCAAACTTTGGTTTAAACAAGCCTTTTGTGAAAATATCTCAATTTGCTGATTTGTTGTGACGAAAGGCATGCACACGTTTCCTTCTTCAATCTTCTCTTTTATGAAGTGCCTGTCCACTTCAACATGCTTTGTTCTGTCATGTTGACCTGGATTGTGAGCAATACTTATGGCGGCTTTGTTTCATTGGTAACACAAACAACTTTTTTAGTTCTTCCATCATTTTCTTGAGCCAAATCATTTCACAGATCCCATGGGCCATAGATCTGTATTCAGCTTCAGCACTGCTACGGGCTACAACATTCTGCTTTTACTCCTCCAAGTCACTAGATTTTCCCATAAAAGTACAATATCCTGATGTAGACCTCCTATCAATAGTAGAACCTGCCCAATCTGCATCTGTAAAGCTTTCAATGCCCTTATCTTGTCCCTTTTTGAAAAAAAAAAACCTTTCCCCGGCGAACTTTTCAAATATCTTAGAATCATGTAGACCGCTTCTTGGTGCTCTTCCTTTGGAGAGTGCATAAATTGACTCACTAAGCTTACAACAAAAGTTATATCAGGCTGAGTGTGTGATAAGTAGATCAACTTTCCCACTAGTCTTTGATATTGACTTTGGTCAACTGTATTTCCTTCTTTGCTTCCGAATTTCATATTTGGATCAATAGGTGTTTCAGCTGGACGACAACCACTCATACCTGTCTCTTTTAGAAGATCTAGCACATACTTCCTTTGTAACACCATAATGCCTTCTTTTGATCTTGCTACTTCCATGCCAAGAAAATATTTCAATTGGCCCAAATCTTTGATCTCGAACTCTAAGGCCAACTGTTTTTAAAAAATTTTCATTTCGGGCAAGTCATCTCTGTAAGTATGATATCATCGACATACACTATCAGGATAGTTGTCTTTCCATCAAGAGAGTGTCGAATGAACATGGTATGATATGCTTGCCCTTGAGTGTACCCTTGTTTTTTTACAAACTGAATAAACCTCTCAAACCAAGCTCTTGGAGATTGTTTGAGCTCGTAGAGAGATTTCTTTAGCTTGCACACTCTAGTTCCATACCTTTCTTCAAAACCCGAGGAGGATCCATGTAGACTTCTTCTTCAAGTGTTCCGTTCAAGAATGCATTCTTGACATCTAGTTGTTGAAGGGGCTAATCAAGATTGGCAGCAATGGTCAGAAGAACCCTAATTGAATTCAACTTCTCAACTGGAGCGAATGTCTCAAGATAGTCAATCTCGTAAGTCTGAGTGAATCCTTTTGCTACCAAACGTGCCTTATACCTCTCCAGGGACCCATCTGATTTAAATTTGATGGTGAACACCCATTTGCAACCCACTGTTTTCTTTCCACGTGGCAGTTCCACCATTTCCCAGGTTTCATTTCTATCAAGAGCATTCATCTCCTCTAGAATTGCCTCTTTCCACTTGGGAACATTCAAAGCATCCTACACATTTCTCGGTATCTCCATTCCAGATAATTGAGAAAGCAAAGCTATATAGGAAGGGGACAAGTTTCTATATGACACAAAATTTGACATGGGATGGTTGGTGACTTTTCTTACCCCTTTACGTTTAGCAATTGGAAGATCAAGGTCTAAAGTAACAAGGGGCAAATCGGAATTAGGTTCTATAGAATTACCTTGTGTATCACTGAGATCTTGCAGGGTGGACATTTGGTTTTGATGAGAGTCCTTGATCTCTTTTTCTTGGTTCTGGTTTCTTCTCATGTAAACTTGTAATTCCTTTGTTTGTTCCATATTCTTGTCATTTATTGTATCAAGAAGAAGCTGCATTGTCTTAGTTTCCTTATTTTGAATATTTAAGTTGGGATCTTTTACCTTATCTAGGTTATTACCAAAAATACTATTTCCCGTATCTATCATCAAACCTGGATAAATTTTTTCCTTACATGTGAGGTCAAGAGGATCCTTATTATCCCTCAAATCTTCTCTATGTTTCTCCCCCTAAAGATGAGTTCCAAAAAACAATTGAGATTCAAAAATGTGGCATCCATTGTGACAATAATCTTCCTAGTATTTGGGTCATAGCACTTGTATCCCTTTTGACTAGGGGCATAGTCAACAAAAACACATTTCTTAGCACGTGGGTCAAGTTTACTCCTATTATGATCATAAATTTGAACAAATACACTACACCTAAAGACTCTCAAGGATAGGTCAACGGTCAATCTAGAATTAGGGAAATATGTCTTAAACATATTGAAAGGGGTTTTAAAACCTAGAACACGGGAAGACATCCTATTAATAAGATAGGTGGATGTTAAAAAAGCTTCTCCCCAAAGAAATTTAGGGACATCACTTGTGAACATTAAGGCCCTAGTTGCTTCCATAAGATGCCTATTTTTTCTTTCAACGACTCCATTTTGTTGGGGTGTATTAGGACATGAACTTTGGTGCACTATTAAACCTAGAACACGGGAAGACATCCTATTAATAAGATAGGTGGATGTTAAAAAAGCTTCTCCCCAAAGAAATTTAGGGACATCACTTGTGAACATTAAGGCCCTAGTTACTTCCATAAGATGCCTATTTTTTCTTTCAACGACTCCATTTTGTTGGGGTGTATTAGGACATGAACTTTGGTGCACTATTCCCTTGGAAGTGAAGAAAACTGCCTAGTTGGTCATTGAAAAACTCTCTCCCGTTATCACTCCGAAATATTTGAATCTTCTCATGAAATTGTGTCTCAACCATAACATAAAAAGCCTCAAACATATGTTTTACTTTTCCTTTGTCTTTCAATCGGTACACCCAAGTTAGTTAGTGTGATCATGTATAAAACTCACAAACCATCTTTTTCCATTTACAGTTGCTACCCTAGAAGGTCCCCAAACATCACTATGGATCAACTTAAAAGGTTTTGTTGCAAGATATTTTTGGGAAGAAAAAGATGAACGTCTATGTTTAGCCATTTCACAAATTTCACACTCAAAGGAGGATGCACTTTTATTCATAAACAACTGAGGTAACAAGAGCTTCAAATAATGGAAACTAGGATGACCAAGTTTATAGTGCCATAACATGACTTTATAATCAACTAGAACAGAGTTCAAGCAAGCTGAACTTAAATTTATTGAATTGTCACCATCTTCAAGAACATAGAGACCTTCATACTCTCTAGTATTGCCAATCATCCTCCCCGAGACCTTGTCCAAAAATACACATGAAATAGAGTCAAAGATAGCGCGACAATTAAGGTTTTGAGTCAATTTGCTGATGGACAAAAGATTATGAGACAATTTTGGAACATGAAAGACATTGACAAAAGTAAAAAAAGGGGTTAGTTTGACTATCCCTTTTCCAGCAACTGCTGAGAAGGAACCATCAACAACTTTAACTTTTTTATTTCCTGCGAATGGAATGTAAGTCCAGAAAAAATGGAAATTCCATGTCATGTGATCACTGGCCCCTGAATTTATGATCCAAGAACTAATACCAGTAGAATCTGTACTAAAAAAACCAGAAGGTACATTACCTGCTTGGGAAAATGAACAAGTAGGAGTAGGAGGATCAGGTTTACTGATTTGGAGTTGAGGTTGGAGAAGTTTGTGCAGTAGCTCCAATTGTTCCTTGATGAATGGTGGCATTTCTAGAGAAGATTTCAGCCCTGATTCTTCGCTGGTACATTGAAAGACCTGGCTGCCATGGTTGTCTGCCCTTTTTTTTATTCCAATTAGACGGTTCCCATGGATTTTCCAACAAGTCTCACGAGAGTGCCAGTATTTTTTGCAAAAATCACACCATGGCTTCTTTTTCTTGTCATTTTCATTTTTCGCAGCAACTAGTGCAGAAGAATCTATATTTTTTGTTTCCAGATTGGGATCTATTTTTAGCATAACATTCCTCCTTGTTTCTTCTTGCCTAATCTCAGAAGAAGTTTCCCTCAAAGTGGGCAGTGGGATTTTTCCAAGAATTCGAGAACGAAGCTCATCGAATTCTTGGTTCAACCCTGCTAGAAATAGATAAACTCTCTCATTTTCTTCCTTTTTCATGCTTTCACGCTATCCTTAGGACACTCCCATTCATCATTATAGCATTGATCTAATTCTTGCCATAGGAAAACCATCTCATTATAATAAATAGTAACACCTCTCTCCCCCTGCCTAGCTTTCCCCAATTTAATTTTTAATTAAAAAATCTTAGAAGCATTCTCTAAATCAGAATAAGTCTCTCTAACAGCCTCCCAAACATCCCTAGCAGTGGGAAGAAACAAATATGGCTTACCTATGGCAAGATCCATGGAGTTTAGTAGCCAAGTGATTACCATCGAGTTTTTTGATCTCCAGGCGTTCATTTTCGGGTCTCTTGGTTCAGGCTTTCTCGTTTCTCCAGTCAGGTGTCCAAGTTTTCCTCGGCCATCAATTGCCAAACGGACAGATTGCGTCCATTCCAAATAATTCTTTCCATTCAGCTTGTGAGAAGTGAGCTGAAAAGAAAAATGAGAAGAATCGCTGCCTTGGTTCATTAAAACTTTGTTAATAGAACTCTCGGCTTCTATCGATGCCGCTGGGTGACGTAACCCAGTAAATGCTGTTTTAGGCATAAGCAACACAAGAATGAAGTTGCTCTGATACCATGTAAGTTTTGGTACCGAAATTGTACAATATTATTCATCCATAGAGATACAAATTTATAGTATAGAAAACCAAACAATCTAGCTATCGAATCCCTTGATTCTGGCAGATTTGAGAATCAAGGGATGATTTTATTGATCTAATATCCTAACCTATTCAATAGCATATCAGATATGATTTTATAAGATCAATTTAAATCCTACAAAATCATATCTGATCACACTTAGATATTTACAAATCAACAACTTTCATCACAGACCCTATTTACGGTCCGTCGATCCAACTACATGCCATAAACATGGTCCGTAAAACTCAGGAAAATTTCCAAGTTTCAGGACTTGGTTTACAAGACCATCTACGACCTGTAAAACTCAAGGAAAATTTCTTGTTTCTGAACTTTGATCTACGGGTCCCATCTACGGTTCGTAATTCCTTTTACGGCCCGTTGATGGCGTTTGTAAACTACAAAACATTTCTGCAGACTTAGATTTTTGAACTTTCAACTTTTCTTGATCTGATTTGGACTTTATAGCTTCTGGGGTGTTACAGAATGCCTCTGGTTCATTCTGTCTAATCTCATTTTTCAATTTGAAGGGCTTGAGTACCTTTCAATTAGCACTAACCATGGTAAATATGAAATGGGACCGCCTTTGTCGCATGCAGAACTTTCTTTACATCACATATTGTACTTGTGAACCATTTTGTAAATTATGCTTGGGTGACCATGTGTTTATGATTCTTCTTTCTTTCATCTTTTTCTCTGCGTTAGGTTTTTTATGAGGCTTTATGTTTGATGATAGGTTTATGCTGACAGTTTTTTTGCTCTATTTTAATAATACATTTTTTCCTTGATGCCAGATTCATGCTGACGAGACTAAAAGTAGTCTTCAATTCGCAAGCCGGGCATTGCGTGTTACAAATTGTGTTCATGTGAATGAGGTTGGATATTTAACTGCATTCTGCACTCAATGATATCTTTTCATTACTTCAAACAATTTTCATATGGAATCCAAAGTGCATGCCTAGTTCTTGCACCAGAAAGCAAGTCGATTACTCAGCTATCTTTATGTCTCTTACTCATGTCTGCTGTTAGTTTGAGTTACTTCTGGTTTGTACTTTCTTTTTACCTTTACACAATCCCACTTATGGTTGCCTCTTAACCTATCTATTTTATTCCAGATACTGACTGATGCTGCATTGCTCAAGCGTCAAAAGAAGGAGATTGAGGATTTGCGAGCTAAATTGCAGGTTGTGCAAACAGTCACGTCGTTTCTTATTTTGAAGTGGTTGCATTGATAAGTTAACCAACCTATACTTTTGAAACCATTGAAGGCGTCACATTCGGAACATCCTGATGAAGAAATATTGAATCTTCGGAATACTTTGCTGAAGGTTTGTGATGATTACTTTATAGTAGCTTTGGAAATTTTGTGAGTCTCAAAGGTGTTAAGTTTTAATAGAGCGAATTGGAGCGGGAACGGATTACATTAGAATTGGAGGAGGAAAAGAAAGCTCAAGCTGAAAGGGAGAAGAGGCTACAAGAGCAAGCGAAAAAAATTCAGAACTTGAGTTCTATGGTGCTATGCTCAAATAGGGTTGAGGGTCGTGATACCCATAAAAAGGTGAGTTAGTCAATTTCTATCTTTTCATGACTGTGCTTGCTTTTGAATCCCTCCTAGAAGCACTACTATTTGAGAGTGATTTCAACATGCTGATAGTTTTTTTACTGCCCTTCTCTGGTGGTAAAGTTTTTTTTCCCCTAAGAATTAAAGAAACAAAGAGTGGGAAAAGTTCTCTTGTGATTAAGTTGATGTTTTATCTTCTGCATTGTAGGATAAACGGCGATATACATGGTGTCCAGGTAACCTTTCAAGGGAGGCTTTGAAGGAGGTGAGATTTAATTTTTGTTGGTAGTGTTACCATACATTATCTTTTGTTGTGTCAATTTCTTTGAAGACTACATAGGATCAGTTGGTTCGTGAAGCAATACGAACTTCTTTTTGTTATTTTATGGATATCTGATTATTGACCGTGTGTTCTCAAACCTGCACCACAATCTGCATTATACTAGGCTATGAATCTGCATCAATGGTGTTATTTGGTGTATGATTCGACTGCCTCAGAGTACTTGATAGTTGCTAATTAATGTTTAAGCGCATCAGTTAGATAAATTGTTGGTTTTAATGGTCATTTTGTTGTTAGGACACTGTGCATAAACTCATTAAGGATGGTTAACACTCTTTTGCAAAGGGATGTTTTAATACTCTATGTACTGTAGTGTTTATTCCAGAAAGCAAGCTTGAATCTATACTAATCTCAACCCTCAATTAAAGCTACTTGAGCATACAAGTGATGAAATTCAAGAAAATGAAGAAGTTAACCAACTATGATGTATTATACATATATAATAATTGCTAGTGATAGTTCCTTGAGCCAAGGGTCTTTCGGAAACAATCTCTCTACTCCACGGGGTTGAGGTAAGGTCTATGTACACTCTACTCTCCGTAGACCCCAGCTGTGGAATACACCGAGTATGTAGTTGTTGCTGTAATAATTGATAGTAATTATTTTAGAGACTTCCCTACAAGTTTTGTTTTGTAATACTAACTTCTCTTGTGGTATACAATATTATGTTTACATCCATTGTTTTTGATTTTCTTTACAACAATTATTTTAACATACTTATTATTAATGTTATTCTAAATAGAATACTCTTCTAATTAATTAATTTTTTAAATATCTTCTTTCTCAAATCTTTTATGATAAAAACGTAATTCATTGGCAAAAAGTTAACCAAGCATGATGTGTATCATGTTTGGTCAAGTTTCTAAAATCTACTTATTTTGAAAAATGCTTTTCAAAAAGTACTTTTGGTGAGAAGTAGTTTGTGCCTGGCCATTAAATTTTAAAAGCACTTTTGATCAATAATTAGTGCTTGACCAAGTTTTTAGAAGTGCGTCTAAGTGCATTTTCCTCAAAAGTGCTTTCCAAAAAAGTACTTTGGGGGAAACAACTTCTGCTACTCCTTAGAAGAACATAGTTTCTCCAAAAGCTTGGTCAAACTTTTTTTTTATTTTTATTTTTTAAATAAGCACTTTTTGAAAAAAATAAGCACTTTAGGCTTCCCAAAAGCTAGGCCAAACAGGTTAGATGTGTACATCAATAATAATTGATAAGGATAATTTCAGAGATCTCCCTCCAAGTTTTGCTTCATAACACTAACTTCTCTGGTAGTTTACAATATAATGCTTACCAGCCTTGTTTGATTTTTTGTGACAATTCTTTGATATATTTATCATTAATGTTCTACAGAAAAGAGGAAAGAATACGCAAGTCAAAATCTTCAGCTTATTTTATTCATTCACGCCATGGAAAATTAATAGATGAAAGACTCCTATTTTATATTTAACTAAATAAATTCCTATTCTACCTCAACTAAATAACTGAATTTCAGGAATAAAGTACTAAATTAAAAAGAAACAATAACAGTAAATGTCTCAATACTTCAACCAAATAGCTTTATTAGCTACTGTAGATGCTACTACATACTCTGCCTCTGCAGTAGATTGCACCACTATTTCTTGCTTCTTTGAATTCCATGAAACACACCAGAACCTAAGGAAAAAGCATAGCCAGTAGTGCTCATATTGCTCATATTTCCATCCCAATCGCTATCAACAAAGCCAAGCAAAACACCTTCTTCAACCGGTTTAAACCATATTCCAAGTTGTACAGTTCCTTTTAAGTACCTAAGCACTCTTTTCGCAGCAGCAAAATGAATGTCATTGGGACTTTGCATAAATCTTGAAAGCAAACTAGCAGTATACATTAAATCAGGTCTTGAAGCCATCAAGTACAGGAGACTTCCAATCAAACTTCTATAAAATGAAGCATCACACTCTTCAGCTCCATCTTCCTTTGAAAATTTGTATTCAAAACCAATGGTGTAGGAACTGGTTTGCAATTTTGCATTCTGAATTTTTTCAGAATATCCAAAGCATACTTTTTCTTATTGAGAAAAATTCCAACCTCTGATTGGTATACTTCCAGCCCTCATCTCTCCCAAATCTGACATTTCAAATTGTTTCTCCATTCTCACTTTAAACCTCTGCAACCCTTGCTCATCACTGCCTGTAACAAGCAAATCATCAACGTATAAAGAAACAATTAATGAGCCATCATTAGAAAATGTCTTCACATAAAGTGTAGCATCATTGTCACTTTTTTGGAAACCTTGGTGGCACAATTGAGCATCGATTCTGCTGTACCAAGCCTTTGGAACCTGCTTCAACCCATACAGAGCTTTTTGAAGCTTATACACCTTACCTTCACTTCCTTGAACTACAATACCTTCGAGTTGAGCTACATAAATCTCCTCTTCTAGAAAATCGTTCAAGAAGGCAGATTTGACATTTAAATGCCAGATTTTCCACTTCATTTGTGCTGCCAATGCAATCTAAATTCTGATGGTGTCCATCCTTGCAACAGGTGCAAAAGTATTCGAGTAATCAACTCCAGGCTGTTGAGAATAACCTTTAACGACCAGCCTTGCTTTGTGCTTGTTGATAGATCCATCCGCATTCAACTTCACCCTGTACATCCATTTAACTCCAATAACTTGCTTAGTTTCAGGTTTGTCAATGAGTTTCCATGTCTTGTTCTTCCCAATCATGGCTATTTCCTCCTTCAGTGCTCGCTTCCATTCTTCTATCCATTGGTATCTTGAAAAATTGAAGGTTCCAGGACAACAAGATTGCATCTTTCATAAATTTCTGCCAAAGGTCTAGTACCTCTAACAGAAAATTTTTCATCATTCTTTGCTTCCAACTCTTCATTTGAATCTTGTAAAGGAGGTTCAACATCCATCTTTTTGACTTGAGAGATATTCCAATCTCAATAAGCGTCTTCATCCACCTTCACATCTCTACGTATAAAAACTTCCCTAGATTCAATATTGTAAATTCTATAGTCCTTAGAGATAGAGCTATAACCAACCAAAATTTCTTTTTCAACTTTTTCATCAAGATTTCTCCATTTAAACAGCTAATACATGAGTATAAGACAATGAGCAAAACACCTTTAGATGTCTAATTGATGGTTTTATGCAATTCCAAGCTTCAATTGGTGTCATTCCATCCACGACCCTTGTTGGTGGTCTATTTTGCAAATAAATCGATGTGTTTACCACCTTTGCCCAAAAACACTTCGACAACTTTTTCTAAAAAAATCAAAAACTTGGCCATCTCAAGACCAGATCGATTTTTTCTTTCAGAAACTCCATTTTGTTGCGGTGAGTAAGTGATCACCCGACACTACTACCTAGTCGTAATACGATGCTTAGAGCCACAAGTGACCCAAGCTAACCCATGGTTTGGCTTAATACTAAGATAAGTAAGCAGTCTGAAATATAACCTTAATACTCAAAGAGGATGAGTTCATCTGAACACAATATAAAAATGATACTATCGTCTGACTGTCTGTCGTTAGAATAGAATAGGTATACACAATCCTACACAGAATGAGAATAGTTTATAGTCTCTTATTTGGTAAGGAATTGTATTATAGTGTCTATAAATAGGGTTCTCTATGTAATAATTAGAACAAAAATTCAATAATATTTTTGTCATATATTTCTCACATGGTATCAGAGCAATTGTGAGAAAAAAATCCCTGCGAAATCAGCTGTCACCACTGTACAGTTTTTTCGGTAACCTAAGTGGCTGTCCGAGTAATTAATTTTTCCGTCATTATTTTTCAAAAATCAACAACACCACTAGGTGCGGAAATCCCCGGCGAGCAAAGCTCAAACAAACTCATCGGAAACAATTGCCACACGCGCCCTCACGCGCCGCCGGAAGAAATTCTCCGACGAGCTTGTCAGGTCCATGCGCCGGCGTGTGTAGTTTGTTACGGCCACTTTTTCAACTTTTTTCTTTTTCTAGTGGGGTCGCCTCTTCATTCCGAGGCTGCCCATATATTTTTTTTCCTGATTTCAACCAATATGTGGCTATCAGATCTACTTTTCCGGCAACAACCCTATTTCTTTTCTAGATTCCGACAAAAATAATAATCTCATTACTGTTTTTTTTAATTATTATTATTTTTTTAGCTACATATTCTAATTTCACAACATGTCTTTCGGGATTGATACTTTTGGCTCCAAGACTATAGGAATTGGAAGTTCAAGCCCTATGATCACTTCAGAACTGTTAATGGGAAGCTGAAACTATTTAGCTTGGGCTTCCTCGGTTGAGTTGTGGTGCAAGGGTCACGGTGTCCAAGATCACTTAATGAACATTGCTTGTGTGGTAGATGAAAAGGCAAAGGCTAGTGGGGAAGATGCAAAAGCCAAAGCACAATGGGAGAAGGTTGATGCTCAATTATGTAGTCTCCTATGGTGATATATTGATTCCAAGTTGATGCCTTTTTTCCGTCCATTCCAAACATGTTATTCAGTTTGGGAAAAGGCTCGCACTTTATACACTAATGACATATTTCGATTCTATGATGTGATATCTCGTATAACCAACTTAAAGAAACAAGAATCAAATATGTCCACCTACTTGGGACAAGTACAGGCAGTCATGGAGGAATTTGAAACATTGATGCCAGTCACTATGAACGTGCAAAAACAACAAGAGCACAGACAAACATTGTTTCTAGTTCTTACACTTGCTAGACTTCCTACTGACCATGACTCAGTGCGTGATCAAATTTTAGCTAGTTCTACAATTCCTACCGTTGATAAATTATTCTCTCGTCTACTTCGTCTTGCCGCGCCTCCCAGCCACAAAGTAGTTTCATCACCAACTATTGACTCATCTGCTCTCGCATCTCAAACCATAGAAAAGCGAGCATATCAATCTATGGAGAATGGACGAAGAGGAGGTCGTCTTGGAAAACTTCGATCCAAGTGTAGTTATTGTCACAAGTCTGGACACACTCGTGACATATGTCATAATTTGCATGGTCCACCACCCAATTATGATCCTGTTGCTCTAAAGGAATATAATGAGTTCCTTCGTAATTGTACAATTAAGCAGACATCTCCACAAAAAGCATTTGTTGCTCCGCTTGATCGACCATCCCATAATGCTCATATTGCTCAATCAAAATATGATGAGTTCCTTCAATATCGAGCAAGTAAGCAAACGTCTCCACAAGTAGCTTCAGTTATTCAACATGATGTTGTTGCGGGTAATTCTTTTGCTTGTGTTTCATAGTCTAATACTCATGGATCATAGGTCATGGACTCGGGCTCTTCTGATCATGTTTCTGGTAACAAATCACTTCTATCAGATATTGTTTATTCACAATCGCTTCCTGCTATTACTTTGGCCAATGGGATACAAACAAAACCAAAAGGGGTTGGAAAAGCCACATCCCTATCTTCTTTCACTTTAGACTCTATTCTTTATGTCCTTGGTTCTCCTTTTAATCTGGCATCTGTTAGTCGTTTGACACGTGCCCACATTGTGGCATAACTTTTTTTGATATTTTTTTCACATGCAGGACCGCAGTACGGGCCATATGATTGGCACAGGACATGAATCACAAGGCCTTCACTATCTTACCTCTTTAAATTCCTTCACAGCATGCTCTGTTACAGATCCTCCGGACCTCATTCACAAACATTTGGGACATCCGAGTCTATCTAAACTGCAACAGATGGTGCCTAGTTTATCTAGTTTATCCAAATTAGATTGTGTCGTGTCAACTTGGGAAACACACTCACGCCACATTTTCATGTGGTGCTGAGGGTCGTTCCGAGTTTATTTTTTCATTAGTTCATTCTGATATTTGGGGTCCTAGTAGAGTCAGTTCCACCTTAGGATTTTGTTATTTTGTTAGTTTCATTGATGATTATTCGAGATATACTTGGGTTTTCTTAATGAAAGATCGTTTTGGGTTATTTTCTATATTCAAAAGTTTCTTTGCTGAAATACAAAATCAGTTTGGTGTTTCTATTCGTACTTTTCGTAGTGATAATACCTTAGAATACTTATCATCCCAGTTTCAGGAGTTTATGTCTCACTAAGGAATTATTCATCAAACATCTTGTCCATACACTCCTCAGCAAAACGGTGTAGCAGAAAGAAAGAATAGGCATCTCATTGAAATTGCTGCACTCTCCTCATTGAATCCATGTTTCGCTGCGTTTTTAGGGCGATGCAGTCCTTTCATCTTGTTATTTAATTAATAGAATGCCCTCATCTTCTATTCAGAATCAGGTTCCACATTCCATACTGTATCCTCAGTCACATTTCTATTCTATCCCTCCTCGTGTATTTGGAAGCACATGCTTTGTTCATAACTTAGCCTCTGGAAAAGATAAATTAGCCCCTCGTGCTCTTAAATGTGTCTTTCTTGGTTACTCTCGAGTTCAAAAAGGTTATCGTTGCTATTCACATGATCTCCGCCGATAACATTCTTTGAATCTCAACCTTATGTCTCTGGGGTCTTACCCATACCTCAGGTCTTGCCTGTACCAACTTTTGAGGGACCTACAGTTACTTCTCCATCTCCAGTTGTAGTGCCTCCACTCCTCACTTATCATCGGCGTCCACGTCCAGCGATAATCTCAAATGATTCATGTCATGCGTCGGACCCTGCTCCCACTACGGCCTTGCCTCCTGATAGCCAATTGATTACACTTCAAAAAGGTATACGATCTACTCGAAATACTAATCCACATTATACTTTCTTGAGTTATCATCGTTTATCTTCACCCTATTATGCCTTTGTATCATCTTTGTCCTCTATTTCCATCCCTAAGACTACAAGAGAAGCACTTTCTCATTCTGGATGGAGCCAAAGGGTATACTCAAATATTTGGGCTAGATTATAGTGACACTTTCGCTCCTGTGGCCAAAGTAGTATCTGTCTGTCTTTTTCTATCTATGGCTGCCATTCGTCATTGGCCTCTTCATCAGTTGGAGATTAAGAATGCTTTTCTGCATGGTGATCTTGAGGAAGAAGTCTATATGGAGCAACCACCTGGTTTTGTTGCTCAGGGGGAGTCTAGTAGCTTTGTATGTCGATTGCGTCGGTCACTCTATGGTCTGACACAGTCTCCTCGAGCTTGGTTTGGAAAGTTTAGCACAGTAATTCAGGAGTTTGGCATGACTCGTAGTGGAGCTGATCACTCTGTGTTTTATCGACATTCAACACCAAATTTGTGTAGTTATTTGGTTGTTTACGTTGATGATATCGTTTTCACCGGTAATGATCAAGTTGGTATCACTAATTTGAAGCAGTATCTCTTTCAGCATTTCCAAACTAAAGACCTCGGCAAACTGAAGTATTTTCTAGGTATTGAGGTTGCTCAGTCTAGATCAGGTATTGTTATTTCGCAACGCAAGTATGCTTAAAACATTCTTGAGGAGACATGGATGATAGGATGTAAACCCATTGATACTCCTATGGATTCGAATGTTAAACTGCTTCCAGGACAGGGGGAGCAACTCAGTAATCCTGAAAGGTATAGACGGTTAGTTGAAAGTTGAATTGTCTCACAGTGACTAGACCAGACATCTTTTTTCATGTGAGTGTTGTAAGTCAGTTTATGACTTCTCCCTGTGATAGTCATTGAGATGCAGTTGTTTGTATTTTGAGATATATAAAGTCAGCTCCTGGTAAAGGACTACTCTTCAAGGATCAAGGCCATGAGCATATCACCGGATATACAGACGCTGATTGGGCAGGATCATCCTTTGATAGACGTTCTACATCCGGATATTGTGTTTTAGTAGGAGGTAATTTGGTGTCATGGAAGAGTAAGAAACAAAGTGTGGTTGCTCGATCTAGTGTAGAAGCAGAATATCGAGCAATGGTTGTAGCAACTTGTGAGCTAGTTTGGATCAAACAGTTGCTTGGAGAACTGAAGTTTGGAGAAACCGGTCATATGGAACTTGTGTGTGATAATCAAGCGGCCCTTCATATCGCATCAAATCCAGTGTTTCATGAAAGGGCTAAGCACATTGAGATTGATTGTCACTATGTCAGAGAAAAGATTACCAGTTACCAAATTTGTGAAGTCAAATGATCAACTTGCAGATATCTTCACCAAGTCCCTCACCAGTCTTCGTATTAATTACATTTATAACAAGCTAGGTACATATAATTTGTATGTACCAGCTTGAGGGGGAGTGTTAAAATAGAATAGGTATACACAGTCCTACATAGAATGAGAATAATTTATAGTCTCCTATTTGGTAAGGAATTGTATTATAGTGTCTATAAATAGGGTTCTCTATGTAATAGTTAGAACAACAATTCAATTATATTTTTCTCATATATTTCTCACAAAAGCCTCTATTGAAATGAGTTGTTGGGACAAGCTCCCATCTAACTATTTGAAAACTGAAAACACTAATTGACCGGAATAAATGTAAAGGTTGTCCTCGAAAGATGAGGACTCAGCAAACACTGCTGAGATGACAATAGCATACTAACCGCAAGCTGGATACCGTGCCTCTTGACCTATATATAAAACAACATAGTGCAAAGAGTATGCGGTCAGTACTTTGAATGTACTGAGTATGTGAGACATGCATCACAATTCTAATTATTGGACATGACAAATCTAAGATGCTGAACTGAGCAGGAAACTGAAATACCTGAAATACATGAACGGATGCAATAACCAAATGGTAAAAGATGCAACTGGTACATACTAAAACTGAAATAACTGAATGCAAGGTCAATGCAATAATCTGAAAGCTGGACTGTGGGAGATACTAACAATTGACATACTGCGTTATCTAGATGGAGTCCAACCTGTACCCTAGCTGGGATGACGTTCTATACCTGGCCAAGGGTAGGCACACTATTGACGTGGGTCCTATAAACTAATGTCCAAAAGGACTAAGGAGTCAATCCTGATTTGATGGGTGACCTTTAATCTATAGTGGCACGTAGTTCTAGGACTTAGAGATTCCTACTAAAGGTCTCAATCCTAAACTAACGAGTGAGCCTTCATACCTATGTCTGTTCGGTGCCAAGTAATGCTCCCAACTGAATTTAAACTGATAAACTGAATAATACTGGTAAACTGAATAGCTCATAAATACTACAAACTGATATTGAATTGATAGACACTTTATCTAAAAGCATCTTATATAGGTGGAATTGAAAAACTGAGTTTTAAACTGATCATGATGAATTTCTGTATTCTAAATAAAAGATGCCATCATGGGGTCAAAAACATAAAATTCTCTTAAGCTGAGGGCTCATGGAAATAACTATGTATTTATACTGAATTGTAAGTAAGAATATGTAATAAAAGACTACCCATGAAGAACTGAAATAGGATAAAAATCATATTTTTCATTGAACCCTAAACTTTGTAGAATCATTAGCTGAGGAAATAATGTTTTCTTTGGGACTTAATGGGTGAAAGGGAACCCTACTGATGAAATCTCACATACCAAGAATGAAAACCCTAGCTTGAATCCTTGAAGATGAAGAACCCTAGTTTCTTGCTTGAGAGAACTTAGAACGTATCGAATTTGATTGTCTGAGTGTTGGGTGTGAATTGGAAGGTTTAGTCGACTGATTTCCCCTTAATCCCACTTAGGATAGGGGCCAAAACGTCTTGGTTTGGGAGTTGAAAGAATGGGAAAAGACCAAAATAACCTGAACTGAAAAGCTGTCGGAACATTCCACGAGGCCATCTACAGGTTGTGGTTTGATCTACTAACCGTAGATCCCATCCGTGGAATTCAGGCTGAAATTTTAAGTTTTAGAAGTTCATTTTATGAGTCTTATTTACGACCTGTGATTGGATCTGTAAAAACAGATTGAAAAATCAAGTTTCAGGACTTCGTTTCACGAACTCAATCTACGGTCTGTAGATTGGACCCATAAAACTCAGGTTTTGAAATCTCTGCTAGGAGTTTCTCTGATAAACGATCATAACTTTTTACTCTAAACTCGAATTGATGCAATGGTGGCCTTGGAAAGAAGACTCGTAGACTTTTAATTTGATAGGTCATGGGACACCTAGCTCTTTATATGCTGAGAGATATGGTCGTTTGAAGTTGACCCTTACATGAACTCATGTGAAAACTTGGATGGTAGGAAAACTATGAACTCAACTTAGTGCTAGAGGTCCCCTATGACCTTAAATCATATCCGATAAACTTCCTATGCTTGGGAATGGACCTTAACACACATGTGCAAGTAAGACATTACCCGGTCCAAGTGAATGGTTTGGTTCTTTAACGTGGAATTTTGTCAGGTGTTACAGTAAACAGTAAATTGATGCTCGATTCCCATTTCATCACAAAACAAATGAAATTCACCCGAAATATACTCCTTTCCATTGTCTGTTCTGAGAGTTTTCAACATGCATCCACTTTGATTTCACAAAAAGCTTTGAACTTCTTAAAAACAACAAACACTTCAAGCTTTTGCTTAGGAAAGTATACCCAAGTCATTCTAGTGAAATCATCTATAAAAAGAATAAAATACTTGCTGCCATTGAACAAAGGAGTTCTCATCGATCCACAAATGTCAGAATGGACCAATTGTAACTTCTCACTTGCCCTCCATGTTGATGACTTTGAAAAGGCAATTTGTGTGCTTCCTAGTTGACAGCTTCCTCACACATTTGAACACAACTCAAGTTCAGGCAAGTCTTTCACTAAATCATGCTTTTGAGCACATTGAATTGATTACAAGTTATAATGGCCAAGTCTTTTGTGCCATAATTTTGAATCCTGCTCACATCTACTACTTCGATAAACTTTCTCAGAATTTGAGTTCCAATTCAAAGGAAAACTTTCTTTTTATCATTTCAACAGTAATCACTTCTTGTCCACTAGGTTCAGAAACAACACATTTTCTATCTTTGAACAATAAAATATTGTCTTGTTCTAGCATTTGACCAACACTTCATAGATTTTGGTCCAGATCAGGCACCAACAAAACATCTTGAATAAATTTAATTCCTTTGGGAGATTCAATTGCCACAGTTCCTTTACCAACAATCGCCAACTTGCTTTTATCTGCCAACTTGACAAGGCATTTGGCAGATTCCAACTTCGTAAAATATTCTTGTTTGCTGGTCATGTGTTGAGTGCACCACTGTCCAAAAACCAGGTGCTTTCATCATCCTGTCTCGTTGCTACCATTGTTGTAAACACAAACTTCTCCTGTTCCTCAACTTCCGAAATGTTGGCTTTTGGAGTTTGTTGGCAGTTCACCTTCTTCACTTTGCAAGACCTTTCAACATGGCCAGGCTTGTTGCAATATCTACATTGAAAAGGTGGTTTCTTCCCTTTAAACCAACAATCATCCTCTTTATGATTGGTTTTTCTGCTGAACTTACACGGTGGGAAGTTTTCTTTCTTCTTGGCTCTGTTGTGAGAATCACCTTGGTTTTTTTCCCTAAAATTAGTAGAAGTATCTGATATTCTTCCTTCATTTTGCATTTGCATCTTCCTTTTGAACTTGGCTTGAAGAGCAGTTTCAGTAGCTTCTTCTAGCCTCAAGGATCTTCTCTGCTCTTGAGCTTGAAAAGCATGTACAAGCTGTGAAGGTGACATTTTGGTGAGATCCTTCGAATCTTTGAGTGAAGAGATCTTTGCTTCAAATCTTTCCAGCAAACTCACAAGAACTTTTTCAATGATTCTTAGGGATGAGCTTAACCTACAAAAAATTTAATCCGCCCTTCTCCGCCATACATAACAACTTTTTCATTTTCAACCTGCCCCGCATAATTTTTTTAATATTTTCCTTTTCTAGTCAAGTTTGATGCTAAAAATAAAATTCATTATTCATTAAGTTATATTAGTTTAATATATAATGACTTAAAATTTTATCGTTTAGAGGTCAATTGGGAAGCAGGTAAGAAATTGTATTAATTTTTATTGAACGATTTTCATTTACTATTTTGAATATTTTAGCTACTTAAAAGAAACTATCTTAATAGATAATGCTCTATCACTCTTAAAACATAGATAATGCTCTATCACTCTTAAAACATATAAAAGTTAAAATTAAGTTTGAACCCGCATAAAATTGCAACCACTTCAACCCACCCTGCACAAACTTAAACCCCCCCAACCCAAACCATCATAGCCTTTTACATGCCTCACATCCGCCCCGCCCCGCCCCATTGCCATCCTTAATGATTCTTGTGTCTTGAAGGCTCTTCTCTCAGAAGACTGATTTGGTTTTGTCACGACTTGAAATCGGGCCATGATGACGCCTACTATAAAACCCCCAGTAGGCAAGTCAAAATGAAAAGCTGAAGGAAATACAGAACTAGCTGATAAATATGCGGAAGTAGAAATAGAGATATAGAATAGGTCCCATAACATAGATATGTAATTAGATACAAGGAATCCAACCTTGGACTTGGTGTCACTGGTACAAGAGCATCTAAGTATAGAAAGGCTATATACATCAAGTATATCTAATAAAAATACAAAATATATAGATATATACTAAAGAAAAACAACAAATCTTCGGACGCCAAGAGCTCACGATCAAAGTTTGCGACAAGCCGACGACCACGGAAGATCCGAACCTCAGCACGGGTGGCTCGTACTAGAAGCTGCATCAGAAAAAGATTTAGAAGTGTAGTATGAGTACCAAAACATGGGGTATGTAGTAGGTTTACAACCTTCATCTACTTGTTGGAGAATTCTTCAATGGTTTTTGAATTCTCTTCTTAGATTTATCACTTTTATTTGCCTGGTCTTGTCACTTCCTTGGAATTCTTCTTACAACTTGTCCCAAGCCTCCTTTGCAGTTTCAGTAGTCATAACTCTTGTGAAAATTACTTCTGAAAGTGCTGACTGTATGCAAGAGAGAGCTTTAAATTTTTTTGAAACCTCTTCTCTGTGAATCTTAATTTGCGCCATAGTTGGGTTATTTGGCAAAGGATTTGTATCTCCTCCAACCTTTACCACTTCCCCCAAATCATATGCTCGCAAATAGGTTATCATTTTTACAGCTCAAATTGGATAATTCTCTCCAGAAAACTAGGGGTGAAGGAATCGAGAAAATGCTTGAAGCCATAACAGTATTTGGTTTTATTCAGGTTTCTTTTTGGTCGACTCTAACTCACAAACCCTTAGAATAAAAAAGCTACTGAAACCATTTGGTGTTCTACAGAGAAGAGAAAAGAATACACAAGTCAAAACATTCAGCTTATTTTATTCATTCACTTCATGGAAAATAAATAGATGAAAGACTCCTATTCTATTTCAACTGGGGTACTAAGTAAACTCCTATTCTACCCTCAACTAAATAACTAAATTTCAGAAATAGAATACTAAATTAGGAAGAAACAATAACAATAAATATCTCAATACTTCAACAACTTATGTAAAATAATTACAATGACTAATTAGCCCTTTCTAATATTAAACTCTTCTAATAGTAAGTTTTATCAATATATCTTCTTCAACAAATTCTTTAATAATATTTAACGTGATTCATTGGCTCAAAAGTCCTTTGCAAACATGTCAATTTTGCTGAATGAGTTCTCTCAAATGAGAGTTCTTCCATTAAATAGAAAGAATTCTGATTTACATGCCTAATAATCTGCTATATATCCCTAAATATATGCTATTCCTGATTGTAATATCTCTGAAAATATGCTACATTAATCTATGCTATCTCCTATCATCATTACACACATATTTAGAGTTATAACATAGATATGTACAGATATTTGGAATCTGTCCAATCATGCTAACATCCACCCTCAAATTGATGCCGGTGGATAAAAAAGCATCAATTTGCCTACCAGAAACTAATGACGTTGTCGTGCCATAGACTTTGTAAACACATCAGCTATTTGAAGATCACTGGATACATGTGGAAGAGTAATGACTCTCTTATCTACAGCTTCTCTGATATAATGATAGTCCACTTCAATGTGTTTGGTCCTTTCATGATAAACTGGATTAGTAGCAATTTGAATAGCATTTGTGTTGTCAGCATGGATAGGAGTGGGATTAGATTGAGGAAATCTAATTTCTGCAAGTAAACCACGAAGCCAAACAATCTTAGAGCAAGTAGTAGACATTGCTTGATATTCAGTTTCGGTGGAAGATTTTGATATACGGTCTTGCTTCTTGCTCTTCCAAGATATCAAGAAATCTCCAAGAAACATGCGCTAACCCGTGACGGAGCGACGAGTATCAGGACATCCAGCCCAATCAAAATCACTAAATGCATTAAGCTGAATCTCAGAACCACTAGGAAAGAATAATCCATGAGTAGATGTTCCCAAGAGATATCGGATGATGTGACGGACAACCACCAAATGTAGATGGCGTGGAGCCTTCATAAATTGACTCACTTGTTGAACTACAAAAGAGATATCAGGCCAAGTAATAGTAAGATAATTTAGGCTCCCAACTAATTGCCGATACAAAGTTGGATCAGGAAGAAGATCTTCCGCACGACAGTACTTTACATTCAATTCCAATGGAGTATTTACAGAGGAAGATTCTTGAAGACCAGCCAAAGCAATCAAGTCCTGAGTATATTTCTGTTGGTTCAAGAACACACCTAAAGAATTATAATGAACTTCTAACACCAAAAAGTATGTAAGAATACCAAGATCTTTCATATGAAAAGAATCCTTAAGTTGCTTCTGGAGGCTAGTGATTAGTGAAGAATCAGTTCCTGTGATAATAATGTCATCTACATACACCAAAAGAAGAACACAACCTGCAGATGTTTTTCGAAGAAACAAAGACGAATCATATTTGCTCTGCTCAAAAGAAAATTGAAGCAAAGTAGACCGAAACTTGTCAAACCAAGCTCTTGGAGCTTGTTTTAATCCATATAAAGATCGCTTCAACTTGCACACATCTGATGTAGGTGATGAGAACAAACCAGGTGGGGGTTTCATATAAATATCTTCTTTGAGATCACTATGAAGAAAATCATTTTTGACATCCATTTGATGAAGAGGCCAATTTTGTGATGCAGCAATGTCAATAATAGTTCGCACCGTAGTCATTTTTGCAACAGGTGCAAAAGTCTCCTCATAGTTTACATCATACTCCTGTTTGTTGCCAAGGGCCACCAATCGAGCTTTGTACCGATCAAGAGTTCCATCAGAATTAAGTTTAATTGAATAAACCCATTTACATCCAATTGGACGGACATTTGGAGGACAAGGAACAATGTCCCATGTGTTATTTTCTTCAAGGGCCAAAAGTTCCTCCTCCATTGCTTTTTGCCAACATTCATGCTTGGAAGCTTGTGAGTAACCTGTTGGGATAGAGATGGTGGATAAAGTAGAAGAAAAACCATACCATTTAGGAGTTTGAGACACTCTAGTAGATCGCCGAGGAGGCTCAAGAGGAGCAGACCTTGAAGAAATCTTAGATTCTGGTTGTGGAGCAGTCTCAGGTTGCGGATCTTTTTCGGGATGGGGTAAAGTTGGACAATGTCGTTCATACACAAATCCTGGTTTGAACCTCTTTGAAGACAATGACAAATCCTCAAAAGTAGGAAGAAGAGGAGAAACAGAAGATGACTTAACATGAGTAGGAAAGAAATACTGATTCTCAAAGAAAATAACATTTCTGGAAATACAAAATTTGTTAGAGCTTGGATCATAGCAAATAAAACCTTACTGCGAAGTACTATAGCCCATAAAAGCACATTTAATAGACTGGACATAGAGTTTATTGCGTTGAAAAAGAGGCAGGTGCACAAAACAAACACAACCAAACATATGAAAACTATGATAGCTGGGATGCTTATGAAAAAGACTATAATATGGAGACTCAAGATTTAACACTTTAGATGGAAGTCTATTAATCAAATAGACAGTAGACAAAACTTCAACCTAATATTTAGATGAAACAGAGGACTCAATCAATAAAGTACGAGTGACATCTAAAAGATGACGATTTTTACGCTCAACAACCCCATTTTGTTGTGGCGTATATGGGCAAGAGCGTTGTGATACAATTCCTTTCTCAAGCAAGAAATTATTGAATTCATGAGACATATATTCTCCACCAAAATCAGATCTTAATATTTTGATGCACGTGGAAAATTGAGTCTCAACGTAAGCCAAAAATTTCTTGAATATGGAAAACACTTCAGATTCAGATTGAAGAAAATACACCCATGTAAACTGACTATAGTCATCTATAAATGTCACAAAATACTTGAAATGAGCATGAGAAATAACTGGTGAAATGCCCCAAAACATCACTATGAATGACATCAAAACACTTTGCAGCACGACTACCAAAATTAGGAAAAGGAAGAGTTTTACTTTTGCCTAATTTACAAGTAGAACAATCAAAGGAAGCAACTGAAAATTGATTTTTTATTTCCCAATAAACCAGAATTGGACAAATGAGACAACACAATAGAATTTGGATGTCCTAGACATTTATGCCAAACCTCATTCTTAGTAGTGGTAGAAGCAAAAGCTAGAACACGAGGAATAGAAAAGTGTATAGGAAACAATCTTCCAACTTTAGGCCCCTTCGCGATAATCGTCCCCGACACCTGATCCTGCACAAGGCAACCATTACGAGAAAAATTCACATCACAATTGTTATCTACCAATTGGCCAACTGAAATAAGACTAGTGGAGAGCTTTGGTGATACCAAAACATTCTTGAAAGTTTCAGTAATATCCCCAACCTTGGTAATGAGTAAATTACTACCATTGGCAACCTGAATTTGCGTTGGATCATTATACTCACGGATGTTTTTGAGTATATTAGTTGAGTTGGTCATATGATTGGAAGCGCCAGAATCAACAAGCCAAAATTTAGATATTACCTCATTACCTTGCAGCCCCAAAGCTGATAATGCTGACAAGATCATTTGTTGTACAATTTCAGGAGTAAGAACTTGTCTTACTGAAGACGAGTTATCTGTAGTTGAACCATTTATCCCAACTTGAAAAGCATTTGCCCTACTGTTTTGAGGACGTGTGAGACACTCTTTGATAATGTGTCCTTGTTGTTTACAATAATGACAGAACTTCTTGCCACAATTGTTAGCAATATGACCATATTTCTTGCAACAGTAGCATTGAGTTCTAGCCATATCCATGCCCTTTCCTTTCCCTTGAGCTGCAAATGCGACAGTGACAACATTTCCCTGATGAAAAGCATTTTGTGTGAAGAGACGCTGCTCTTCACGAAGTAATTCCCTAAAACAGACATCCAACGAGGGAGATGGATCACGGTTCATCAAGTTGGAGCGAACATTTTCAAAATCAGATCGTAATTTCATCAAACATTGATCTCACTTGCTTTGTTCATGAACTCCTTGAATGATGGAGAGAGATTCAGAAGGTATTGTAGCATAAACGATATCGGTAAATTCAGCCCATAAGTTTTGAAATCCAGAGAAATAATCTTGAACAGAGATGCCTCCTTGAGAATACATAGCAATTTCATGCTCTAACTGAAAGCGCCTTGCGCTATGGTATTGGTTGTAAACCTTTTGTAAATAATCCCACATGGCCTTTACTGTCCTGTATGGCCTGAGATTAAGAACAATAAGTGGGTCAATTGACCCTAAAATCGATGTCATCACTCGAGCATCTTTAACCTTCCATTGACCGAGCTTTGTAGGATCAGTAGAGGTAGGATCGCTTCCATCTACATGTCCCCATAATTCTTTTCCGGTGACAAATAGTTGGAATTGAAATTCTGAGGCAGAGTAATTTTTTCCTGTGAAACGAACATGGAAGGACTCAAACTAATATGACGCCATGTTCTTGCCAAGTTAAGGAAGATAGAAATGCAGTGATACAAAATAACCAGAATGACCAAGACTAAGATTCCAAGATGCCTAAAATTCCAAGATACTTAGGACTTACTGTTGACTAAAAAAAAGTAAGCAGAACCAAAACTTTCAAAAAAAAATTCTGAAAGAAACCACAGATGAAAGACACTAAGAATCAAAGCACTGAAAAAGGCTCTAATACCATGTCAATTTTGCTGAATGAGTTCTCTCAAATGGGAGTTCTTCCATTAAATAGAAAGAATTCTAATTTACATGCTTAAAAACCTGCTATATATCCCTAAATATATGCTATTCCTAATTGTAATATCTCTGAAAATATGCTACACTAATCTATGCTATCTCCTATCATCATTACACACATATTGAGAGTTATAACATAGATATGTACATATATTTAGAATCTGTCCAATCATGCTACCAAAACATTGGTTCCAAATTCTTCTTCGTCTTCCACCTCAATCTTCTCTACAAACATTGGTTACAGATTCCTTGCATGCATTAATGATATGCCCTTTTGAATTGATTATGAGCACCAAATGGGAGAACTGGAACTCCAATCTAGAACCCTGGGTAAACTGCTTTACCTATGCAAACAGAAATTAAATATTTTATTCTCTGCTGCTTCAGTTGAGCTCCACAGTCAAAGAGAAGGTTTCTGTAGTCAAAGATAAAGGGATTGAACGTGACGTTGGACCCTTACTTCCTTTTGAAGAACTATTAGATGCTGACAGCAATTTAGACTCTGGCAAGCAAGAAGACAATTCAAGGAGTAATCAATTGGAAGACTGTACTCTCCCTGACCCTCAGGCTTTGTTGCATGTGACTAGCAGGAGAAAAGGAGCCTCTAGGAAAAAAAGCTCCTCACTGGTTCACACTTTGCTTTGCTATTTCAACTTTCTTTCAAAATAGTATCATACTACTGATTGTCGTATTTTCTAATTTCTGGCAGGAAGACAATGATTTACTGGAACTTCAAAGGGAGTATGAGGAGTTGCTTTTGAAATATGAATCACACGTAACATTCTTTTTCTTTGCTTCTGTTATTTCTGATTCAATTTGATTTATTAGTTTAATCCTTGCTTTTTCTAGAAAACTGTGAGTGAGGTAAAGATTGACTATCTGACAAGGAAGCTTTTTGAGGCTGACATTCATCTGGTTGATGGTTCTGAGCAAGATGACAATTCTTTGATGCTGTTGTGTGGGAGCAAAACTTTGAGAGAAGCAGAAGCTATTTTTGTGATTAAGCAGCTCCAAGAGAAGGTGTCCTCACTTCTTTCCTTGCTCATTTTCCCGTCATCTATATAAATAAGATTACCTTGTCACTTTTCCTCTTTTTAAGTGTTTCTCGGAAATGTGGAGTTTTTGTTCAGATCACTGTGTTAGAAATGGAGAGATCCTCAAGCCAACAGAAGTTGGACTCTGTTGTTGAGATAGCAACTGAACAGACCATATCTGCAAGAGAGAAGCATGAGGAGGTAATCAGGCTTTCACATTTTATGCATTGAAAGTCGCAATTATGATGATTTATCTCCTTATATCAAGAGAGCAAACAAAGTGGTGATATATGCTTTGATCACTTCAGAATTTCTCTGCTAGTAGCATAAATGTTGTGGCTGTAAATATCTATACCAATCATTGAATTCTCACAGCCAAGCACCAAGAAAATCTGCTATTTCTACCTGATAGAATACTAATAAATAGTTCTGTTTCTCCCACTTGCATGATGAAGCACCAGTAAATATGAAACATATGGTAGTCTTCTATATATCGTAATAAGTGTTGCTTGATTAGTAATTTTCCAGTTTATAAATGAAGTAGGCATGTTGTTACTGAGTACAGCAACAACATACCCAGTGAAATTCACAAGTAGGGTTACATGGACCTTACCACTACCTCGTGGAGGTAGAGGTGCTGTTTCCGAAAGACCCTTAGCTCAACTGCAGCAAATCTGGGTACAAAGGAGACATGAAGAAATATAGCAAGTAACTAGGAAACAATGTAAAGTCTACTAGAAGGGAGCAAAAACAACAAAATAATGCGATAATCGAAACATGATAAATAACATACTAGGATAGATTATTGAAAACAATAAGAAATAGTGCTAAATATAAAAAACAAGAACTACAATAATACAATGACAAACACCAACAACTCTAAGCAAGACAAACACTAGACTACTTACTAACCTTCTATCCTAATACGTGTCCGCCACACCCACCTATCAAAGTTCATGTCTTCAGTAACCTGAAGCTGTGTCATATCCTATTTCATTACCTCTCCCCAATACTTCTTCGGCCTACCTCTGCCTCTCCTCGTGCCCTCTATAACCAACCTTTTGCACCTCCTCACTGGTGCGTCTATGCATCTCCTCTTTACATGTCCAAACCATCTCAGTCTCTCTTCCCTCATCTTGTCCACCATGGAGGCCACTCCCACCTTATCCCGAATATCCTCATTTCTAATCTTATCGCTCCTAGTATGGCCACACATCCACCTCAATATCCTCATCTTCGCAACATGCATCTTCTAGACACGAGAGTTTTTGACTGGCCAACGCTCTGGTCCATACAACAATTCGGTCTAACCACCACTCTATAGAACTTATCTTTAAGTTTTGGTGGTACCATTTTTACCACACAAGACTCCAGAGGCAAGCCTCCACTTCATCCACACCGCACCAATACGATGTGCGATATCATTGTAGATGTCCTCACTCCCCTAGATTATAGACCCAAGATACTTGAATCTGTCACTCTTGGGGATATTTCGTGTGTCAAGCCTCACTTCCACACCTACCTCATGCATCACATCACTGAATTTGCACTTCACATAATCTGTCTTGGTCCTACTCAGTTGTAACCCTTTAGTCTCCAAAGTTTGTCTCCACACCTCTAACTTAGCATTAACTCCATTACACGTCTCATCAATCAGTACTATTTCATCCGCAAATAACATACACCAAGGCAGCTCATGTTGAATGTCTCGCGTCAATACATCCATCACGAAGGCATATAGAAACGGACTAAGAACTGATCCCTGGTGTAACCCCTCATCTCCACAAGGAAGTGCTCCGAGTCTCCTCCCACCATTCTTACTGTGTTTCAGCTCCTTTGTACATGTCCTTTATGGCCCTAATGTAGGCCACCAATATACCTCTTACCTCTAGGCATCGCCACAAGACTTCCCTCGTGACTTCGTCGTAACCCTTCTCAAGGTCAATGAACACCATATATCGCTACTGAGTACTGCTTTCAAAATCTAATTAGTAATGAAGACAAAAAGCCACCTTAAGAGCTGAAATGCCAAAACATGCTAATGTTGAATCTGAAGATCCACATTTGTTTTAATTAATCAATTCTGATGCTTCCCTTTTGCCTTAGTCAGACTTTTTCATAAGTTCAATTTTATTTGTTAGATAGAGGGACAAGGGAAGGGGAAGGGGAAGGGGCAGGGGAAGAGGATAGAGAGATTTGATTCTGCACCTAATATGTAGGAGATCCCCAGTGGTACCACTAGGCTATAAGTCTCGGTGGTCGAATATAGTATTCTTAACTTAGTCCCAAGATACATCCTCAAAAACTTTTGCAGTGACTAAAATCAGAACGATGTCTCTGATGGTGATTTTTATCTATTCAATAGTTATTAGTTTAATTTATTAAATGAAGCTTTAAATGACATTTTGCTTTCCTTCTGCAATTTTGGCACAAATATGTTTCTCACTCCTCTCTTTCTTACCTCACATTTTATCATATCTGTTTCCTCTGCACGTGCCACATCTCAGAATGGGAATCAGGTTTTGGCCTTTACTTTTGCTTTCTGTGTATGTCTAGAATGTCCTGTTCCTTGCACCATATTTTATACAGTACAAGGCATAATTGCATTAGTGATCGATAAAATACATTACATTATGATGGTAATAACTTTCGAGTTAAGTGGGTACAGCATTTCTCTATTAGATAGACTCAAATGGTCCTGCTATTCAAAGAAGCCAAAGAAACTGGTGTTATTCTGCATCATTATAAACATGTTTTCAGGCCGATTCTTTGTCTACTAGGATCTCGTTTTACATTTTACATTTTACCTTTACATTTGATATCGATAATACATTTCCTTTAAGTTCTACAGTGCAATAACTTCTGTTTTAATGCTTTAGCTTTACCAAGAGCTTTTGAGTGTAAAACTTGAGGCACAAGGGGCTCGAGAACAGCTTGCTTCAATGGAATCTGCAGTAGTGCTTGTTGTAAGTTCATTTCCACTCTAATAGTGCTTGATGATATATTGTGACCGACATTCTTAGGGTTCCGCTTTAAGCATATAATACAACCATTTTCATATGCCTCCTGGGGCATTAATGGATACACTTATTTCAGGAGGACAACATGAAGTCTGAAACTGAGCTGATGAGGGAGGTTCAAGACTTGATGTCAGAATTTGAAAATTCACGAACCTTAATTGATTCATTCATTCCAGTGGTAGAGGAACTTGTCTTGTCTTTCTCTGCTATATCCAAACTAGTTCCTGTGAGTATCTCTTGTAGGCCATTGCATAACACCTTTCAGATTTGGCCATTCTTTTCATATATTTATGGTATGCATGCAATATGTTCTTTAATAACACACGATTTTATCTCTTATTCTTCTATATATTTCATTCTAGTACTATAATTTATTTTCCATGTGTTTCCACAACCTGATCTAGTTTCCCACTTTCAGGATTTAAAGTCTTCAGCACTTGACAATTCCAACCAAATAAGATCCGTAATTAGAAACCATGAGAAATTACGATCTTTCTTGAGGCAAAAGATCAATGTAGTTCAGGATGAAAAGGTATAAATTGATTGCCTTTTCTTTTCGTTCGTCTTTATAATTAGAACTTTGACAACCAAGTATTAACTCACACTTCTGCTATTTGAGTTTCTGTTGAAATTACCTTTCAACGCATGCTAATCAAATGTAGATTCTACTGGACAATCAGTCTTTTGATCTGCATAATCAGATAGAAGAACTGAAAAGAGCTATTGAAGATTCTGGAAATGCATTAACAGTAAGTTGCTTCACTTTCTCCTATATTGATCCTTTTCTATTTCTCTGGTCTTGCTGATCATGTTCTTTTCCAGGAAACCTCTGAAAAGTATGAAGCAGAAAAATCTGAACACCTTTTTCAAATTCAAAGTCTTCAAAAGGAACTGTCATGCTTATCTTCTAGTTCTTTAGGCAGAGAGAAGGAAAATATTAGAAAAGATTTGGAGAAAACAAAAGCAAAGTTGAGAGACACAGAATCCAAACTTAGGAATGCCATCCAGGAGAAGACAAAACTTGAGGTTTCATTCGAATTGTTTTGAAGGTTGATTTTCTTGTGCCGTCTAAGGCATTTCTATCTTTTCTGATGGTATCACATTGTTAGGGTGAAAGAGCTTGTGCTGAGAGGGAAATTAAACGCTTAAATGGTCAGAGGGCTATTCTTGAGCGTGACATCAATAAACGAGACTCAAACATTGGAAGAAGGCGTGATTCAGTTGTTGATAGGAGCTCTAATATGCTCGACTCCAAAAGATCCAAGAATTCCTCTGTTTGTGTCGAACATGTTGTTCAGGTAGGTATGATGTCAAACTAGTGTAAATAAGTTCAAGAAGTGTGTTTCTAAGTAACTTAAATATATACTGGAACAGTGAAAAACACTTTTTTATACATTATCTGTTGGTCAAGTTTTGAAATTAGTCTCACACATGTAGATTGAGCATAACTTATGGCACTGAAGGAAGTTAAACATCCACAACACAAACTTAGGCCATGACTGGAGTGGTTCAAGACCTTCTATAAGATCCTTTGGAACCCCTTACACAACCTATGTGGGACATGTAATAACTTAACACACTCCTGCACACATAACCCACTTTTGGTGGTTCACACATGAACTTTATGGGTGTGAGATAGGCTTACCGATTGTTGATTCTAATACCTTGTGAAGAATCTGAGTATTTTTTGTCCAAAACCTTAAGGCAATGGCGCGGTGGCCCTAGACCTTATATACAACTTCCGTAGCCCTTAGCCCCTTACTCAATCCATGGAGGAAAATCAGTAACTCCGTTATGGAAAAACAAGAAGGCGGACCAATATTTGGTGTCTTTGTACTGTAGTTTTGTTCAATAAACCATTAATTTTAGAATATTACCTCGTCGTTAATAGAACTCTTGACAAGTAAAATAGGACAAGCACAAAAATTAACAAAAGGCTGTCCAAGTCAGGGCTTGGAGTATGACATTTGTGCCTTCACTTCAATTTCATGTTTGGGCTTTTGGGGTCTGTTAATCTCAATGTAAATTCTCTTATTGTCCCAAGGATTGTTTCTAACTTACATGCAACGTAATGAAAATTTCAAATAAAAGGAGCAGATCATCATATGATAAAAGTACTTTACCACGGTCTTCTCCCAATCATCTTATGATGACAATCTCAAGATAATATCAAGCATTTTTAAGTGTTCAAATTTTATCACCAAATTAAGCATCACTAAACTCGGTATAAGCAGGCTATATTTACGGCACCCTTAAAGAAAAGAAAAACCTTATTGGCATGCATCATGAAGTCTAATCTTAGAGGATGTTCGTTTCATTCTTAGGATAATGCTCACCTAAGTTAGGTCTAGGAGTGACTATAACGTTTATTTGTTAGTACTATTTTAGACATCATTTTTGGCATTTAATGCCCTTATGTGTACTTTCTTCATCAATCTTATAAATAGTATTTCATATCCTGATGATATAAAAAGTAGATTAGTAATTGATTGTCTCTATTCCACTCAAGAGGGAAAGTTAATTATCTTTGTTGCTTAGTCTTAAGCTACGTTTCCTTTTCTGGTGTGAAGGAGGAGTATCGGAAATTGGAAGTGCTGGCATTTGAGATGGAGACAACAATTGCTTCTTTGGAAGAGGAATTAACAATTTCTCATGCAGAAAACGAAGAAGCCAATTCTAGAGCAGAAAATTTGGCATGTGAATTGCAAGCTTTATCTGACGAGTTGAATATGTCAAATACAGAACTAAGTATGCTGAAGGAAGAGGTGTCATGCCTTGTAAGTTTATATTTGTTAATTGTTCCACTGCAGTTCCCTCTTTCTCATATACTTTGATTATCATATTTGTCTGTTGAGCTTGAATCTTTTGACTATCATAAATTAGCGTTTTCTACTATTGTGTCTTCTAAAAAATAAAATATTAACTTATTTCTGTAGTCTGATTATTATTTGTTTCTCTGGCATTCCAGAGATTATGTTCGGAAGAATCTGAATCACGATGTCAGAGATTGGAAACTTCTGTCAACATTTTGGTAGAAGGAAAGGAAGATTTAGCTATGGTAATAACTGAAGTTGCTTTGGAAACATGTATTCTGAGGCTCCATTCAACTGTTTCCATTGCGTCATTTATGAGTGACTTTTTTTCTTTGCAGCAACTCACTGATGCCCTTTTGGAAATGGAGGAGGAAAAGGCCATATGGCTTGCAAGGGAGAAAGCTACAGTTGAAGCAATCAATGAAAAAGCAAAATCTTATAGTGCTGAAATTGCCAATGTATCACAGAAAATGACAGAGGTTACCTTCAGATTTACACATGATGTAGTTGAACAATTTAAGCATATTCTAGAAGCGCTGCAGTGGCTCTTTCTGATATTGAGGATCTCTTCAAAGACTCAGTGCTTGCATTCTGTTCTAGAGGGAACATAATATTGTGGAAATTGTATTTCCAAGACACCTAGTTAATTCAAAGCTTGTTCACTTTTAATCTTCCCTTTTTAAACAGATTAAGAGAATTGTTTGTGATGTCTGGTACCATAGAGCTTCCTCACTAAAAAAACACATAGCTAAATTAAAGAAATCAAAGACATCCATTGGGGTGATGAACTTAGCAAAATATGTTGCACATCTATATACATGTCAATTGTCCATGATTTACTTATTGAATCTTGATTTATCATCCTGACTTTAAACTACAGGTGACCAATGAACTTGAGAGTTGTAGAATACAGTGCAAACTCCTTGAGGAGAGTTTGGTCATCTCAGAAAATAATGCATTGGTGGACAAAAGATTCAGGTTTGACTATCCTTTGCTCCCCTATCACTCTGATGTGTTTCTAATCCATTGGTTCAAATTGGTTGTCAATAGATAAGTAAAGTAGCTAGTGACTAATCTTTTCAAATGTATTCTGTTGTCTTTTTAAAATGTATTCTGATGCAGAAAAGAGCACAACATGTATTACACTTACGCTTTCTAAAAATCTAAGTTAATTTCAAAATGAGTATAACATATTTAGCTCTAGGAAATTGGTAATTGATAAGCAAAAAGTGACTAGTAAACTGGGACAATGGGGGTGTGTCAGTGTATTTCTATAATGGTGATGTTCAGGCTAGCTTGGGCACCTAGACTATTGCACAGTGTACCTGCTCCTCCCACCAGCACTGATGCAAAGAAATCATTGCTTCTGCTGGGGTTTGAACCTGATCTCCTCGGGGTTTCATCCACTTCACTGAATGCTAATCCCCACCCTTGGGTGCTAGGACGATAGAGTTTATAATAGTTTGTTAATCTATTTCTTAAAATTTACTTGAGGTGCCTAGGTGATCAAGTGATAAACTTTGATTCTACAGCTGCTACTACCCTCATCAAAAGTTGGGTGTATTCAAGGTACCTTGAGTATTGTATTCCTTTGAACCTTTAAATTGGTCTGCCTGATGATATACAGTTATTGCCTTTTTCATTATTTTACAGTGAAGAGAAATTACTGGAGATTAATCAACTTAGACTTAGCCTGAGAGATGCCGAGGAACAATGTAGAAGATCTCAAGAGGTAATTTGTTTGTACTTTTTCAAGCATTTAGAATTTATTGAGTGCAGCATTAGTGATTCTGCCTAGAAAAGTATTCTGGGGGTAGGCTAAGCAGGATATACTTCAGTTGAATAACTATGCCCTGTATAACTCCTATCATACAAACTTCGGTGTTATTGCTTATTTGACTTAGAAAGTGAGGAAGTGCTTTTGTTCTTCAGTATTGGCTTTACCCACTCTTTCAGAAGCACTCCCGTCCAAAGAATTAATAAATGAATAAATTGGAGACAAGATAAATTGGAACATTTTTTTTGCATCGAGCTTGGTTATTTTAGAACCTCGGTGAGTTCCTGGTATAATAGTTTAAGAAATATTATAGCGTACTCGACAATCAATCAACTTTGTTTCAACCTCAAATGGGTGGTCCAAGTACAACTATACAAGTCCCTATATCCATTCTGCTCTCTCTATCAAAAAAAAAAAAAAATTTTAAAAAAAAATCCTTTTGGCTCTTTTTGGTCAATTTTCATTCCAATACTATCAATAGTTTTTCTTTAAAGTAAAATTAGGGTTCTCTTAAATAAAATATTGTTATCGTTTTTTAGTTCTAGGTAATAGATCAAGATAATTAATACGAAATGATAGCAATATCCTCATGATCAACTTCTTTCTCTTCCCTGAGGAGAAAACTCAACCGTCGACTCTGACAAGTGAGCCTGTATTATGATGAGGTAGTTGATCGTTCTATTCAAGAAAGTACACGGTGAAACCACCAAGCAATTAGACTAACATCTTTGGCAATGAGTAGTAGCCAGCAACAGCTACATGACGAATCTAAACTTGTGCTTTGATACCAATTTCATGCAGCAATTGTCACATTGCAAAATACCCCCTAGACGTGACTGACACTGGCTAGTACCATTCGTCGGGAGAACCAATTATCCATTCACTTACCAATTTATATAAGCACATAGAGCAATTACGTGCAAGTCTAACAACAACAACAACAAAAACACCATACCTAGTGGAATCTCACAAGTGGGATATGGGAAGGGTAGAGTGTACACAGACCTTATCACTACCCATGGAGGTAGATAGACTGCTTCCGAAAGACACTCATCTCAAGTACAACAAAGTAAGAAAAAGAAAATGAAAACAGTAAAGCAATCGTAGCAACTTATAAGGAAATCGTTGCAGAGCCTATAAGAAAGGAACAACAACAATAACAAAATAATGTGATAATCGAAACACAATAAACAACATAAGATGACACTGAAATTAAAAGTGCGCAAAAGCGAGGCCGAATACACTTTGCCACTTCGCATGACCTAAGGCGAGGCTCATGTCAGTGGCCCTTCTAATTTTTTTAATGTTTTTTATAAAAACATCAGTTTAAAAAAAGGGGTCCTTTTAAATTATTATAAAGAGTCTGTCCCTGTTCCCTAGACTGCAATTAAGGAAGTCATTGTCTCTAAAAGACAAAAAAAAAAAAGATGAAGAATTATAAGAAGACGAGGAATTGAAGGCTTGAAGCACAAAAAAGACAATCAAATTCTTCTTCCACTGGCAGAACAAGCAGCAAGCAAATACATGTATCTTCTTTCTCTTATTTCTTCTTACTTATTACTGATTTCAAAAATTGTTGATGCTGAACATTCAATATTTCATACTCTTTTTCATCTTTGTAGAAAATTTAAAAATAAATGGGAATATGGGACACTTGTCCTTGTTTAATGACTGATGGGTCTTAACTTTAATAATGATCAATGAAAATTTAACACCTCTAAGAGGATAATAACAAAGATAATTTTCTTAGAAGCCATATAGCCATAGTGGTGGACCCCATATATATGTAGTTGTATTTCATTATTTGGTGAGTTATAATTGCATGCAAAGTTCTTTTATATATATTTTTTTTTGTTTCAGCTTAAAAATAACAAAAAACTTGTCCATTGTCCCCTTTTTTTTTGTTCTTGTTGTGTATTATTATCTATTATTTAGAAATTATAACTGCTATATTATAACCTTCTTTTTTATCCAGAAGTAAAAATGGCAGAGGACTTGTCTAAAGGCAATAGAAGGGATCCTGGTTGGAAATATAACTAGTTGAAGGACCCTGATGAGAACAAAAAAAAGGGGACACTGGACAAGTTCTTTGTTATTTTTAAGCTGAAACAAAAAAAAAATATAAAAGAACTTTGCATGCAATTATAACTCAGCAAATAATGAAATACAACTACATATATATGGGGTCCACCACTATAGCTATATGACTTCTAAGAAAATTATCTTTGTTATTATCCTCTTACAGTTGTTAAATTTTTAGTGATCATTATTAAAGTTAAGACACCATCGGTAATTAAACAAGGACAAGTGTCCCATATTCCCATTTATTTTTAAATTTTCTACAAAGATAAAAAGGAGTATGAAATATTGAATGTTCAGCATCAACAATTTATGAAATCAGTAAGAAGAAATAAGAGAAAGAAGATACCTGTATTTGCTTGCTGCTTGTTCTGCCAGCAGAAGAAGAATCTGATTGTTTTTTTTTTCCTGCTTCAATTCCTCTTGTCTTCTTATAATTCATCTTTTTTTTTTTTTTTGGTCTAGACTCTATGACTTCCTTAATTGCAGTCTAGGGAACTGGGACAAACTCTTTATAATAATTTAAAAGGACCCCTTTTTTAAACTGATGTTTTTTTTTTAAAAAAAAATTAGAAGGGCCCACTGATATGAGCCCCGCCTTAGGTCATGCGAAGCGGCAAAGTGTCTTTGTGCCTCTCTTTTGTGCTTAGGCGCTTTTAATTTCACTGGCTGCAGTCAGGACTTTATGTGAAGGTACATGGATCACATGTGGAGACTTCAATACCAATAGAATTATGGGAGAAAGAAGAGGATGTAACATAATCTCATATATCATGTCTGACTTCTCAAGGTGGATAGAGGAGATGGAGCTACATGATCCTCATTTAAATGGTGGAAAGTTCTCCTGGTTTAGAGGCATTAATCATCCGAGTACAGCTAGACTAGACAGATTCTTGTACTCTATGGAATGGAAAGAAAAATTCAAAAACATCACGCAAATGCTACTACCTAGAGTGCTATCTGACCACTGTCCTATCTTGTTAGAAAGTGGTAACTGGGAGCAGAAAAGGTCAAACTTTAAGTTCGAGAATTGGTGGCTTAAGGTGGAGGGTTTCACCAAGTTGATTCAAAGCTGGACGAATGAATTTCTAGTGGAAGGCTGTCCTGATTATAGACTGAATATTAAACAAAGAATGCTAAAGTAGAAACTCAAGGAGTGGAGCAAATCAAAATTTGGGGAGCTTACTAGTAAGAAAAATAGCTTACTCGAGGAATTGGCAGAAATTGATTTGATACAAGAAACCAGGAATTGACTGAAGATGAAGTGATAATAAGAGCCACCATAGTAGTGAAGTTGGAAGAGTCGGCAAAAAATGAAGAATTGAAATGGAGACAAAAATCAAGGGAATTATGGTTGAAACAAGGAGATATTAACACAAGGTTTTTTCAAAGAATGGCAACAACACACAGGAAGATCAACACTATTGATAGGTTGATAGACAGAGGAGAGGTTGTAGAAGACCATGTAGAGATCAGGAACACCATGATTAATTTCTACAAAAAGCTTTACACTGAATCTGAGGAGTGGAGACCCAGTTTTGACCTTGTGGAATGTCCAACTATTTCTCAGGAAGAAAAGGATTGGATGCAAAGACCATTTACTGAATCAGAGGTCTTGCAGTGCCTAAAACTTTGTGATGGAGATAAAGCTCCAGGTTCAGATGGCTACACAATGAAATTCTTTAAATCTTGTTGGGGAATTGTAAAAGAGGATCTGATGCTGACAATTCAAAATTTCCATCAAAATGAAATTTTTGAAAAATCTTTCTATGCCACTTTCCTAGCACTGATTCCTAAAAAACCTAGAGCAGAAGTGAAAGATTTCAGGCCAATTAGCTTGATAGGAGGAGTCTATAGATCATTTCCAAACTGATTACTGAGAGGTTGAAGACAGTAATGGGGAAGCTGGTTGATGTACACCAAATGGCCTTTCTGAAAGGAAGACAAATTATGTATGCTGCACTAATTGCCAGTGAGTTAGTAGACTCCAGAGTTAAGCAAAAAACTCTTGGAATTTTATGTAAGTTAGACAGAGAAGGCCTATGATCATGTCAATTGGTCTTTTCCGCTGAAGATTTTAAAGGACATGGGATTTGGGACGAAATGGCTCAATTAGATAAAGTTCTGCATATCCACTGTTAAATTCTCCCTGACCATAAATGGAAACTCTGAAGGTTTTTTCCAATCACAAAGAGGTTTGAGACAAGGTGACCCTCTCTCACCTTTTCTTTTCTTGCTAGCCATGGAAGGCCTCAATCACATGATCAGAAAAGCAAATGTTAATGGATGGATTAAAGGTTTTAAGGCTCAGACTGGGGGGAATATGGACAATGAGGTGGGGATTACTCATTTACTATATGCAAATGATACGTTAGCTTTCTGTGAGGCTGAGGTGATACAAATTAGACACATTAGAGCAATCCTTACCATCTTTGAAGTTATATCTGGTCTGCATGTAAATTGGCAAAAAAGTTTTCTCTATTCGGATAATATGGAGTTGCTAGCTAGAAATCTTGGCTGCGAAATAGCAACCCTATGGCATGCCTTTAGGAGCACAGAATAAGGAGATAGCAGTGTGGAGTGAAGTTTTGGAGAGATGTAACAAGAAACTTGCTAGTTGGAAGAGTCAATACCTCTCCCTGGGAGGTAGGTTGACTCTAGTTAAATCAGTTCTTGATGCCTTTCCTTCTTATATGATGAGCCTATTTCCTATACCAAAGAACATTGTGAAAAAGATCAATCAACTCAGAAGGTCTTTCCTATGGAATGGAAATAAAGTGCACAAAAGTTACCATCTAGTTAAGTGGGATACTTTTACTCTTAGCAGAAAGCAAGGGGGGCTGGGAATAAAAAAGCTCAATCTTCAGAACAATTGTCTCCTTCAAAAATGATTGTGGAGATTCTGCATTGAAGATCTGTCGCTCTGGAAAAGAGTCATCACAGAGAAGTATGGACTACAAAGCCATTGGATTACTGAGGAGGCTCTTGAAACTTTTGGGTGTAGTGTGTGGAAGACTATTAGAAGATTATGGCCTCAGTTCAAAGGCAATATCTCACTAAAGGTGGGAAATGGTAGGAAAATTGATTTTTGGAATGAACATTGAATTGGGGATGAAAGCCTGAAATCACTCTTTCCTGACCTGTTTATGCTCAGCACCCAAGATAAGGCCACAATCTCACAGCTATGGAGCCCTCAGGGTTGGAATCTCAGATTCAGGAGAGCTTTCAATGATTGGGAAATTGAGAGGGTCATTAATCTGTTTCAGGTCCTCAATGCCTTCCCTGGCATCTCCACTAAACCTGACAAACCTATTTGGAGATGGCAAAGCAAAGGTGTGTTTTACAGTAAAGTCATGTTACTGGAGATACAATATTGGCCAAAACACCAGATCAGAAACTGGCCATGAAAGTTAATATGGAAGATAAAAATACCCCGGAAGATCTCATGTTTTGCTTGGTTAGTGAGCAAAAGGGCCTGATTAACACATGAAGTGCTTCAAAAGAAAGGCTGACAGATATGCTCAAGATGCTTTATGTGTGATCAAGATGCAGAAGTTAATAGTCCCTTATTCCTTCATTGCAAAGTTGCTACAAGCGTGTGGAACATGTTTCTTGGTCTTTTTGGTGTTTTCTGGGTAGTTCCAAAGTCCACTAAGGATTTACTCTACTGGAAGGAGATAGGAAGAAGGGAGTCTAATGAAGATTGGTGGGAGTTAATCCCAGCCTGCATTTGGTGGTCACTTTGGAAAGAAAGGAAGGGAAGATGCTTTGTGGATAAGAGAAACAACACCCAGAAAATTAGAATGAATTGTCTTAGTCTTTTGTACTTTTGGTGTAAACAAGATATGAAGATATGGTGGGGGATATAGAACTTTTTGCTGACTTTATAGGTAATTTGTAATTTCCCATAGGGTAGTTTGATATGCTCTAATGAGATTGTGAGTGACCTATGCTCATTATATGTTTGATGATAAGCCTTTTGTGAATATACAGTTACCTTTATCTAAAAAAAAAAAAATACAAAGAAAACCTAATGTTCAAACTTGTTTTATTGGAAACTGGTAACTTCATCCTCATTTTCAAACTTAACACTCACAAACACTGAATTAGACAAAAATGGGAAATGCCTTCCACATCTGCCAGTGAGAACTCACTAAAGTAAGTTCACATGAATGTCAATCCTATACTATGTAATCTGAACCTAATAGAAAACTTTAATCATTGATAGTAAGTTCACGTGAATGTAGGCGTACTCAAAACGAATGTTGCCACTGGAACTGTAATCATGAATTAATAAGCTTATTTACAAGATCCTACATGCTGTTGCGTTGCTGTCAGTTTCTTCACCTCCAGTAGCTGTGCATGACAAACTTATTCAGTCTGGTCCAATAGTATTTGAATTTTGGACCTCTGTTGTAGTTCACACCAGTTCAGTTGATATCCTTTTCTTGTCCATGTTTTCGGCATCACTATATGTTACTGCCATTCTGCATAACTGGTCTTTTTCCAATGAAATGGCAAATCAGATGCTCACACAGGAGAACGAGGATCTGTGCAAGGAAGTAGAAAGACTTCAGATGGAGTTAAGCATGCTTAGCAAAGAAAGAGTTGATCTATTAGCCCATAGTAGAGAATCAGAGACAGAGCCAATTCATAGAGATGACTTTCAGGTTTGCCACTTGAATGCCATGAACTGCTTATTGACGAATCTTCTCTCAGAACAAGTAAAGGAGATGTGATTTTCATTTGTCTGAGACAGATTATTAATAATGTATTTTGTTACTTAGACTTTCTCTACTATGCTCGAGGATAACACTATATTTTGGTTAGTAGCTTTCAAATTCAAATCATGAAGTCGAGCAGCTCAGTGAGAAGCTTTCAGCTTTGGAGGCTAAAATGCATAATGTAAGCAATCATACACATGGTCAATCACACACTATACTTGATTATGATGAGATGACAGGTTACCTTTTTGTTGTTATATTTGTACAAGTTATCCTCTCTTATTTCTTGGTTCTAGTATAATACTATATTGCTATATGTGATTATTGAGGTTAAGAAATGAAATAAGTGTGTACTGTGAATAAAAGCTTCTGCATCTGCTTCTATATGTTGCTCTTGCATTTGCATAATTTCTGCATAGATGAGTAGATAATCTGCTGAACATGTTTGCATCTGTAATTAAGGAATGTTTCCTTGTGTATGCATAATTACGAACACAACATATTTTCGTGATAAGTTGCACGTATAACTTCTGAAAGAGCAATCTGAGTCAAGTGGTTCATTTCAAGCTTACTAGTTTCAAAAGAGTGTATGTGATTATCTGATATGTCTGAACAGGTTGAAGTCAACCACAACAGTGATAAAGCTAAGTTGAGAATGAGACTTCGAGGGGCACAAGCAAAATTGGATGCATTTCGAGTAAGGTACCAAGAGGCGATGGATGAGATTGACTTTATGAACAAGAAATTCGAGGCGGCTTCATCAAAGCTGAAAAATCAGTTAGCTTCAAGTGGTCTTGAAATCCTCAGCCTCAAGAAGCAGCTAGCTTCTGGAAGGGGTCCTTGATTGGTTAATATATCCCTGCATATGTATAAAGTACATATCTGTTGGATGATATGAATATGAATATCTTAACTAACCATTAAAATATATACTAGAACTTGACAAGTCGTTATTCACCATTAAACCTGCCTGTAATGCATCAATACACCAAAGACGTAAAGTTCATCTACTGGTATGTCGGATTGGAAAAGCAAACTACAAATGTGAAAAACTTGTAACAACCTAATATGCTAGTGATAATGTCTGTTTTGGGTTTAGGTCCGCATGACTTTAAAACACATCATTAGTGTGTACGCCATGCTTATTTACTTAGACTCAGCATTGAGGTTTGCCCTGCCTTATCAGAATTTGCCTAAATTCAGTTAAATTCTGACCCACGGTGACAAGAGTAACTCTTATACTATTTTTAACGGGTCAAAGCGGACATCACTAAGTGATTGGGCTAATATAGTCATATTTACGAAACATTCATAGATTAATAAATAGAAAAATGAGAAAAAAATTGTATTCTTGTTTCGGGACTTTTAAATGCTAAAAAATGATTTGGGTTCAATAGAACTATGAATTTCTTTCACTAAATAATTATGGATTTTTTACAAAATTTGGACTAAAAAAATTTCAAACAAACTTTCAAGATAAACTGAAGCCCTTTGGAAGCAAGGAGGTTTCACCAAACTGGAGGAAAGTGATCCTAATGATGCATCTGTTGTCGTGAGTATTTAAATTTGCATTGTGTCAATTGATGTCAATGCATGAAATGTATAGTTTGTAAAATAGTTAAATGAAACAAGTGGCAAAATTGAATATATTAATATTGAATAGTAAATTTGAAGCAGATTGTAAAATAGTTATTGAAAAATAATGCATGTATGTGTACTTTAACAATCAAGCTTCACAACTGATTATGTATGATATAATTTAATTTTCTTCGAGAGTTTCTCTAATTGACAACCACCACGCGAGTTTTATGATGATACAACATTTTGTCCATGTTGTTAGATCTATCAAGTACCTTTCCAGGATAATCCAATCTCTAAGCCCATACTAGGAGCTTTCTGAGCAGTCGCCCGAATCAATGACACAATCCTATCTTATGTTACCGGCGCAGTTCTAGGGGTTTGGATTATCTGAGTCTTACCTAACTCAGTGCTCAATGCTACTCCCAAAAATAGGCAATGTGCTCAATAACTATAAAAAAAAAATATCCCACTTTAGGGGAAAAAATTGATAATTTGATACTCTGAGTCTATTTTCAATAAAGTTTCTTTAAACTGATCTGAACTTTATTTTAATTTAAACCTGACTATACTTTTTTGAAAAACATAAGATTATGCTTTCTTTGAAACTGAACAGTTTTCTTTAAGAAACTGTCTAAACTTTCTTTATGAAAAATATGCTTCTTGAATACAAATATATACTTTCTTGAAATAATACACTTGGGAGTCGTTTAGTGTGAGGTATTAAGTATAATAATTTCAGGATTAAAATGCAGGACTATTTTATACTGTATTTGGTTGGAGGTTAAAGGCAGTCTTGAAATTATTTATCCGTCATTTATACCTTAGTGATTTGATAAGTTATCACATATACATGATGTAATAACTTCTTCCAATATAACTTATTTCGAAATAATTAATCCCAGAATAGCTTGTTTCCAACTAAATGACCCTTACACAGTTATAACAATGTTATTGAGACATGATTTATTAGAAAGATTTCGAAAAGTAACAATCCAATTATTACAAGCTATAAGTAAACCTTAATTCAACCACAACTAATTTGAACAACAATGAACATTGTTGCACTTGCAGCCTTGGTAATTTAAAGAACTGAACTTTTCTTTTCAAAGAAGAATTAACAAATTTTGATCTGCAACTAATATTCCATAATTTTGATTAAATAAATAAATTATTTTATTGAAAATTTCTGACCACAAAAAACAAAGGTCTAACTAATTTGAACCAATGAAAACATATTGGTCTGGATATGCTCGTTTCAATATAAATTGAAATATACAAGTCAAATTGAATTTATTTTATTTTGTAGTGATGATACACTCGCTATAGCATAAAACTCATTACAATTCAACTTGAATTTATTTTACATATCTATCAAATTGAATAATTATGGACATGGTATTGACTATAGTATAAGCATGATTTTGCCACTATGATATTCTTTTAAGGTTTAATTAGGTTGGAAGTTGTATTTATCTACTGATTTGTAAAAGAATTATTTGTATGCGAAGTTGATCATTTATACGTCTGGAATTTTTTATTTTTTTATACTTGTTTACTAAGCAAATCATGGTTACCTAACAATGAAGGAAAATATAGAATTAATTGCCTAGCTACTCTGAAGTTATAATTTATTTATTTTTTTGCAACTGTGAGATACATTCTTTTTTGATAAAAAGATTATATATATATATATAGTTAAACGTATGGTTGTTATATTATCACTACTAGTACCGATTATAGATAGATTGTCAAAATGAACTAACTTATTACGTATAGAAACTTTGTAGAATTTTTGAAGGAGAAAAGGACGCAGGGACCACACATACCACAACAACACAACATTTTGATTGGTGAGATTGACCATGAACTATTTTACTCAGCCTAACTTATAGTTACAAGTTATAATAAGGCTATTGAGACATGATTTATTAGAAAGATTTCTAAATGCAACAATCCAATTATTACAAGCTATAAGTAAACCTTATTTCAACTACTACAAATTAAGGCTTAACATTTAGCCAAATTACAAGTAATAATCAAATGCTTACATTCATCTTTTAGAGTTTGTTTTTATACCAAAAAACACCTCTATCTTGAGTTTCTTCATTTTTTTCCACATAGATGCACTCATTCACATTCTTCCATATTGCTTTATAAACTGGGGTACTATCAAAATTATAGTATTCTCCAAGTATTGGCTTGATAGCTTTTGTTGCCTCCACTGCATGATAATGTGGTATTGTTGTGAATAAATGATGCAAAACATGAGTATTTGTAACGTTATGACAAACGTTATTTAGTATACCAAAGTCTCTATCTATCGTAGCTAGAGCTCCTCTTAGCCAATCCCATTCTGAAGAATCATAATGTGGGACTAATGCATGTGTGTGGTTCAAAAAAGTTAGTACCACTACTAGTATGTTCATCATTTGAAGGGGCGCTACATACATGCATACAACCCAAGCTAGCCCTTTTATCATCGCGATACGATACCACATATAAATAAATGCAATTAGACCTAAGTCTGAGAAGTATATTAGTAGCCTCTCACGATCATTATACATCGGACTATATGGATTATAGTGACTTGCAAAACGATCATAAGGTCTACCAGAGGCATTGATTGCCATGTAAGAAGGCCAACCAACCATGAGGGTGGTGGTGAACGCGATTATTCGTCCTGGTAGATTGTTGAAATATTTGGAGAACCATCGTAGTTCAGATTTAAGCCTAGGTACATAGACTTCATCATACTCAAGGGAACCCCCATTGGAGTGATGACGACGATGACTATATTTCCAAGAAAAGTAAGGCACACAAATCGAGGTGTAGAAGATAAAACCAACCGTGTCATCTATCCATTGGTAATTACTAAAGCCATGGTGCCCACATTCATGAGCAATGACCCATATTGCTGTGAAAACACTACCTAGGGAAAACCAATAAATAGGCCATGCTAGGTAATTATATGGGGATGGAAGGACATAGATGTAATTCGCGGCGATATACCCTAATACAAACACTAGTGTGATATCCCGAACAACGTAGGAGAAGGAGCGAACTAGAGATCGTTGAAAGCAGTGAGGAGGAATAGCCTTCTTGAGTTCACTAAGTATAAAAGGGGGCTTTGATAGTGGTACTTTAATCTTTTGTTCAATTTTACTCATATTACCACCACCTCCCATTTTGGTTTGTGATAAGTTGAAGGAAAAAAAAAAAAAAAAGATAAACCTTTGGTAAGAAGGGAAAATACCTTTTAGACTTGCCTCAAAGTTGGACATTACTCTCTTCTTTATAGGAAAAAAAATAATGTAGGGAGAAGCCAACAGGTAACAACCACAATTAAAATTAATTCAAAGTGAAAGTGATTTGTGTGTTATTTAAGTCTTCGTTTGAAATTTCCACACGAAGACTAAAACTAATTAATTACTTGAAAAGTGAAGGATATGTGTTTTAACGTGTAAGTAGGTGCATGAAATAAATAAATAAAAAATCATTTGTTAGCCAAATTTGACATTTCTCTAGCAAGACTTGTTCAATAGCTTGAAATGATTAATAATTACTACTCCTTATGTTTTAATTTATGTGATGTAATAGTAGTTTGATTTGGCATAGGATTTAAGAAACAAACAAAGAAAGATTTCAAAAATTTATGGTATAAAATAAGTCATAAATATTTGTGTTGTTATTAATCATTTCAAATAATGATAAAATATTCATCCTATCAATTTTGCATGTGCTCTTTGATTTTTTAAAAAGAGAAAAAACAATTTGCCAGAAAACAACAAACATACAAATGTACAATACAACGTTAGAACTGTTAGTTAGTCAATAGTCTTAGAGGAATATATTAAATATACATCATTTTTCGACTCTTTTAATACAGCATCCTATCTATCCCTCTGTTCCTAATTTATTTTTAGATTTTTTTAAGCAGAGGGTTAGGTGGGTTGAAGGAATTGGGGGGGGGGGGGGGGGGATGAAGGAATGGGTGGGGGAGTACGGTGAGAGGAAGTGGTGGAGTGGGGTAAGAAAAATATTTACATTTATTTTATAATTTTTTTTTGTGTGTGTGGGGATAGTAATACCTTAATCTTTAACTTTAACTAATACTAATAATTTATTTAATTTTTGTCACACAAACCATGATGAGAGTGTAATAAAAGAGAGATGTATTTCTCAAACTAATAAATGATAGTTTAGGTATGAAATTCACACACTCAACAGTTTAGGTACGAAATTAAAAAAAGAAGAAGATAATTTAGGTGTGTTTTTAACCCTTTATCTCAACAAATGAAGAAGAAACAAAGGAAGGATGAACATCAATCTAGACTACACATTTTCTATGATCCATTTTTATTTTTTATATTTAGTTTAAAATAGATATTTGTTCTGAAATCAAGAAGATATTAATTTATTACAAGTTAATTAGTTAAAGTTCTTGATTTTATTTTAAGACTTAAGTCATCCACGATCTTTTAAAGTTATCCCCATAATTTACTTAAATACCTCAACTAAAACTTGTATCTATTGAACACCTATACCCTTGAAATTGATACATATTTGGAGAATCCTTAGCATAGGATTCTTACGTTTCTAAGCATAAATAAATAAATAAATATATTTATAATATTATATTATATATTATAAGGATTATAATATTATATTTATAAACTTTTTCATGTGCTCTCTGATTTTTTAAAGAGAGAAAAACAATTTGCCAGAAAACAACAAACATACTAATTAAAATACAACGTTAGAACTGTTAGTTAGTCAATAGTCTTAAGAGGAATATATATATAATACAAATTAAATATCCATCATTTTTTGACTCTTTTAATACCACCATTCTTAAATTTCACTCTAAGACTAAGAACATTGAAAGTATTAGTTGGCCTGTCATTTTTATGTTGAGTATACCATCTCAAGATCAAACATAATAGACTACTTATTAGGGAAGGGGTGTACATGGCCGGGTTGATTCAGGTTTTTCAAATATCAAATCAAATCATTTATGTTGGATTTTTAAATTTATAAACCAAACCAAACCAATAAAACTTACGTTTTTTCAGATTTTTTTGGGTTTTTCAGATTTTCGGGTTTTTTTTGGATTTTTCCGGTAAAGTTTTCATACAAACATATAATTTACTTGTACTTCAAATATTTCGTTAGTCCTACCAAAATACAACTACTTAAGGTGTTTCTTAAAAAAATAACACAAAATATGATATGATTAATGACACAAAAATATCTAACAAAAATAATAATAATGAAATTGCGTAAAACAACTATTGCAAATTAACAAGTCATAATGAAAATTATCATAATTCAAAAGTACTAAATCATGCTAAAATAAGTTTAATAAGTATTAGTTATATGACTAAATATTAAAGGAAATTAAAATTAGATTATGTATTTTAATTGTCTAAACCAATGTAAAACTAAAGAACAAATATTCAATATTATTGTCATTCTTAGTGTTGAATTGGTTTTCTTTTTGCATTAGTACTAATTTGATTTTGATTTAAGCTTTATGATAATTACCAACATCTGTGGACTATAATCTTTATTTGACCATTCAGAATTCTAAGTTTCAAAGTTGAAATAACATGTTAAAAGATAAAAACTATGAAAAAGTATAAGAAATATTTAAAATTTAGAACAAAGTAAATATTTTTATGTATAAAATAAAATTTTAAAATTATATATATAATGTCGGGTTGGTTTGGTCTCGGATTGGTTTGTTTAAGTTAAAACCAAACCAATCCAAATATAGTCGCGTTTTTTTTCAATACCAAACCACTAGTCAGGTTTTTTTTTTCTGGTTTGACTCGATTTGGTTCGATTTTGTACACCCCTACTACTTATTTAGGAAATATAGAGAAGAATTAACTAAAATTATAATTTCCTGCATATTTAGAGTATATTTAAAAACAATAACATACTCAATGTAATTCTATAAGTGAACATAAGACATTAATCTTTTGTATAGAAGTAAGGTTACTTTGAAGATGAATTTCTGGTCAGTCGATTACCTTGCTGGTTAAGAGAATAATTAGGAACTTTAAGTACAGCTGATGGCGTGATCAATTTTTGTTCGAGGTTCAAGAGGAAGCAGAGGAACTACCGTCCAATGATGTTATTATGAAAGTTGATTCAAGTTCCCCGCTTGCCCAGGAAATGAGTTGCGTAGTGGTTATCAAGCGCAAGCTCCCGAAGAGAGAAGATCAATGAATGTGAAATGCGGGTTTTGGGCAAGATAGTGTGTACACACATCTTACCTTTATAAAGTAACGAAGTTATTTTCGATAGACTTTCAGCTTAAGTTAAAATAATAAAAAGTAATTTGAAAAAAGAAACAACGAAGGTGCCAAAGTTATGACATAGTAATTTTGAAAAAAAAAGAGATAAGTGTCTAAAACGCACCTAAACTATTCCTTTTTTTTAGTGTTTCATATCTAAACTATATTTGGGAGTGTAAATTTCACACATAAACTATCACTTTTTAGTTTGAGAAATAGATACAGTGGTGCATGTAATGCACTCTTTCTTTTATTTGCGAAAATCTTGTCACATGGCATTCCACATGAATAAAATATTTCATCTTGACAAAAATTAAATAACAATTAATATTAGTTAAAAACTAAAGACTAAAGTATTACTATCATCAAAAAATAAATTAAAAAATTTATTTTTTTAAATATAAATATAAAATATTTTCTCACCCACTCCACCGCCTCCTAACCCCCCCCCCCCCCACAACAATCCCCCATCCTTTTATTTTTTAAAATTCTTTTATAAAATATTTTTTAAAACTTCAGACCTCACCTCCTCCCCCACTCCTTCCAATTTTTTTTTTTTTTTTTTTTTGATATTATTTAAAATAAAATTCTGCCCCATCTCATCTAATATCCTCCGTTCCTAATTTATTTTTATTATTTACATTTTTCTCGTTTTGTGTTAAATGTGTATATATATTTTTAGGAAAATATTTTTTCTACTTTCGTACCGAATATAACAGAATAAAATTTTTAATTTTAAAAATGTTTTGCGGCAAGTAAAAAGATATTTTTCTAAAAAACCTATATATATCTAATACAAAACAAGAAAAATAAATTGGAAGCGGAGGGTTAGGTAGGGTGGGGTGGATTTTTCTAAAACAAAAATTAAAATAATATCTAAATTATTATTGAAGGGACAGGTGGGGAAGTACAGTGAGAGCAAGTGATGGAGTGGGGTAAGAAAAATATTTCCATTTATTTTATAATTTATTTTTTTGTGTGTGTATGTGGGTGGGTGGGTGGGTTGGGGGGGGGGGAGGGAATAGTAATACTTTAATCTTTAACTTCAACTATTACTAATAATTTATTTAATTTTTGTCAAGGTAAAATGTTTTGTCCATGTGGAGTGTGATGTGATAATTTTTTATTAAAATAAAAGAGAGTGTATTACACACACCATGATAAGAGTGTAGTAAAAGAGGGATGTGCGTTTCTCAAACTAATAGTAAGTAATGTTTTAGGTGTGAAACTCACATTTTTAATAGTTTATGTATGAAATTAAAAAAAAAAAAGGGATAATTAAATGTGTTTTTTACTCTTATCTCAAAAGAAAATGAAAAAGTTAAAGAAGAAAAGGAAGGGTGAACATTAATCTAGATTACACATTTTCTATGATCCATTTTATTTTTTTATATTTAGTTTAAAATAGATATTTGTTCTGAAATCAAGAAGATATTAATTTATTACAAGTCAATCAGTTAAAGTTCTTAAATTTTATTTTACTGTTCAAAATTTTACCATATGTTATTGTTATTAAGTAAGTAATATATATTTAATTACCCATTTAATTATTATTATCCTGATTGTATCCATAGATGCTTGATTACTTATGTTAAGTATATTAAATATTAATATAATAAACATGTCATAATTGAAAATATTATATTTTACGGATTTCATTTCTAGTCATAAATAAATGATAATGCGTACAATCTGATTTATGTGACTTACTTTTCTTTTTAGTCAGTCCCGAAAGAAATGACACATTTTTATATTAAATAATTATTTAACTATAAAATGTCTATTTTACCCTTAATGAAATGTTTTACAGCCACACAAATTTCTATCATTATTTTGGATCATAAGTTTTAAAAATTTTCATTTTTTTCTAAAACTTTATGCCGAATCAAACTACCTCACATAATATGAGACGGAAGAAGTATTTCATTTTGTCTTATAGTTGAGAATTTTGGGTCTATCACGAAAGGAAGTGGTATAGTTAATGAAGTTGTTCCTCTTTTGATTTGAGGTTTTGTTTGAGTTTTAAATATAAAAAAAAAAAAAAGTTAACGTGAAGTGCTTTCTTTTGAATATAGTCTGATACAACTAAATTTAAATTAATTAAGCTCTAACATGAATATTCATTATCAAATATAAATCAAATCTATATACACTAGTAAATAAATAAATCTTCTGAGACAACACATCCACTGCAAAGTTCAAATCTAATTCATTTGCAGCAGCCTTTACACATGTATTATAGAAATATAACTTTGTTTTGTTAGTCAATTTTCAAAGCATGTGGATTAGTTCAGATGGGGTGAGTCAGCCTTTGTTAACCACTCTAATTGTTAATAACAAAACTGTAATTGGCGTCGTTCTTAAAATTCATATACTTTCTCCGTAAAATATTACTTGTTTCTCTATATTTTACATACCTTTTAAAAAATCATAAACACAAAATAAACGTTACTAATTTATTCTTTTATTTTTTTCAATACACTTAATTTATATACCATATTAATTAATATCAGATTTAATAATAGAAAAAAATTAGATTTTTTCTAACATTATACTTTCAAAAGAAATTAATTTATGGATGATATTAAAAATATTAATTATATAACTATATATATTGTAAACTATTACTTTATTATACATATTTAAAACTAGCCCAAATACAAATTAGGAGCAAAAATAGAAGAAATTTCTAACAACTTTCTTAAATATTGAATAATTAATTTATTTTAAACATTAAAGAAAATTCAAAAATTTTATTATATTATGAACTAGTATAACGTATCAGCGCGATGCACAACTAATATTAACTATAATTATTATTTTTAATGTTCGAACATGTTAATTTATATCATCTTACAAAAGTTCAATTATCATATTGTTCCTGAATGAAATGTACTCCTCCTCCATCCTCTCCTACCCATAACCAATTCTATATGAATAGAGACAACAAATTGATTATCAAATAATTTTTATGTTATTATATTGTTCACTATATAAAATATTTTATTTAAGTCTTTTACTTTTTGAAGTTCTCTATAATAATCTTCTTTGTTTCAAAACTAATTTTGAAAAAATTTAAGTTAAATAATTCAGATGTTTACAAATCTAATTGCTACTATCTTGAAATAGAATGATAAAAGAATGTAATGTAGTGATATTGTACAAAGATGAAAGTTGATATTGCACAAAGTCGTCTTTCTTATTAATAGAAAGTCTACAAATTATAAACTAAAATGGTGGTTTTCTACCGTTTATATAATGCTAATCAATAAAATAGCAAGAAATTAATTATATAATGACTATGAAGAGAACACATTTAATAAGTAAAAATTTCATCTAAGCAAAAAGCTATTGGGTTAACTTTGCTCAAACTTCTTATCTTCATCCAAAATTCTTGCAACATCAAATTATATAAATAGATATCACAAAAAAATACATAAAATAATATGAACACTTATTTTAATAATATAACAATATAAAAATGCTAACAAAAGTTGTTATTAACATTTAGAAAGCTAAATTGCTCGGCTAAACTTCTCAGTAAAAGATTGTTTTTTATTTTTTATTTTTGTTATAAAAAATATCTATTTTTATATATAAAAAGATCAATGAACAGAATTAGAATGGAAAATATTACTTACCACAATTCAAATCCGTATGTAATAGCAAGAAAATCAATTATATAAATTTCTAATAAACAGAACACTTTAAATAAAAACATTTTTCATCTAAACAAAAACTATTGAGTAACCTGTTGCTCAATCTTCTTATCTTCTTCTCAATAAAAGGTAAAAAAAAAAAACAACCGACTTGATTGAATGTATTATTATTTTTCTAAAAAAACAACAAAGAAAATCAAAATAAAAAATAATACTTATTCCAATTCAAATCTGTATATAGCAGCAAAAAAAAAATAGCCTCTAACACGATCATTCGTCTACATATAAAAAATATGAAAATATCAAAACAAAATGAGTTTCTAGAAAATAAAGAGTATGAAAAATGCAGTAAATAAATTTATCAATAAAGCTAATGCGGTAAAAAAAGAAAAGAGAAGTAAGCTTAACAATATATATTATTGAAAGAATGTGTATAAGAAAGGTTAAGAAGCTAGAACTCTATTTCAACTCAATCTTCATTTAAATTCGAATTCAAAAATTGCATAATTTTTTTTTTTTTAAAAAGAAACTTTTATATTATTTTTATCATCATTAGTTTTTTTTAAATACAGTGAATATTTTTCTCATAAGATATATATCTAAATTAAAAGAAATATTTGAAATCAATGAGTTCCGCCCCCCCCCCCCCCCAACACACACACAGAGCCTCCCTCCCCTCTTATTCTCGTTTTTTTCTTCTTTTGTTCATTTGTAATTTTTTCTATTTATTATTATTAGTACTACTACTACTACTACTACTGTTATTTTTTAAAATTACTACTACTACTACAACTATTATTATTATTTATATCATAATTATTAATAACAGTATTTTATATTTTATCTTTTAATTTAGTATTTAAATCAAATATATTTTAATTTATTTTACAAATCTGAAAATGATAAGTTATGTTTATAAAATAGTAAAAGTTCATTTATAACTCTTCTACTAATGGGTTTCTATTTGTAAGCCCCGGGTTTTCCTTTTTTTTTTTTTCCTTTTGTTTGTTTGTTATTTTTTTAAAAAATATTATGAAAAGATGAAAATTAGATTACCCCCACCCTCCCCCACACGTTTTTCTCATTTATCTTCTTTCCTTTTCCTTGTTTTTTTGTTTTTTGGTTTGTTTGTTATTATTATTTTATTTTATTTTATTATTATTATTAGCAGCAGCAGTAGTAGTATTATTATTGCTACTACTACTGTTACTATTATTATACTATCGTTATTATTATTTTTATTAATATTATTCTAACAACTATTATTATTGCTATTACGTATTATTATTGATATCATTAATATTAGTAAAAGTGTTTCTATATTTGTATATTTTGATTAATATTTCAATTAAATATATTTAAAATTTTTATTTTACCATATTTTAATTAATATTTCAATTAAATATATTTAAAATTTTTATTTTACCATATCTGAAAATGATAAATAGTAAAGTTTATTTAGAATTCTTCAGTCACACGTGTTCTATTTTAATTTAATCAATTTTTTTTTTTAAAAACTAATATTTTTCCTTTTTGAAAGACTAATATTTTTTTAAATTTAATATTTACCAAGTGACTTTTAATTAGCTTGTCACTTGGCTTAATCATGTTGCAAATTACTCTCCTTTATTATATATATATATATATAACGGTAATGTTAAATGGCCGGAAAATTAGATCAGAAATTTAAAAAAATTATAATATCTTTTTTATTTTAAACTGATACTTTTTTATTTTTTAATTAAAATATATTAAAATTAAAATAATAAAAATATTTTAAAAAATAAAATAACATGCCAAATTCTGACAAAAATGGTTTTTTCATATAATAAAAACAGCCGTCTTTTCTTGAAATTCAAAGAACTAGTCAACTAGTGCATTTACTTGAAATGGTTAATAATTTGATAAAAAGCAGCAGTCTTTATTGACTTTCCCTCTATTATCTTTCCTCTTTCTTTGATTATAGTGAAGAATTTGTGTGTTAAAAGTAGCTTTCATTCGAATTCAACACTCGTGCGAAGACTTGAAAATTCAATGAAATGTTTCTACAATTATTGATGTAAGACAAAAAAAATAAAAAAAATTAGTAGTTCAATTCATTAATTATTTGAAGAAATTTCTCTGCAAGTTCAAGAATTCGAAAGTTCAAGAATTCGAGAATTCAAGAATTGAAGAAGTCAAGATCAAGTTCAAAAATGATCAAGATCAAGACCACCGGATTCAAGATCAAGTTTGAAACCCTTGAATTCAACTAGAAAGTCAAGATCAAGATAAAGTTCAAGTTCAAGATTTAGATCAAGTCCAAGTCCAAGTTCAAGTTCAAGTTCAAGATCAAGATTAAGATAAAGATCAAGAGCAAGATAAATCCCAAGTTCAAAATCAAGCTCAGGAGCCCTTGAATTTATATTTGAAAAGGCGAATTCAGAGGAATCATAGAGATTGTAACACTCGCACTTAAATCAATAAAACGATTGTCGCATAATTTTCCATTCTTGATTATTATTTTCTCGAGGTGAATTTTATTGTCTACATAAACATTAGTCATCAAATAAATGAATTTGTCATTGTAGCTTTGATTTGGAATATCCAAGGCAAGACTTGTGCATTGACATTTCAATTCATCATTCATAGTCTTTGTGATCAACTTTTATATTGGGACAGCAATGGGGCAGTGCTGGGCGGGTTGAGTTTAATACATAAAAAATTTAATTAGCCCCGCTTTATTTTGCATAACAACTTTTTTCATTTTATACCCGCCTTACCCCGTCCTGCACCCGCCCCCGCATGAATCCGCACCGCATAATTTTTTTAATATTTTATTTTTCTAGTTAAGTTTGCTACTAAAAATAAAATTTATAAAAATAAATTCATTTTTTATTAAGTTGTATTAATTTAATATATAATGACTTAAAAAATTATTTTTTAGAGGTCAATTGGAAAATATGTAAGAAATTCATTATTTTTTATTGAACAATTTTCATTATATTTTAGTAAGTATAAAGAAGTCATCTTAATAAATAATGCTCTCACTCTTATAACATGTAAAAAGTTAAAATTAAGTTTGAACCCACATAAAATCACATATACCCGCAACCTGTCTCACATTAGTTTTTAAAAAAAATCCACTTCAATTTGCTCCACATCCCTCCCGCTCCGCACAACCTTAAACCCGCCCCACCCCGCATAGCCTTAAACTCACCCGCCCCGCATCCTCCCTGCCCCATTGCCATCCCTATATGAGAATACTTTGAACAAAGGAAGGGTCAAGTGTAAAGAACTCTCAGAATGGACCAGTAGAACTTGTTCGAAACTTTTTGAACACAAATTAATAATACAAATCGATCAATAAAATACATTTCAAATCTATTGAAATAGTCTAGTTACTAATCTGGAGTTGTGTCTTAATTGAATGTTGATTTTATGATAAGTAACACATACCTCCACTGTTTATATGAGTATCACATATACCTCCCTCCTTTTATATTTATGGTAATAAAACTATCATTTAACTTAAAATGGACATATGTTGCCTCTTATGTGTTGATTTTATGTCTTTTTTTATTTTCTATAACAAAAATAACTAAATACATTTTAATTTCTCAAATCATTAATTTGATTGATATATACAATTTATGAATACCATTTAACTTCTTTAGATTATGGTAAATTAGTTGTTACTGTTATCGTTTTTTTTTTTTTTTTTAACTCGATGAACATAATATTTGACAAAGAAAAATCATATTCATGTTAAAATCACTAGCAAAACTTACTAGTGACTTGAACTCCCATCCGTTGTTTTTGTTTTTATGGATTTGGGCCTCTGTTGGGCCTCCAAACTTGCAAGTATTTGTCATAAAAATTCAACTCAAATAAGCATATGAGCAAATACATCTTCTTTTCTAGTGATATATTTCAAGGGGTTGTTTGGTAAGAGGTATTAGGAGAAATAATCCATTTATTATGTATGATATTATTTAGTACTATGTTTGGTAGAATTTTTGGGCCTAAGTATAACTAATCCATGGATTAGTTATACACCCTACATGGTATTATAGGAGGTATTACTAATACCTTCCATGTGGTGGTATTAGTAATACATTTGATTTAATACCATGAGATTATTTATGTAAAGACAAAAAAATCCCTCAAATCATTTTATTTATTTTCTTGATTTTATGTTTTATATTTGTACTAGTATATTTATTTAAATAAATTAGCTTACAAATTTTATTATTTAGAGAGAGTTGTTTGTTAATAAATAAATACAATACCTATCAATACAATATTTAAAATGTGAGTTGTTTAAAATTTACTAATTGAAAAGGCAAATATATCACCACATGACGTTTGTGATCTTAATTGAATATTTTATTTGTTGGTTTATATGTGGTTTCTAATTGTTTGTATTTTAAACAATTTATAAATTGCATACATATTAAAACACACCTTGCAATTTTTATATGTAAATACAGATGATTTATTCGATTTTACTATTTTTATTGTCTTTTCGATTTTAAAGTAGATGGTCTATCTATTTTAAATTGAAAATTAACGTTTTTAAGTGATTAATTTATTAAGATAACAATTGTTTACCCTCAAATAATTCAAGTGAGAGCAAACATGACAACAAAATTGTTCTTCTCCTAGCTAGTTAGAAGGCCATAAAAATATAATATTGTCCGGCAGTTATCTACCTTGACCGATTACATAAAATAGAAAATCTCATAAGAATGCAAGGGTATAATTGGAAAGAAGCTTTTTGTAGAATTTCAATCCAAACACAAGATGAGGTTAGATGCAATGAACCAAACACTTGATAAAAAATACACCCTGTACTACTAATCTTTGCACTACTAATCTCTGTATTACTAATCCCTGCGTTATTAATCCCTGCATTATTTATTTTTCTACCAAATGACCCCTACTTGTTTGATGAATACTTGCTTAATTTGCATAGTATTCGATTTGCATTTGGTGTAGTATTTGTTATGGAATCGAAATAACAAAATTTGAAAGAGAGAATGAATGAAAACTATTTGTATGAATTCTTGTGAGAACTAAACAGAAACAAGAAAAATATGTTATTTCCCTTAAAAATACTAAACTAAAAGAAAATTAACTATTATAAAATTAATGGAAAATTTGAACTTGAAAGGAAAGTAACATTTTAGAATATTTCTAGACTAAAAATAATAATATTAATTTTTAACAGTATTTCCTTTATCATGATATGGATTTTGTTCAATATTACAATAATGTTCATTTCTCCTAGTTGTCTAACTTTTGTGACCTGAAAATTAGTTCAATGATTGAATTTTGTACAATACTTGTCATAGCAGAAACAAAACAATTCGGTATAAACAACTCTTGTAAGGCTGTACTTGGCTTTTTATGCCACCAACTCTATGTACTCTTGGACTTTCAAAAATGATACGTATATATCATTTGTTATACTTTGAGGTTGTAACTATCCTTATCGTTATATTTTTAGGTCATATATATCCTTAGAGCAAACAGAGATACACGTGACGACATCTTAACAAGTGACCCAATTTTATTTTATCTTTTACTCAAAATTTAAAAACCCACCCAGATACCTTAAACCCACCCAGATACCTCCGGCAGAGTATCGACATCACCGGGAGGCTCATCGTAATGTGAGTCAATTTCGACATTTTACTTCATCCCAAATCGTACATATAAACATTGAGTGGCCGCCATGATTGAGTAGCATCGCCTTTTACTCTGCTTGCTTCTGACTCCCTATGAGCCCTTACTGTTTCGGAGGGTCGGCAGGGCATGGGAGCCTCAGCTCATGCATCGATTTACCGAAATAACCTCTACTCTCCCACTTTCTTCTATTCAAAAGGCGAGCAGCCCTTCCCTAAAAGGGTTCTTCTTTATATATTACATAAGCCCAAAAGTAGGTAGCCCCGAAAACCGAACTCAGCAGAGTGGGTTTTGGCTTGCCCCGTAGGGCGTAGCGTTATTCGGCGGGTATGAGAAAAGTAGAAATTCGATTGTAATTAATAGTTCAATCACTATAAAAGAAATGTGAAGATAAATAAAATACATTGTGAATCACACTAGATACTTACTACTCATCTTTTCTTTCTCTTGTTTTTTATCTTTGCCAAATGTTTTTGAAATTATGAAATGGGTTTCTATGGCATAATGAATTTTCCACCATGGATCACATGATCTGACCATTGAGAAGAGGAATAGATGATGATGGGATCGAGAAAATTGCTTCAGAATGCACTCTAAAGAAGTTAAGGATTGGGTCAGGGTTTTATTGTGTTTCATTGTTTATATATCTTAGTGTCGATGTCAAGTGACTTGTTTAGGGTCTCTCGGGATCTTATTCACCATATCACTCCTAAGGGTAGTTTGGATGAGATTTCTCTGAATTTATGAGGTTTCAGGACTTCAGTCCACGGTCCGTAAACACTTCCACGACCCATAAAACTCTTTCGTCCTATTCAAGCAATTTCCCCAAGTTTATGAAGTCTAGTCTATGGCCAGCTCTACGGTCTGTGAAAATTTATACGGACCGTAAAACCCCTCGTAAACCTTGATCCTGAAATTTCAACTTCTAAGGTCCAATCCTTGGGTGATATCTACGGCCTGTAAACACTTGTGCATAAAAGACACTTTCTGCAGACTTGAGCATTTTCTGAACTCTTTTGAATCTGATCTGGGCTAGGTATTTTTGGGGTGTTACATATAGCTAATTGTTGGAATTGAGGTACTAGAGTTAGTCCCTTAGATTATGAAGTTGTAACCTGAAACCGCTCTTTGAAGTTAGTGAGAATTGCTAGAAATCTTACACCCTGTAGGTCATGGTTTTTCTTTCTTTGAGCAAAGACGATAAAAGTTTGTGTTCTTATTATTAATTCCTATTTCAATTATAGTGTTACAAGAACTTGGTTCTTCGATCAATTAGTAGGTGATACAGGTTTCTTCAGGGCCATTTATGGATCAAGAGACCGAGCCCGAGATGAATCAAACGGCTTTGCTTGAAAAATAACCAAAGTATCCTCGACTCAGAGCGAGAAAAATGCTGATGCTCTGGATACCAAGTTGAATAAAGAGAGAGACGAAGAACAATATACATGAAGAATTGTTGTATATTTCAGTGATAAGAACAGTATGATATACATCAAATTTATACAAAGAAATGAGTCCTAATTGTCTCCTAACTGCTAGTCTAATGACAAGGGAAATCCCTGATTTTGTGACACTAAATAAGGTACAGGCAATACTACAGATTTAGTTAGTTGTCATTAGATCTAATATTGCTAAAAGCTTTAGGGACATATACAAAGAGTGTTAATTACCACTAAGAATACATATTTAGCAGCAATTAAGCTATTACTGCTAAAGATCATTTTGATGTAGTGAAAGCGTGATCTCTATCTTTTAGCAATTGAACGGAAAGTGGCTTAAGAATAGAAAAGAACTTTAGAATCGAAAGTGCTCGCCCAATAATTGTTTACCCAAACTTGCAGTACAATGACAACCTTCTGTCATTTGTTCCATGTCCTTCACAAGCCAAAACTTGGAATCAAATAATATTGCATATGGAGTTCTTTCACTCCCTTAATACAGATGGAAGCAGGTTATGGGTTTGTTCAAGTTGGCGATTAATCCCTTTGAAAATCATAACTTTCTTGAGGCTGAGAAATACAAAGATCTCGAGTTTGAGTCTCGAAAATGGAGAAATTAATGAGAGGGACCACTTCATAATTAAATTGGACCCACGCAGACTCAAAACAGATTTGTCACCTCAATGGATACCAAAAAAAATAAAAATAGATTCATCATTTGTTATTAAGAAAACCTTTTCAATTTGAATTTTCCATTTGTTATAGAGGGATTATTTTTGAACATATGTTTCTTGACTCTTAAAAAAAAAAAAAAAAGTCGTTGCATCCTTCAAAAGTAGTGCAATTTTTAAAACATACAACACGAGCGTGACAATAGTTTTAGAGAGGGAAAGCAAAATAATTTTGAATCACTGGTTGGTGAGGAAAATTGATAAGAAAGTTAAATTAGCAATGATGAAATAGGAAAGATTGTCTTTATTCTCTTTATATGATTTGGCAAAAATGATGTACATTCCCTAATTTTAAAATGAAAAAGAAAGACCATTACTGAAGTTTATTACCTAACTGTTTGAATTTGTAGTAAAGTTGATAGCTTAATTTGCAATTAAATATTTGTAGCACTAATCACTTTTCGTTTGGATCACTTCAAAATATTACTCATGAAATGGTACAAGTTATTGAAATATCCAGGTCCTTTTTGAACTTTGTAGTTGATCCCATTTCTAAAAAAAAAAAAAAAAACACAATCAACACTTCTGATTTGGCCATTAAAAAGCAAACATTTCAACTTATTTTGGGAAAAAAGTCTGATATATATCCGAATTTTGAAAAAAATTGCTGTAACAATCTCAAACTTTGGACAAGACCTATATATATTTAAAATACACTATTAAATAGTGCAGGGATAATAGATCCTACCTAAAATTTGGGATTGTTACAACAATTTTTGTCAAAGTTCGGATATATTTCGAACCCTTTTCCCACTTATTTTAGCAGATTCACACTAAACAAAGATAATATTTTAGATTTGTAGTGTTGCATGTAACATGTAGCAGTTGCCTCATTCTCTATAAAATATTCATGCTTCATATTTTATTCTTTGATACATAAACTTTAGTTTGTGATTCATCAATATAGCCGGCATGTTAGATGAACCACTACACGCTAAGGGGTTATTATAAGATCAATTGGACAAGTATTATATCTATATTGCTTGTGCTTGTAAAATAGAATCACCTCAGCCAAATTTAATGGCAGCTCTCACTAGATGTTTCTTTCTTTTCTACAAAGTGTATCCCATTTTGTTCTGTTCATGGATTCTTCAAGTGTTAAGGTTCATGATATTGGCTACTATTGTTTTTTGGAACTTTTGTAGATACGCAATCGCGTACTACAAGTACAAAGAAATGTTTAACAAGAAGAGCTCTAAATTTGTGTTTAGAAGAAATAAGCATGTTGGTTCACTTGATTGTGCAATATGCTTATCAAAATTCGAAAACGGAGAAAAGGGGAGAAAACTCGAAACTTGCAGGCATATATTCCATGAAAATTGCTTGGAGAAATGGCTAATGCAAAAGGATATAAAAGCAAGTTGTCCACTTTGTAGGAGTGTGATTATAACAGAGGAAATAGAAGAAGAGTATCGAAAACTAGAAGATGAGGGAAAAAGAGATCATAGCTATGAGAAAGAACTAACTCTTATCTTGTTATCTATCTTGAACACAGGATATTGCCATTGTAGCTTTTCTAATTGATCAAACTCAAATATTAGAATTAACACATGAAAATGTTTTAATTTATATCGAAGAACAGAAGAAAGGAATGAAAGCAGAGTTATAATTGTCATATCCCATTTTTGAACAGGTCGAAATAGTTCGTAACATAAAATGATTATTTCTCTGATTTTGAAAATTATTTAGAGGGATCACCTTTAAGGAAGATATTAGGAAGGTCGTTTTTTTTTTTTTTTTTTTTTGAGAAAAATGCAAATGTAAACTATATTTTGATTTGCTAAATCAGTGAGATTGTAGGTAAAAGCTTTGATTACTCGAGGGGAAGGTGTTAAACACTCCTCAGAGTCTATCCGTAAATGGTCCTTAAATTTAGTTTTAGATAAATGGTTAGAAATATTTTATTCATTTATTTTCTTGAAAATCGGTGATAACTAAATTTTTCATTAATTTGAAAAAAGAGTGAAAATACAAGGTATGCCATATATATGTCTATACTATGTATGAAAAAAATTTAATAACCATATATTTATTGTACAGTAAAAATAAACAAAACATAAATAAACTTGAAAGATATGCAAATTTTATATATTACAAAGGGCAAAGAAACGTAATTGAAGAAAAATAAAAAATATATTTTAAAGTGTAATTGTATTAAGTAAGAAAGAGAGAAAAAAAAAAAAATGTAACCAATTATAGTTGTGATTGAAAATAAAAAAAGTAAAAACAATAAATTATGAACCATATAAAATCTGCCCACTAAGCTAAAAAATAGGTAAAAAAATCGTAAAAAAATATGTACATTTAATAAGTTGTCATATCTGTAATTAAAATGTTAATGTTGTAAATAAAAAGAGTAGAATAATATTATGTAAATTAAAGTCTTAAATTGAATATTCTAGTAATTTTTTGATAAAAATATCATTTATAATATAAAATTTATATAAAGTATTATGGGATAAACTTGCAACGCACATTACCAGAACTATTGTAATAATAAGATGAAAACTGAAAAAACATATTAATTCTATATTAAGTTCTTAAAGCTAACCAGAAAAATAAAAGTCAATAGAATTTAGTGTAAGATGTTGAATGGATTAATAACGTACCATGAATAATATTTTGCGTTCACTTGTTATGTAATATCTTTTTAGAAAAATCCCCTTGATCCTTTTCAGAAGATTTCTTATTCCTCTTTCTTTTTCTTTTGTTCATTGAGCCTATTGAACATATAATGTGGAATTAAATACAATAAACAAGATCAACAAATTATTTAAATTCACAATTCAAGCACGCACAAAGTTGAAAAACAAGTAATATTCTAGAAACCTCAAAAGGGAAATAGTTAGATTAATATACACATAGATCATTGAAAATACATACAATATATCCTAATCATCACTATACATATACAATGTATTTTGTAAATTGAAAATGATTTGAAAAAAATTATAGATAGATATTACATATAGATCTGAGAGCGAAAATAGAGCATTTAGAATCGAGAGAAAATAGAGGAATGATTATAAGGGATGAAGAAATCATCATACTTTGGCGATGCTCATTCTCAGATAGGGATGGAATTTTCGTTCTCATATTGAGAGCTTGAGTTAATGCCTTTGGAAAAACTGATGGACGTCTCATTGTATTTAAATGAAATTGTTCACATATATTGTTACACAACAACAAAAGCAACATACCAAGTGGTATCTCAGATTAGGGTTTGAAAAGGGGATGATATACACAAACTAGGATTTTAAAATCGTAAGATGTTCACAAACTTTGACACTATCTTTTTGGGGTAGAGATATTTTCACTGATTTATACCCTCGACAAAAAAACAATTTGATATAGGAATGCAACATGGAAAAACCAAATGTTTGTCAATTTTATTAGTCTTCTAAAATTTATTGGAAATGGTCTATAAATTCATAATCAAGACATATGCTAAAATGAACCACAAATAGATAAATGAACATAAGGGCAAAAAGTGGAGAAACAAAGCAAGATTTGAATTGAATAAAACTCACCAGAACATAATTTGAGTCCTTAATTATAAGGTAATAAAATAAATTGAATGAAATGAATAAGTAAATCAACACCGTCTCAATCACATATATATGTTCCTCTTGGTTGTTGATCTCTTCTATTAATAATTTGAGTAAGTGAAGAAGTAAAATGATGTTGTAATAGAATGATATATGTACTTTCTATCGTAAAAATGTAGTATTTTAATTTTAATTTTAATTTTTTTTTTGAGTAAATACCAATAGATTTGAAGGAAATAAAATATGTCATTTTCAATACAAAATTTATATAAAGTATTTTAGGATACACGTGCAATGCATGTTACCAGAACTAGTTTAATTATATGATTAAAACTGAAAATACATATTAATTCTCTATTAATTTCATAAAGTTAAAAAGAAAAATAATAATCTACATAATGAAGTTTAAGATGTTGAATGAATGAGTTACGTACCATGAATAATTTTTCTTTTGTTTCGCTTGTTATGTAATATCTTCTTGGAAGAGTCCTTTTGGTCCTCTCAAGAAGATATCTTGTTCCTCTTGGCATCCTCTTTCTTTTTCTTTGGTGCTTCAAGCATATTAAACATATATTGTGGAATTAAATGCAAAAAGAAAGATCAACAAATTATTTGAATTCACAAATCATGCACGCACAAAGTTGAAAACAAATAAAATTCTAGAGATCACAAAAGGTAAATAGTTAGGTTAAATATACACACATGCCGTAAAAGATAAATACAATATATCCTAATCATTACTGTACATATACATTGTATTTTGAAATTGAAAATAATTTGAAAATATTATAGATAGATATTACATATAGATCTGAGAGAAAAACCACAACTTTTAGATTTGGCAGAAAAAATAGAGAAATGATCTTAAGGGATGAAGAAAGCATCATCCTTCGGCGACGCTCATTCTCAAATCGAGTTGGACATCTCGTTCTCATATTGGGAACACTAGTGAATGCCACTGGTAAAATCGATGAAAATCTCATTGTATTTAAATGAGACTATTCACAAATCATTACACAAAAGCAAAAGCAAAATATCTAGTGTTATCATAAGATAAGGGTTTGAAAAGGGTAAGATGCACACAAACTAGTGTTTGAAAACGGTAAAGATGTAGACAAACTCAGCCACTATCTTTTTGGAGTAGAGATATTTTTTTGATATATGGTACTTAACAAAAAAAATTGAAACAGGAATGCAAGAAGGAAAAATCAAACATTTGTCAGTCTTGTAGTCTTCTAAATAGAGGAATAATTATAAGGGATGAAGAAAGCATCATCCTTCAGTGATGTTCATTTTAAAAGTGAGATGGACGTCTCATTCTCATATTGGGAACAACAGTAAAATCTATGGAAGTCTCATTGTAATCAAATGAGACCGTTCATACATACCGTTACACAAAAACAAAAGCAACACACTTATGTTATCATATGAGTAAGGTTTGAAAAAGGTAAGATGTACACAAAGTAGGGTTTGAAAATTGTAAGATGAACTCAAACTTTGCCACTACCTTGATGGGGTAGAGATATTTTTTCGATATTCCCTTGACAAAAAAATTAAATTGAAACGGGATTAAAAGAAGGAATTATCAAACATTTGTCAATCTTGTTTGTCTTCTAGAATTTATTAGAAATGGTTTATATATTCAAAATTAAGACACTAGCCAAAATGTACCACAAATATATAAGAAAAAATGAACACAAGGGCGAAAAATGGAGAAATAAAATAAGATTTGATTTGAAAAAAAGTCACCATTACGTAATTCGAGTCCTTATTGTAAGAGAATAAAGGAAAAATGAATTGAATAAAATGAAGAAGTAAATCAGTATCGTCTCCATTGCGTTTATATATTTCTCTTGATTGTTGATCTCCTCTTATAAATTTGAAGTAAGTGAAGAAGCAAAATGATATCGTAATAGGAAGATATATGTACTTTCTATCGTAAAAAAAGATGATTTTTTTTAGTAAATACTCATAGATTTGAAGGGGATAAAATATATCATGTGTAATACAAAAAATATATAAAATATTTTGGAATAAACGTGCAATGTACATTCAAGAACTAATATAATAATAACATTAAAAATGAAAAGACATTAATTCTCTATTAATTTCTTCAAGTTAACAAAAATAATATTAATTTACATAATCAAGTGTAAGATGCTTAATGGATTAATTACGTACAATGAATAGTGTTTTGCTTTCACTTGTTATGTAACATCTTCTTGGAAGAGTCCTCTTGGTCCTTTCCAGAAGATCTCTTGTTCCTCTTGGCATTTTTTTTTGTGCTTCGAGCTTAATGAACATATATTGTGAAATTAAATACAAAAGCAAGATCAACTAAGTATTTAAATTCACAAATCATGCTCGCACAAAGTTGAAAAACAAATAAATTCTAGAAATCACAAAAAGAAAATAATTAGGTTAATATACACAAAGGCCGTTGAAGATACCTAAATTATATGCTAATCATATCTATACATATACACTGTATATCATAGATTGAAAATGATTTAAAAGAATCAAAGATAGATATTACATATAGATCTGAGACAAAAAAAACAGAGATTTTAGATTTGGAAGAAAACATAAGAATTATTATAAAGGATGAAGAAAGCATCATCCTTCGGCAAAACTAATTCTCAGATCGGGATGTAAGTTTCATTCCGAGATTAGGAATTTGAAATAATGCCTTTGAAAAAACCAATGAAAGTCTCATTGTATTTAAATGAGAGTATTAATAGATATCGATACAAAACAACACAAGCAATATAATCAATGATATCCCACAAGAAGGGTTTAAAAAGGCTAAGATGCACACAAACTAGGATTTAAAAATGGTAAGATGCATACAAACTATGCCACTACCACACACGCGTGCGCGCACACACATATATAATATACCCTTGACAAAAAAATTTAATTTGAAATTAAACATGAACGCAAGAAGGAAAAATCAAACATTTGTCAATCTTGTAGTCTTCTAAAATTTATTAGAAATATTCTATAAATTCAAAATCAAGAAACTTTCTAAATGAACTATAAATATATAAATGAACACAAGGGCAAAATATGGATAGACAAAAAAAGGATTTGAATTGAATCAAACTCACTATCACGTAATTCAGGTTCTTCACTCTAAGGGAAGAAAAGGCAAAAAGGAATTGAATGAAACGAAGAAGTAAATTAGTATCATCTCAATCAGTTTTATTTGTTCCTTTTCGTTTTTGATTTATTCCCTTAAAAATTTAAAGTAAGTGAAGAAGCAAAATTATATGTGATAGGAAGATATATGTATTTTCTATCGTAAAAATGATGTTTTTTCTTAATTATTTTTTTAGTAAATGGAAATAGATTTGAAGGGAATAAAAATATCATTTACAATATAAAATTTATATAAAGTATTATGGGATAAACTTGCAACGCACATTGCCAGAATTATTGTAATAATACTATCAAAATTGAAAAGACATTAATTCTATATTAATTTCTTAAAGTTAACCAGAAAAATAAAATCAATAGAATCTAGTGTAAGATGTTGAATGGATTAATTACGTACCATGGATAGTTTTTTGCTGTCACAACCCAAAAATGGACGTGAAGGCACTCGTCTTATCCCACCAAGACAAGTTAGCCTAAAACCCAACCAATACGATAAATGCGGAAAACAAAGTCAACTTAATTTAACCCCCAAAACTTAGTTTTCACATGTACAAAGCTCTAATGTGTTATAATAAAATTGAAAGAAAATACAAGTCCAATGACCTTGTTTCTAGAATAGAACAAAATCATAAATAAGGAGAAAGGTCTGTTGAGATGACAAGCAACTAGCTCACAAATCTCCACAAGAAGCCTCAGAAAAGAAGAGAGTATAAAGTATCACGAAGATCCGGGCTCGTAACCTACAAAAATGTAGAAGCAAGGGGTGAGTACCAAACCACATGGTACTCAGCAAGTAAACTTCTAAATACAAACTAAGGGAATAGAATACGGGTATTCCTTACACCCCAACCGAACCTCCACAATTATAACCTGCATAAAACCAGCCCAACCTAATAGTTCACAATTTACATAGCACACAGCTCCACAACAACACTCTAACAATTACATATCCTCAACAACAAGCTCAATATTCATCAATCACAACATCCATAGAAAGGCACTCACAAGAGCAAAAAAACACAATATCAAGTTCACTAATGATAAATATGTGCAATGCAATGTCAAGTATAGTGATGCACGTCTGACCTAGTGATACACACCCGCTGTTTAAAGCCATGGAGGACATATCTGTCCATGCATCCGTCCCGACGTGCGACACGACCCTCGATATATAGTATCCGTTGTGGCGTGCGACACATCCCTCGATAATAGTATCCGTCGTGGTGTGCGACACGTCCCTCAAAATATAGTATTCATCGCGGCGTGCGACACGTCCCTCGAAATAGTACATCCTCTTTCATTTCTTATTCTTTCTCAATTCACATAACATTTGTCACAACCATGTCTCAGAATCAATGCAAATGACATGTTCACATAAATAATGAGGAGATGACCATTTTCATAATAATGCACAATTCACAACAACACAATCGTGATATAACATCAACAATGAGTCAGTAAGCCTTTCAAATCATTCTCAACACATCACACACCAATAATTAATCACATTGCATTTTATCACCCATTTTTCATCATTAGAATTATTCAATATGGACAAGTCAACCCATCACCAAGTCCCATTACTACCCAACACATACCGCAAGGAAATACACGATTCTATACACTTAACAAGGGTTTAGAAATCCATTTTCCTCAAACAGTCGAACAATTACTCTAGGACTTGAGCCTTCCCCTTTCGTTAGGCTTCCAAATCAATGCAATCTATTCAAATAAATAATTACAATAAGTTTTCGAAACTAACAACACCCATATCACTATATGTCTACCATAGACCCAAAAATCATAGAGCATGAATCTATTATCAAGTTCTTAACTTTTGATGTCAATTAACATGTCAACTCTTTCAACTTTTCTCCAATTTTAAAGCCTAGGGTTGAGTTCCAATTCCTTAAAATAGCATAAATCTAATGGTATTCATATATTATAATACACATAATATTTAATTACTTATGTCAATATATCAAAACTTGAACTATAATGTGATAATATAAGAAAACAATCTGAATTCAGTCAAGTTATACGAAAACAATACTTAATCTTCAAACAAGGACCACGCAGTACCTTATTTCACTGTTACCATTTCTTTTCCATAACCAACTAAAAACCATGTTCGTCCTCGAACATAAAGAAGAGGAAAGAAGGAAAACCGACATTACCAAAAGCCCGAGGTGTAACACTCCAGAATTTTTTTTGAACTGAGACTCGAACCATCCTTCGTTGTGAATAGGATTTTACCGAGGAAATTAAAATTTATTGAGTGTTAAGGTCACTAGATGTAGCACCTTGAGTTCCAAGAAGAACTAAAGAGAGTTCATTCAAGTCATTCCTAAGTTCTTTTAAGTTTTGGGTCAACTTCAAACGACTATAACTCTCAGTACAAGATGATTTAGTGGGCTACAAGGTATCCAATGAAATGTCTTTGAATTATATCTCCAACGCCACTGATTTTGCTAAGTTTTGAGGTCGGATGAGTGAGATATGTCCTTGAAGTCAGGCTGTCCAAATAAGGAAAGTTGCCAGAAAATAGTAATGGATATTTTGGTCTTTTCCTTACCCAATCAAATTTAATTCATTTTTCATAAGGTTTTAAGGGTCTAATCCTATTAGGTTCAGTTTTATAATCCTAATATACGCCTAGGGTTTTAGTTGAGAGTTCAAGAAGAGAAAAGAAGAGAAAAGAGGAGAAAAGAGGAAAAGATCAAGGCGTTTGTCGAAGTTCTTGAGTTTTCCTGCATATTTTCGCCATGGATTTAATCCCTAAGAGGTTTGTAAGATTCCATAGTGTTGGGTTTGTTCACCCACATGCCAATCATGTTATTTTCAGCGCAATTTCATTCTTGAAGTTGAAAGATTAGAGTTCTTGATGAGGTTTTGATAAGTGTTCTTGAAGTTCATTCTAAATATTGTTTTGTTGGGGTTTCGATAATTTCATGAGATGAAAGTGAGTGTTTTGAGGGCTGTATTGAGTATATTATAGTGTACTTATGTTAAGTAATCGAATCCAAGTGATTGGGGAAGAAACCGTTCGATTCTAGGCGAGTTAGGGTGAGAAAACGAGCAAAGAAATTCGTAGGGTTTTCTGGGTTAGGGCCTGGTGCGATGCGCCCCAAATCCTCTTCTGTAGTTTAGGGGCTGGCTCCCTGTGCCACTCAGTGTGCTAGGGTCGCCTGCCCCGTCCAGTTTGTAGTCGGTTGCTCCGTTTGAGTTCTTGTAAAGTGTACCTTCACTCCCTTTTGATTCTAAACACTCTAAACTACTTCTAAACACCTAGAAATCATTCATAACATGAATCATAACCCTTGAATCCATAATTCAAATTCAAGGCAGAGTTAAGAGGTAAGTCTGAGAGATCTTTCGAACATTTTGAGAAAGTCCCTTTGAGTCTTTTTGAGGAGTCTTCTACAATTTCTAATAACTTGTTTCAAGACTCGAGCAAGTAAGTATGAGAGTTAGAAGGATTTATTCATGAGTCTGCTTTATCATCACGAGATCCTTCACATAATGAACCATAACTCTTGAATTCATAATTCACATTCAAGAGAGAGTTAAGAGTAGAGTTCAAGAAAACCTTTGAGTTCAATTGTGAATCCTTTGAGATCAACTATCGATTTGAACTAAGTTTTGAGAAAGTAAGTATGAGAATGGGAAGAGTTGTATACCTGAGTTCCATATTGCTATTTAGACCCTTGAGTCGAGTCGTTCATGCCCATAAATTCTGCATGAACTCCATCAGTTGAGTATCTTTGAGAGGAGTAGTATCTTCAAGTTCTAAGTCTTGAGTATTGAGTTCATAACCCTTTTGAGATGGGACTATTACATGTTACCCATGAAGTCCTTGAGTTGAGTAGTTCATGCCCATAACTCATGAACCCTATAAGTCGAGCAACCTTGAGATGAGAAGTATCTTTAAGTCCTTGAGTTGAGTAGTTCATGCTCATAATTCCGCATGAACCCTCTGAGTTGAGTGTTCTTGAAATGAGTAGTATCATTGAAGTTCTTGAGTTCCAAGTATTGAGTTCTATCTACGATTATTGAAAACCTTGAATTGAATCGCTCATGTCCATAATTCGGCATGAACTCTATTTTAAAAAGTCTTTTACAAATGCTTTAAACTTTTTTTAAGACTTGAGTTTTGAGTTGAGTAAAGAATAAAAAGTGAAGTTCATTTCTTCAAAAGAGTATATGGGGACTATGTATTCTCAAAGAGTAATTGCTTTCATATTTAAGCAAGAGAGAAAACACTGATTTCCTAGAGAGCCTTTGGACTAGTTTTTGAGCAATTATCTCAAACCACAGAAAGATTTATGTTTTTAAAAATATGAGCTAGTTATATTTTTGGAGTAGTATTGAGCACCGATATGGGGGAGAGTTCAGACAACTCACGGCCCCCATAAACCGTGTATCCAGCATGGGTAGAAAAGTGAAACACCCTGGAAAATTTTTGAGCTAAGACTCGAACCATCCTTCGTAGTGAATAAGTTTTTACCAAGGAATTTAAATTTTTCTTAAGTGTTAAGGTCACTAGATGTAGCACCTTGAGTTCCAAGAAGAACTAGAGAGAATTCTTTGAAGTCATTCCTAAGTTCCTTTAAGTTTTGGGTCAAAATTGAAACGACCATAACTCTCAGTTCCGCCGAGTTTTCTAAGTTTTGATTTTGGATGAGTGAGATATGCCCTTTTGAAGTCAGGCTGTCCAAATAAGGAAAGCTACCCGAAAATAGTAAGGGGTATTTTGGTCTTTTCCTTACCCAATCAGATTTAATTCATTTTTAGTAATGTTTTAGGGGTCTAATCCTATTAGGTTCAGTTTTATAATCCTAATATACACCTAGGGTTTTAGTTGAGAGTTCAAGAAAAGAACAAAGGAGAAAAGAGGAGAGGATCAAAGCGTTCGTCGAGATTCTTGCATTTTGTTGCGGATTTTCGCCATGGGTTTAATCCTTAAGAGGTATGTAAGCTTCCATAGTGTTGGGTTTTTTCACCCACACACCAATCATGTTATCTTCAGCGCAATTTCATTCTTAAAGTTGAAAGATTAGAGTTCTTGATGAGATCTTGATAGGTGTTCTTGAAGTTCATTCTAAATCTTGTTTTGTTTGGGTTTTGATGATTTCTTAAGATTAAAGTGAGTGCTTTGAGGGCTTTATTGAGTATATTAGAGTGTACTTATGTTAAGTAATCGAATCCGAGTGATTGGGGAAGAAACCGTTCGATTCGAGGCGAGTTACGGTGAGAAAACGAGCAAGGAAATTTGTCGGGACTTCTGGGTTGGGGCCTGGCATGTTGCGCCAGCCAGAACACCCCAAATTATGCTCTTAAGTTTAGAGGCTGGCACCGCACACCACTCGAAGAGCCAGGGTTGCCTGCTCCATCCAGTTTGCAATCGGTTGCTCCGTTTGAGTTCTTTTGAAGGGTACCTTCTCTCCTTTTCGATTATAAATACTCTAAGCTACTTCTAAACACCTAGAAATAATTCATAAAATGATCATAACTTTGAATTCATAATTCAAATTTAAGGTAGAGTTAAGGGTTAAGTTTTGAGAATTCTTTCGAATATTCTAAGAAAGTCCATTTGAGTCCTTACGAGGAGCCTTCTACAACTTTTAGTAACTTGTTTCAAGACTCGAGCAAGTGAGTATGAGCATGAAGAGAATGTATTCATGAGTCTAGTTTTCATCATGAGATCCTCCATATCATGAACCAAAACTCTTGAATTCATAATTCACATTCAAGAGGAGCTAAGAGTAGAGTTCAACAAAGCCTTTGAGTTTCATTGTGAATCCTTTGAGATCCATCACTGATTTGAACTAAGTTTTGAGGAAGTAAGTAATGGAATGAGAAGAGTAGTATACATGAGTTCCATGTAGTTATGTAGAACTTCGAGTCGAGTCGTTCATGCCCATAAATTCCGCATGGACTCCATAAATTGAGTATCATTAAGAGGAGTAGTATCTTCAAGTTCTAAGTCTTGAGTATTGAGTTCCTAATCCCCTTTGATATTATACTTATAATCATGGGACTATTACATGTTACCCATGAAGTCCTTGAGTTGAATTGTTCATGCCCATAATTCCGCATGAACCCTCTGTGTTGAGCATTCTTGAAATGCGTAGTATCATTGAAGTTCTTGAGTTCCAAGTATTGAGTTCTATCTATGGTTATTGAAAACCTTGCATTGAGTCGTTTACGACCATAATTCGGCATGAACCATTTTTGAAGAAGTCTTTTACAAATGTTTTAACTTTGTTTTAAGACTTAAGCTTTGAGTTGAGTAAAGAGTAAGAGTAAAGTTCATTTCTTCAAAGATTATACGGGAACTAAGTATTCCCAAGAGTTAAAATGTTTTCACATTTGAGCAAGAAAGGAAACACCGATTTCCAAGAGAGCTTTTAAGCTAAGTTTTGAGTAATTATCTCAAACCAAAGAAAGAGTTTTGTTTTTAAAAACATATGAGCTGAGTATATTTAGGGAGTGTATTGAGCACTAACATGGGGATGCGAGTTCATAATAACTCAAGTCTCCATAAACCATGTAGCCATCATGGTAGAAAAGGATCATACTTTTTAGATGATTCCTTCGTGCTTTTCAGCATAGACTAGTGGATCCACTTAGTTAAGGTGTTCTATATGCGACAATGTATAGGACAGTTCTAGCAGCGTGGGCAAGACGCTGTATCATCACTTAGGCTCATAGTGGTGGTTGTCAGTTAGAGAAACTCCCACAGTATTATATTACTTTGTATGTAATTGAATTGCTATTGTAGTTTCTTTAATACATTGAGTTGTCACCTACTATTTTAAATGCTTTGTATAAACTGCACTATTATTATTGTTTTACCTGGCCTTGAGTTGAGTATCTTGAGTTAAGTATCTTGAGTTGGTCTGTGCTTCATTGTGTCGAGTACCTTATTGTTGAGTTTCACTGAGTTGAGAACCTTATCACTGAGTCGAGTATCTTATCCTTGAGTACTTCTGAGTTGAGTAAATTTGAGTAGTTTTGAGTATCCTTGAGTATTTCTTGAGTTGAGTAGGTTTGAAAAGAGGTAAGTATGCTTCCTTTTTATCAATTTCAAGCTTATGTTTATGCTTTAGAATTCCCCTTACATGCTCGTACATTTCATGTACTAAGCCATTTGGCCTGCATCCTTTCATGATGCAGATTAAGGTATGCAGGATCATCAACATGAGCTTCGTTGATACCACATGGAGTTCGAGTTAGCTATGGTGAGCCTCCTCACTTCCGTAGGATTTCATTTACTTTTTAGTTTTGTCAGGATGTCGTGGGTTTTGTTCCAACTTCCATCTTTGTCATTTAGAGGCTTCACAGATAGACAATAGAGTTTCATAATGTCTGTTCATTTATCTTACTAAATATTTTAAAGACTTAGGTTGCCTATTTTATGGCGAGTTGAATATATTATTTTTATTCTGGGTTGTTTATTTGAGTTAAAGATTTGAAAAGTTGAGTTTCTTGAATTTTATTCAGTTTTTTTAGCTTTGTATGCTTAAGTTAGTCTTCCATTTGTAGTCAGCCAGGATAAGGGTTCACTTGGGGACCAGTAATGGTTCTCGAGTGTCGGCCACGTCTAGGGTGTAGGATCGGGTCGTGACAAAAGGGTCATACTTTTTAGATGCTTCCTTAGTGCTTTTTAGCATAGACTAGTGGATCCCCTTAGTAGTTAGGTTCTATACCCCGACAAGGTATAGAATGACCCTAGCAGCGTGAGGAAAAACGATGTATCATCACCTAGCTCACAGTGATGATTGTCGATTAGAGAACCTCCCACAGTTATATATTGTATTCTTATATACAAATAGCTTACCTTATATTTTCATATACAAGCATATTTTATCTTGTATCCTTGCATACAAACAAAGTTATTTTGTATTTTTCAATACATTGAGTTGCTTTCTACTATTTTAAAAGCTTTTCATATATTGCATATGTATTGTTGCTATATATTGAGTTGAGTATCCAGAGTTGAGTACCCAGAGTCGAGTATCTTATTGTTGAGATTGAGCCTCATTTTACTGAGTTGAATATCTTATAATTGTGTTGAGCCTTATTTTACTGAGTTGAATATCTTATCATTAAGTTGAGCCCTATTTTCTCTGAGTTGAGTTGAACTATGTTTCTTTGAGTTGAGTGAGTTGGGAAGAGGTAAGTATGTTTCTATTCCACCAGTTCAAGCTTATGTTATGCTTTAAAATTCCCTTTACATGCTCGTACATTCGATGTACTGAGCCATTTAGCCTATATTATTTCATGATGCATATACAAGTATTCGGGATCATCAACAGGAGCTTCGTTGATACCATGTGAAGTTCAAGTTAGCTATGGTGAGCCTCCTTGCTTCTGGAGGATTTCATTTACATTTTAGTTATATCAGTTGTCAGGATGTCGTGGGTCTTGTCCTGACTTCCATCTTTGTCATTTAGAGGCTTCATAGATAGACAATAGAGTTTCAGAATGTCAATTCATTTATTTTGATAAATGTTTTAAAGACTTAAGTTGCCTATTTTATGGTGAGTTGAATATATTATTTTTTTCAGAGTTAATCTTTTGAGTTAAAACATTGTATTTGAGTTGATGAATTTTATTCAGCTTTTAAGCTTTGTATGCTTGAGTTAGTCTTCTGCTTGTAGTCAGCTAGGATGAGGGTTCACTTGGGGATGAGCAGTGGTTCTTGAGTGCCGGCCCTGTCCAGGGTGTAGGCTTGGGTCGTGACATGAGGTATAATTTCTAGAGTCAATGTTTATCTTTCCAAGTGAGTTCAAGAGCAACTACTAAGAACTGGACTTTTGAATCAAACTTTGGAAGATTTATAAATCAAGAGTGATTATCAAGCCACTAACTAATTCATGAGCTCAATCTAAACTCAACCCCATTGGACCTTAACACAACCATCATGATGAATCTTTTCTCCCATTACCAAGACAACCTTCTGAATCAATACTAACTACAATCAGAAGATAGCCTGAATTAACCACCCGACAATTATAATGCACAAATCATCACTCATCATATCAAGATTCCTTTCTCACAATACAATCTTTCCACGAACTTAAGTTATAAAAATGTAATCTTTAGACATTGGTTACTCATCAAGAGAGGATCAAACTTATTTAACCCAAAGAAGAACAAGATCAAGTAAACACCCAACAAACAGTACATGTAACACCCCGTATGCTAGAAAGACCAACTTGCAGAAATAAGAAGTTGCAGGTGCCACCGACGGGCACCACCCACGGACTGTAGGGTGACCCAAAGACCGTAGGTGGGGGTTCGTGGATAGCCACCTACAACCCTCCCTTGAAGCTCAAACATAATTTGTCTAGGGGTCGACCCACGGCCGGACCTACGGACCATAGGTCAGACCATGAACCGTGGTCCTAGTCCATGGATCGAGATCCTAAGACCTCAGTCTCTGAAAGACAACAATGGTTGACACGATGGACCGTGGGTCAGTCCGTCGGTTGGCCCCAACAGCTTTTAAGTCAGGGGTCATTTGGTCTTTTCCCTATGTTTTGGACCCCTAAACTACATCGTTTAACCCCTAAACTACGTCGTTTTAGTCAGTTTTAGCCTAGTAAATTAATTAGAACTTACCCTAGGCAACTCATTCTCCAAAAATTCATCAACTTAGAAGAAAAGAGGAGAAAGAGGCGACTCAAACCCCTCTAAGAACGCAACAAGGTTTTCTTTAGTTCCAGCCTCGAAGTCAAAAGATTTCTCCGTGAATTTCGTCACCAGGCATGTGGGACTTCACTAGTGGGTTCCTTTCACCAATAAGGCCCCTAGAATTCAGTCAGATTCTTGATTCCCTCCATGTTATCTAGACCTAGGATTTCTAGAATTTCAGCAAAATACCATAAGTTAGTTATTGTAATGTTCTAATTAGATTATCATGTATTAGTATTGTTTTTGCATAGAATCTTGCATAAACTCAGAACCCTAGTTATGTAGTTCTTTTAGTTCCTAAATTACATGAGCTAGGACAGATAAACAAATATACATGCCTCAGTTTTTGAATGTTTCATTATTAGAAGAAAATGTTACATTTTTAGATTTGCATGTCAGATTATTTAGCTATCCAGTTTACTTTAGTTATGTTATAGTTTACACTTATTCAGTTGGGAGTAGACTTCAAACCGAGTTGGACTAGGGTCAGTCACCCTCAAGTCCCAGAACTATGTGCCCCCGTAGGTTGTAAGTCCCCTTTGTGGGAATCAGTTTAGTGATCACGCCGGTCATGCCTCTATACCTTTGGAAGGGTATATTGGGTCCTCTCGATGGGGCATATACATCAGACTCCATCTTTAGCTCATATGGTTTTATGTCGGTTATTAGTAGCTCCCACAATCAGATTCTATTGCATTGACCAGGTCATTAGTTACAGTTCAGTATTCAGTTTCAGCATGTTAAAAACTTGGTCATTGCATTCAGTTAGTTCATGTTCAATATTTTTAGTATAGTATCATGTTAATCTTATATCATTGCTCAGTTATATGCTTTGTTCAATTATGTATATTGTTCATCTTTATTTGATCCTGCATGCTCAATACCTTTCAAGTACTGACGCATACTCTGTGCTACATCTACTCGTGATGTAGGTTCAGGTCCTCAGCATTCAGATCACGCATAGATCGGTTCTCGATCTCCAGTTTAGCAACATCAGTGGTGAGTCCTCATTCTTCGAGGACGATTGACATGATTACCTTTTGTTATGACCCATGGGTACCCCTAGATGTAACATGGTGTACTCGACCCTGAAGGGGTCACATACAAGCCCTTAGCATATCATAAACATAAGTAATAGAAATGATGCAGAATTAAAACTTTTTACAATTGAAGTCTTTTCATAAAACCAAATGGAAGTCTAGACATTGTCTCAATAACAATCTAATACAATCGAGAATCAATAAGGGTCACAACCCTTTACAACATAGTCTCAAAAGGAAAAGTGGATGAAAGTAGAAATGAACAACTTCCATCCTCGAATCATGAGGACTCACCAAAAGTATGGAGAGAATCAATCCAAGCTTTGCATAAGGAGAGAAGTACACCTCAACGACCGGGACCTACACTTACAGAAAAATGTATAAAATATGGGTTAGCCCAAAATTGCACCAAGTATGGTAGCCATGCATAAAATCCTTGAAAACATGCTAAAAAGGGACATTTAGTTGAAACCATGCATTTTATCAAGTTTAAGAGTCATCATGCACATTTGTGAAGCAACATAAGTCAAACCATCTCATACGCAACCCTAAGCTATACTTGAACAATGCATAGATAGGATTCCATAATCCTATCTAATGCTAAGTACCACTTTTAGGTCACCAATATCCTTCATATCATACCTTGACCCCATCCATAGCCAACACTCATAGATAAGGAAACATTCATGTTCATAGATTGTAGGAAGTAAGGTCACCCTTAGCAACAATCCATATCATACATGCATAAATTCATATATCTTCATAGCATAAGAAAACCACACCATAACCCCTTTCCAAGCCTACTTGTGCAATGCATAAGTGAAGTCCCATACCCACACTCAGACTAAGTAGGACTCTTTGAGAATTCATAAGTATAGTTCATGTTCATGTTCTTGTCATATTCATATTCTTGTCATGTAGGGATATAGCCTTAACCAACATAGACCATGTGAGCTACATGGAAACCATGTCCCACACCAAAAAGAGATGTCCTACTTGCCTAAGGTAGAAGTAAATGTATTAGCTTTTAGGTGGATCCACTAGCTAAAGACGTATGTGGGCACATAGTTATGGGATAGGGAGATTGCTACTAGAAACCCTGACTAACTGACGTAAGAGGTTTCCATCTCATGAGATAAATATTTTGGGAACTCGGACTAACTGGCGTAAAGGAACCCATTGGGAAGCTGGACTAACTCGGTGCTAAGCATAATTCCCTTAAATATTCATGTTAAGTCTTAACTTAGGTTCATGTTCATGAAAGAATGCCCTAGCACTCAAACCAACATGGTATCATGATAGCTCATAGATTCACTAGGTGAAAATAGCCTTTCAACCTTTAGAATCATTAATATGTGAGTAAACCTTTCACATCATGTTCATAGTGTGTTCATGAGAATAGCCTTTCAATCAACACAACAACATTATCATAGTCATAGTTAATTCATGCATAATAATGTGTAAGGGTATAGTGGAGAATGGCCTTTCAATCAATACCACAATTACACCATAATCATAGAATCTTCATTCTCAACATAAATCTTGAAGCACATGCATAATTCTCACATTCATGTACAATTCTCATAATTCACCCTTCAAGGATCATGAATCACATTCAACCCAACATCTAGAATTTCTACATTAGATATGGGTAATAACATAATTCAATAAATTCAGTTAATCTAAACAAAACCCATTTACATGCTTCTAAAATCAATCAACCCACATTAAGATCACAATATAGCAATATGGGGAATCCATGGGTTCTTGGGGGAATTTCACCATAATTCAACCATAAATCATCAATTCAATCATAACCCAACATAATTCATCCATGGAAAACATTTTTAAAGAGAACCCATGTTATTCGAACAAAACCCTAACTTTTGGGGAAATTGTAAGATTTGAAATCAAGTTTTGAAGGGGCTCCATGGGTGAAATCTACCCATGGATGAAAACTACCATACCTTGATAAAGAATCTTCAAAGAATTTGATGAAAAACCCTTGATTTCTTCCAGCCCAAGCTTCAATTTTACTCTTCTTCTTCTTCTTCTTCTTCTTCTTCTTCTTCTTGGGGTTTTAGAGAGAGAAATATTGTGAGAAAGATGAACTTTTGATTTTGATGTGGGTGTTTGTGAAAATGATTTAGTTTGGGTGTTTATTAACGTAAAATACCTTATATAGTTATTTAAAAATAATATAAAATATAACCATTTTAATTGGACTAAAAAATGAAAATTATGAAATTGCCCCTCACCCAAGTGGACTGCCCACACGCCTAAGGAAAAGTCCATGATGGCTTTCATGGGTAGTAGACTGCTCCACGTGCCGTGGTTCCTCACGTGGACTTATGCCTTTGGCTTGTGGAGCTAAGGCAGTGTCAACGAGGGTCTCCACGTGCAGTGGAAGCTTCCACGAGCCGTGGACCCAAGTGTGAACTTGCCACTTGCCTACAAGGCTAAGGCAGTGTTCACGAGAGGTACTTCACGTGTAGTGGAATCCTCCACGTTCCATGAATCCTCATGTGAACTGCCTCTTCTCCCCAAACAGCTAAGGCATTGGTCCACGAGGCCTTGCAAGGCCAATGAGGGCCTTCACGCTCCGTGAAGCCTCACGTGGACCATGCCCTTTGCCTAAACAGCTAAGGCAAGGTTCCACGAGTGCTGTCCAGGGGCGGTGGAGGCTTTCACGTCTCTTGAACCCTCACGTGGACTTTCCTCCTTGCCTACATGGCTAAGGCATTAGTCCATGAGGCCTTCAACGTGCAGTGAAGGCTTTCACTCTTCGTGAAGTCTCACGTTTCCAAGGGCAGTCAAGCCTTTCACCAGCCGTGAACCCTCCTTTGAACAGTATACTTAGCCAAATTTTTGGGGGCTAATTTAGGGTCCTCCTCAAGGACCCTTGGTTGGTCCGTGGGGGGGGGGGTCATATTTTGACCTTTATCCCCTAAAATCTTAATTTTAAGTATGGGGAGCCATTTTACAAATCTAAACCACGCATCAAACTCTAAAACTCTTACATAAGACTCTAGTTTCACCTATTAATTTTCTGGGTGTTACACCTTTCTACTTTCAGTCTTTAGTTTCATTTTTTGCTAGATTTAGCTGGGCATGTCCCAGCATAACTAGTCAGTTAGAGGCTTTATTTCACACATAGTTAGATTCAATTTTACTTTGAGTTTGACCTTTCTGTTGTTGTTAAACTATCAATTTTTATATATTCAGATTTAGAATGGGTATTCCCCATCATTTCCTTTTATGTCATGTTTTAAGCTTTCGCACAAAATTATCTTATTTCAGTTATCTTAGTATGCTCATGATTTGCCAGCAGGGTTAGCTTGGCGTCACTCGTGATTTTAGGTCCCGTGTTAATGTCCAGGGGGTAGCCTCGAGGTGGACAAACTTGGTATAAGAGAATTAGGTTTAAGAGTCCTAGGATGTCTGAAAAGCCGCACTAAGTAGAGTCCTTTTCATGGGTGTGAAGTGTACCACATCTAATGAGAGGGAGGCTATGAAGTGTTTTAGGAAAACTTCACTTTCTTGATATTCTTATCGTGCATTGGTATGATCTCTCTTTCTAATCCATCGTTATGCGTTTCAGATCATGCCTCCTCGTAGAGCTTACGAAAGAAATGCGAATGCCCGTAACTCTAACACAGCTCCTTCAATCCCAGATCAGGAAGTTTCGAATGCAGAGTTTTGGAACGCCATTTTGGCCCAGAGTGTGACCAAGCAGAAAAATCAGCAGGTTCCAGTTCCAGTTCCTGCAAATGCCTGTGGTGGATTAGTGGAAGCTGGGGTTCGTGATTTTGTTAGGATGAATCCACCTGAGTTTCTAGGGTCTCAAGTTGGTGAGGATCCCCAGAACTTCATAGATGAGGTCAAGAAAATCTTTGGAGTGATGCAAGTGACTGGAAATGATAGGGTAGACTTGGCATCCTACTAGCTCAAGGATGTAGCTTACATCTGGTTTATTCAATGGAAGGAAAACAGGGGTACAAATGTGGTACGTCCAAACATACACTTCAATTAAGAAGTATAAATGGTCGAAGTCAATTTATAGAACTCAACGTGAGTTGAGGTCGATAGTGAACCTAAATGTGATTATTATTTCCTAGAGAAAACAATTACGGAATGTAAATTGGGTTGAACTGTAAATTTCTAGTAACTAAGATCATTAAACATGATCCAGATTAACAATTAACAGAGTATTGATTCTAAAGTTGTTTCAATAAATAAATAAAACCAGGGTTGTGTTTCCCATGATATTACGTCTATTGTTCATCCGTAACTAAGTTTCAGGTAATTTAATCTTTGCAATTTATAAGAGAGTTGACTATATATAACACTTCTTAGTCTAGTTAGATAATTTTAACTCAATTCCTCTTGGTCTTTGAGTGTTAACTAATTCTACCCTCGCGTACAATGATGTTAAAGTTCTCTTCTCTCGAACTTGACTTTTAATGCCATTTTATCAGATTAACTCCGCTTTTTCCCAACTGTCTCTTTTCTCTCGAACAATCAATAGATACAGGCTGACTCTAATGTGTGCACTCATTTTAACAAATGAATAATGAAAGCTGAGTTAAATATTGCAAGTATAATTCACCTTCCACTCATTTTACGAATTCACATTTAGATTTCTATCATAGTACCCACAACCCTAGTTGTGGTGTTTAGGCACTCATGACTTCCATTAAATGAACAAAAGTAAGTAATGAAAACATTAAGAAAGTTTACTTATGAAAATCTGCAAATTCAATGAACGAATGATATTAAGAAAATCGAAATCCAACTTCCAAGATCAATTCAATGTTAATTGATAAAAACCAGAGTCAAAAGTATTCAAAACTAAGTCACTCGTTCCAGATATCACGAGATAGAAACTAAAAAGGCCTAATTAATTCAAATAAAGTGTCTAAAAAGTGTCCTACTCGAGGTAGGACTGAACTGTCGCATATCTTCACGAGTTTATTGACGATCCGTCAAGGGCTTCACGGTCCGTGAAGCCCTTCATGGTTTTTACTTGGCACTTCTGAGACTTGGGTCTTCAAGGCTAGCACACTGGAAAGGTACCACAGACAACACCATGGATCGCCATAGGGACCACGGTCCGTCTGGGTGTCCGTGGTCTTCACTTGGTCACTTCTCATTTTAACTCCTTGACTCTTGGCCACTGGTTTAACTTCACGGATCATGTCACGACCCGTCTTGATATTCACAGCTCATATAGGCGTCCGTGATCTTTACTTGGGTTAACATCAACCTTCACTCTGAAAGGCATGCCTACTGGATAGCAACCACGAGCCGCTTCACGGCTCGTCAGGAGGACCATGACCTGTCGAGGGCTTTGTGGTCTTCACTTGGACATCAGAATCTCAGATTCCATATTGCATTTTGTTCTTTTCTTTTCTCCTTCATGACTACCTATTTTACCTATACAAATATCAACAAACACATCATATCTACATAAATACACTCGATTCTCACAATAATCCTTAGTTTCCAAGCATCAAATGTGCCAAGATTTCGCGACACATCAACACCCTTAACTTAGAACCATTACTTGTCCTCAAGTGATGATAAAAACAATACATTTAGCAGTCAAACATTCAAAATCTTTTTGAAACTATGCAGCAACCATCTCAAACACTACTTGTATCCAAAACCATCATTCTAATATGCAATGATCAATATATGACATCTCATTACTCACAGTCGACCATGATTATGCCTATGTACTATCAGCTAACATAATCTATCTATCAAATGCAATTACTGTGTCCTCATACAAAAGAAGTCCCTCACTCATGATAATTGGGACAAAGTTCTACGCTCACACTCACAAAGAACTTCTAACACTAACAACAAAAGACCATAGGTTTGTCCTTGCTTTCTATGCTCTATCTTTCAAACAATCGGAATAGGATCACTGTAGGAATTTATTAGCTTGTAACATAGGCTCAGGCTAGGGAATGGATTTTTGGGTTTATGAGTGACTAGTACATTGGTTCTCCAAAGTTTCGTTTGCACATGACTTTTTCTGAGCAATTCCCTCTTTTCCTTCATTTTAGTACATCGCAACAACTATTATTTTCTTTTCCTTTTCTTTTCTTTTCATGTTTTTTTTTATTTTTTATTTCACCTTTGGTGCTTTCAAGCTAACTGAGTGAACCTTCTTTTTTTAACTTTTCTTTCCTGTTCAGGTTGTAATCACCCTCAACTTAGGCTTTTGGCCTGAGTTGTGGCGTTGTATCTTCGGAGACCCAAGGATATGACATCAAATGGGTAAGAACAAACCTGGTTTTTAGGCTCAAATCGGATTCAAGTGATATGCTTTTTTATTTGGTTGTTTTATTTTTGGCTTTTCAATGGCTTAGCAAAAATGGCCTACTGATCCTTTCCTATCCAGTTATTCTTAGATTTAAGCAAGACTACTCAGGCAAGTTCTAGTTTTTGTTCCTAGTGTTAGAGTTCAAGCAAAACTCTCACACACACATGACACATGACTACATTCTCCAGTTTCTTGGTTCACCAATTTATTTTTAGACTAGCAATGATCAAATCATGATTGCCTAAGATGTCATCTAAAGAGCCTAACAATCAAATTTCAGATTAAGGCTTATCATTTCATACAGAACTAACTACTGTACAACTCAACACACAAAAACTTCCACTATTAAAAAATTTTAAAAAAAAGACACCAAAAAGCGACGGACTGCGTCGCTTTTGGCGTCAAAATCGACGAAAAAGCGACGCAATCATTTCCGTCGCTTTTTAGCTCGACGCTTTTCAAAAAGCGACGGACTGCGTCGCTAAAAAGCGATGGACTCCGTCGCTTTCAAAAGCGACGGACAACGTCGCAAAAATACGACAGACAACGTCGTAAAAAGCGACGGACTGCGTCTATTTTTGGAAAGTTAATTTTTTTATTTTTTTTCAAAAAAGCGATGAATACCGTCTCTTTTATTTAAATTTTATTTTTTTTATTTCTAAATTGAGATGCTGTCCGTCGCTTTTTTGGAATTTTTTTTTTAAAAATTCCCAGAAAAGCGACGGACTGCGTCGTTTTGTCCGTCGCTTTTCTGGAATTTTTTAAAAAAATCCAGAAAAGCGACAGACATAACGACACAAAACCACGCTGTCCGTCGCTTTTTTGGAATTTTTAAAAATAAAACCAAGAAAAGCGACGGACAAAACCACGCAGTCCGTCGCTTTTCCTGGTTTATTTTTGACAGCAGAAACTCTCTAGTTTCTGCTGGCCACCTGCAAATAAAATTCAATTGAATTCAATTCAATTCAATACAATACTACAGTATTCAACCCAATCAAACACACAATTATAACAATCTAAACAAAACATAAAATAACATTCAAAAGTACATAAATCATAAATTATAAAATCTTTCAATATTCATTTAAAAAAGTTTATAAATGTCCAAAGATATAAACTAGGGAGTGAGATCTACATAATCATCCTCATCACTCTTGTCGTCGGTGTCATCAGGAGCCGAAGTATTAGGTCGACGAGTGAGGCTCATCACTTGTTCTTTGATTTGCTGAACAGTCTCATTCATGCTTTTTTGTTCAGCTACTCTTCTTCGCTCTGACTCTGCTAGTGCTGCTGTAAGTTTAGATATTTGATCCGACATAGCGAGAATTTGCACAAGTCAAGTGCCTCGGCTTGACGTGACGATTTATCCAATACCTTCTAAGCCCGACCGAGTCGTCTAACATCATTTCGAGAGCCTAGACCATAGCATCTACCCTTGTGTGTCCCCCCTACCACTTTTTCTTTCCAAATCTGGGTGGATAGTTCAGGGGTCAATTGGACCGAACTATCTAGATTCTCAGCGACGTAGTGCTGAAAGTCATTCTGCATATTAAATATAAAATTGACATTTATATATATACATATTATATATTCACTATTAATATATATATATTATTCATATTAAATAACTTACAAAAGTTCGTTCGGCCCTTTCCTACACCCACATATTCGGATCCGACTCATTTTTTTTCTTCCTTACATGAGTCTTCTTGAAAACCTCCGGTTCAATGGGAGGGCGTCCCAATTCTTTTTCCTATAAAAAAAACTGAAATTTATAACGATATATATGAATCAACTAATTATTTATTTAAAAGTTTAAATAAGAATTTACCATCTCTCACGCAATTGTTCCAACTGTCTTTGCACCTCCAGTGTGCAACGAGCCACCTTTAAGACTGCCTCTAGCCTTTGTGGCTTGATCTGATATTGCCTGAAACTCGTCTGTTTTCCAATACACACTCAATTCATCAAAAACATTAGGCAACATCCAACCGGGACGTACAACATTATCCCGAACACGCTTTAGCTGTAGATACCGTGGATGCCTTCCTCTCAAATGTGGTCGCAATGACCAAATTGTACCTCGACTCCCAAGTACACATAGTCTGGAAAAAAATTGAATAACATTAATTATATCGATAGTAAAAAAAAGTAAAGTATACTAAACTTAACTAAAAAATATATACCTTAAAGTTATTAAACATCGCCTGGCGTACACTGTTTGGAATCTCGGTCCAAGAGTGATAAGCTTGTGTATAGAGTCTTCTAACACATTCTTTTATAGCTCGGGCAGCATCCTTTGCAGGATACCACCTGCAAAACACATAATAAATATGTTAGTTCATGAATAATATATTAAAGTATATAAAATAAATAAAATAAACTAACAAATAGATAACAAAACAAACTTACGATGATCCATCCGGCTCAATCATGACTCTACCAAGATAAATAATTGATCATAAAAGCGTCTTGCTTCTTCATTAGGAGCTTCATCAAAAAATTGTTCCGGTTCCATCCCACCTTGAACTCCGAAAGCATCATTGATCATTTCATGAACCCTATCACATTCAACCCTATCATGTTCAACCCTAACCTGTTCAACCCTAATTTGGCCATCTGGTGCAACCATATTATATACATCCACAGGCATCGAATTATAAAACATACCATCCAATCCATCACTTTCTCCATGATCAATCCATACAAAATATCTAGGATTAAATCCATTACGGTACAGATCAACAATAACTGTATCTGGTTTAAAAAATTTTAAGCACTTACATGCACTACAAGGACACCTAACCAATCCATTATTCTTGAAAATGTCAAGTGTCATTGTATGTTCAATAAAATTTCTAACACCGTCAATAAACTCAGGTTTCAATCCAGCACCATTTTCATAATGCATATTATACATCCACAAACGATGATCCATCTACAAAAATATAGATATTCAACTATATTATAAATAATTATTTAGTTTAACTTGTTTAAACAATATAACAACGAATCCACCAACCAAACCACATTATTTATCTTAGCATATTTGCACAACTTAACAACCTAAACTAGTTTAGTTTAGACTTAAACCAACAACGAATCCACCAACCAAACCACATTATTTATCTTAGCATATTCACACAACCTAACAACCTAAACTAGTTTAGTTTAGAATTAAACCAACAACGAATCAACCAACCAAACCACATTATTTATCTTAGCATATTCACACAACCTAACAACCTAAACTAGTTTAGTTTAGACTTAAACCAACAACGAATCAACCAACCAAACCACATTACTTATCTTAGCATATTCGCACAACCTAACAACCTAAACTAGTTTAGTTTAGACTTAAACCAACAACGAATCCACCAACCAAACCACATTAATTATCTTAGCATATTCGCACAACTTAACAACCTAAACTAGTTTAGTTTGGTCTTAAACCAACAACGAATCAACCAACCAAACCACATTATTTATCTTAGCATATTCGCACAACTTAACAACCTAAACTAGTTTAGTTTAGACTTAAACCAACAAAGAATCCACCAACCAAACCACATTATTTATCTTAGCATATTCGCACAACTTAACAACCTAAACTAGTTTAGTTTAGACTTAAACCAACAACGAATCAACCAACCAAACCACATTATTTATCTTAGCATATTCGCACAACTTAACAACCTAAACTAGTTTAGTTTAGACTTAAACCAACAACGAATCCACCAACCAAACCACATTATTTACCTTAGCATATTCGCACAACTTAACAACCTAAACTAGTTTAGTTTAGACTTAAACCAACAACAAATCAACCAACCAAACCACATTATTTATCTTAGCATATTCGCACAACTTAACAACCTAAACTAGTTTAGTTTAGACTTAAACCAACAACGAATCCACCAACCAAACCACATTATTTATCTTAGCATATTCGCACAACTTAACAACCTAAACTAGTTTAGTTTAGACTTAAAACAACAACGAATCCACCAACAAAACCACATTATTTATCTTAGCATATTCGCACAATCTAAACTAGTTTAGTTTAGACTTAAACCAACAACAAATCCACCAACAAAACCACATTATTTATCTTAGCATATTCACACAACCTAACAACCTAAACTAGTTTAGTTTAGAATTAAACCAACAACGAATCAACCAACCAAACCACATTATTTATCTTAGCATATTCACACAACCTAACAACCTAAACTAGTTTAGTTTAGACTTAAACCAACAACGAATCAACCAACCAAACCACATTACTTATCTTAGCATATTCGCACAACCTAACAACCTAAACTAGTTTAGTTTAGACTTAAACCAACAACGAATCCACCAACCAAACCACATTAATTATCTTAGCATATTCGCACAACTTAACAACCTAAACTAGTTTAGTTTAGTCTTAAACCAACAACGAATCAACCAACCAAACCACATTATTTATCTTAGCATATTCGCAAAACTTACCAACCTAAACTAGTTTAGTTTAGACTTAAACCAACAACGAATCCACCAACCAAACCACATTATTTATCTTAGCATATTCGCACAACTTAACAACCTAAACTAGTTTAGTTTAGACTTAAACCAACAACGAATCAACCAACCAAACCACAATATTTATCTTAGCATATTCGCACAGCTTAACAACCTAAACTAGTTTAGTTTAGACTTAAACCAACAACGAATCCACCAACCAAACCACATTATTTACCTTAGCATATTCACACAACTTAAGAACCTAAACTAGTTTAGTTTAGACTTAAACCAACAACGAACCAACCAACCAAACCACATTATTTATCTTAGCATATTCGCACAACTTAACAACCTAAACTAGTTTAGTTTAGACTTAAACCAACAACGAATCCACCAACCAAACCACATTATTTATCTTAGCATATTCACACAACTTAACAACCTAAACTAGTTTAGTTTAGACTTAAAACAACAACGAATCAACCAACCAAACCACATTATTTATCTTAGCATATTCACACAACCTAAACTAGTTTAGTTTAGACTTAAACCAACAACGAATCCACCAACCAAACCAGATTATTTATCTTAGCATATTCGCACAACTTAACAACCTAAACTAGTTTAGTTTAGACTTAAACCAACAACGAATCCACCAACCAAACCACATTATTTATCTTAGCATATTCACACAACCTAACAACCTAAACTAGTTTAGTTTAGACTTAAACCAACAACGAATCAACCAACCAAACCACATTATTTATCTTAGCATATTCACACAACCTAACAACCTAAACTAGTTTAGTTTAGACTTAAACAAACAACGAATCAACCAACCAAACCACATTATTTATCTTAGCATATTCACACAACCTAAACTAGTTTAGTTTAGACTTAAACCAACAACGAATCCACCAACCAAACCACATTATTTATCTTAGCATATTCGCACAACTTAACAACCTAAAGTAGTTTAGTTTAGACTTAAACCAACAACGAATCCACAAACCAAACCACATTATTTATCTTAGCATATTCACACAACCTAACAACCTAAACTAGTTTAGTTTAGACTTAAACCAACAACGAATCAACCAACAAAACCACATTTTTTACTTAGCATATTCACACAACCTAACAACCTAAACTAGTTTAGTTTAGACTTAAACCAACAACGAATCAACCAACCAAACCACATTATTTATCTTAGCATATTCACACAACTTAACAACCGAAACTAGTTTAGTTTAGACTTAAACCAACAACGAATCCACCAACCAAACCACATTATTTATCTTAGCATATTCACACAACTTAAAAACCTAAACTAGTTTAGTTTATACTTAAACCAACAACGAATCCACCAACCAAACCACATTATTTATCTTAGCATATTCGAACAACTTAACAACCTAAACTAGTTTAGTTTAGACTTAAACAAACAACGAATCAACCAACCAAACCACATTATTTATCTTAGCATATTCACACAACCTAAACTAGTTTAGTTTAGACTTAAACCAACAACGAATCAACCAACCAAACCACATTATTTATCTTAGCATATTCACACAACCTAAAGTAGTTTATTTTATACTTAAACCAACAACGAATCCACCAACCAAACCAGATTATTTATCTTAGCATATTCGCACAACTTAACAACCTAAACTAGTTTATTTTAGACTTAAACAAACAACGAATCAACCAACCAAACCACATTATTTATCTTTGCATATTCACACAACCTAACAACCTAAACTAGTTTAGTTTAGACTTAAACCAACAACGAATCAACCAATCAAACCACATTATTTATCTTAGCATATTCACACAACCTAACAACCTAAGCTAGTTTAGTTTAGACTTAAACCAACAACGAATCAACCAACCAAACCACATTATTTATCTTAGCATATTCGCACAACTTAACAACCTAAACTAGTTTAGTTTAGACTTAAACCAACAACGAATCCACCAACCAAACCACATTATTTATCTTAGCATATTCGCACAACTTAACAACCTAAACTAATTTAGTTTAGACTTAAACCAACAACGAATCAACCAACCAAACCACATTATTTATCTTAGCATATTCGCACAACTTAACAACCTAAACTAGTTTAGTTTAGACTTAAACCAACAACGAATCAACCAACCAAACCACATTATTTATCTTAGCATATTCGAACAAATTAACAACCTAAACTAGTTTAGTTTAGACTTAAACCAACAACGAATCCACCAACCAAACCACATTATTTACCTTAGCATATTCACACAACTTAACAACCTAAACTAGTTTAGTTTAGACTTAAACCAACAACGAATCTACCAACCAAACCACATTATTTATCTTAGCATATTCACACAACCTAAACTAGTTTAGTTTAGACTTAAACCAACAACGAATCAACCAACCAAACCACATTATTTATCTTAGCATATTCGCACAACTTAACAACCTAAACTAGTTTAGTTTAGACTTAAACCAACAACGAATCCACCAACCAAACCACATTATTTATCTTAGCATATTCGCACAACTTAACAACCTAAACTAGTTTAGTTTAGACTTAAACCAACAACGAATCAACCAACCAAACCACATTATTTATCTTAGCATATTCGGACAACTTAACAACCTAAACTAGTTTAGTTTAGCCTTAAACCAACAACCAGTCCACCGACTAAACAAAATTAAAGCTAAGTGTCAACACTAGATGGACATAAATCGATCTTGCAAGAAAATCAATTTTGTCATCAATAGGATCAACTAGTGTTGGTACTTATGCTTAACAAACACATTATCACAAAATTAAAGCAAAGTGTCAACATTAGATGGACACAAATCGATCTTGGAAGAAAATCAATTTTGTCATCAATAGGATCAACTAGTGTTGGTACTTGTGCTTAACAAACACATTATCACAAAATTAAAGCTAAGTGTCAACACTAGATGGACACAAATCGATCTTGGAAGAAAATCAATTTTGTCATCAATAGGATCAACTAGTGTTGGTACTTATGCTTAACAAACACATTATCACAAAATTAAAGCCAAGTGTCAACACTAGATGGACACAAATCGATCTTGCAAGAAAATCAATTTTGTCATCAATAGGATCAACTAGTGTTGGTGCTTATTCTTAACAAACACAGTATCACAAAATTAAAGCTAAGTGTCAACACTAGATGAACTCAAATCGATCTTGGAAGAAAATCAATTTTGTCATCAATAGGATCAGCTAGTGTTGGTACTTATGCTTAACAAACACATTATCACAAAATTAAAGCTAAGTGTCAACACTAGAAGGACACAAACACATTATTGAAAACATGCAATTGTACTTGAACTTAAGAAACTTAGAAGCACCAACCTTATCTCCACTTTGTGAAATAAGCAATATAGTCTTGTATCAACTTTTTTTGATGTTGAGCTTCCTCAGTTGCCTAGCACAAAAAGTCCTTAAATTAGTTAACTATAAACTTCAAATCCAAGAATATTAGTTTTATATATATATATATTTATATATATATATTTATTTATATATATATATATATATATATATATATATATTTTTTTTTTTTTTTTTAAGTTTTAATAAGTTGAAGTTTCACTTCAAGTTCATATCTAATTTCTAATTAAACTTAATTAGTTACATATTCAAGCTAATTAGTTCCAACTACCCCAATCTAATTTCAAGTTCATATTCCTAATTAAGTTCAATTTAAAGTAAATTCAAGTTCTAATTAATTATAAGTTTTAATTAAGTTGTAATTCAAATCTCTAAAATTTCAAATTCAAACTATAGTGCTAAAATACCAAATTCTAACTTTTAGTAGTCCTAAAATCTCAATAATAAATTCAAACTAGTCCTAAATTCAAAATTCAAACTAGTCTTAAAATCACAAATTCAAACTAGTCCTAAAATCCCAAAATCTAACTAGTGCTAAAATCCTAAATTCAACTAGCTAGCTATTCCTAATCCCAAATTCAAACTATTAGTCCTAAAATGTGAATAATAATTCAAACTAACTCAAATAATACCCAAATTCAAACAACTCCTTAAAATACCCTAATTCAATCTAATCTTACATGCAATTCCAAGATCAAACTAATTAACTCAAGAAATACCAAATTTCAAACAAATTCTAAGATACCCTAATTTAAACTAACCCTAACATTAAAATTTCAATTCACAATCAACAAACACAAACTTAACAATCAAATAATCCCTAATTCAAACTAACAATCAAAAACCATAAATCATTCCCTTACTAACTAACAATCAATCAATTAAAAACTAATTCAATATACTAATTAACAAATTAAATACTCAAATTGAAAGAAATTAAAAATAATATTATGAAACCCTAACCTTGAATTAAAGGAGAAGGACAATGGGTCGGGATGGAGGCGTGCCGGTCGGAATGGAGGCGGCACCAGTCAGGATCGACGCGGCGCCGGCGTGGTCGACTTGCTCTTCTTCTTTGCCGCGAAGCTACGCCGCCGCTGATCGATCTACTAGGTGCCCGCGAACTTCCATTCTTTGGGTTGGTGGCGTCGCGCCGGTCGGGGTTCTTTGTGGTGGTGCCGGTCGAGCCGCCGCCGCCGTCTGGTCGCGAGTGAGTGCGCTTGAGAGAGAAGTGAGAGAATTTTGTTTTTTTAATTAATTTTGTATATATATATATATATATATATATATATATATATATATATATGAAATTTAATTACACGTTAATAGAAATTTAATTTAATAAATTTAATTTATCAATCAAATAATATATATATATATATCAACAGAAGTTAAATTTAATAAATTTAATTTATCAAAGTTGAACGTCAACAGAAGTTTAATTTAATAAATTAAATTTATCGATCAGTTAATATATATATATATATATATATAATTTAATTACATATCAACAGAAGTTAAATTTAATTTATCAAGGTTGATTTTATTAATTAAAATTACATACATACATACATACATACATACATATATGTATATATATACATACATACATACATACATATATATATATATATATATAACCCTCAAAATATTGAATTGATTAAATTAAACTTCTGTTGACGTGTGGTTAAATTACATATATATATACATATATATATATACATGTATATATAGTATATATATATATAATTAAACTTCTGTTGATCCATAGTTAATTATATATAAATATATATATATATATATATATATATATATATATATATATATATCTATATATATATATAAATATATCTGTGTGTGTGTGTAATTTAACTACACGACAACAGAAGTTTAATTTAATCAATTCAATTTATCGAGGTTTATATATATATATATATATATATATATATATATATATATATATATATATATATATTAACTTGATTGATAAATTATAGTATATATATATATACACACACGTATATATAGTATATATATATATATATAATTAAACTTTTGTTGATGTATAGTTAAATTAGATATATATATATATATATGTGTGTCTGTGTGTGTAATTTAACTACACGCCAACAAAAGTTTAATTTAATCAATTCAATTTATTGAGGTTTATATATATATATATATATATATATATATATATATATATATATATATATATATATATGTATATGTAATTTAAGTACACGTCAATGTAAGTTTAATTTAATCAATTCAATTTTTTGAGGTTTATATATATATATATATATATATATATATATATATATATATTAACTTGATTGATAAATTATAGTATATATATACACACGTATATATAATACATATATATATATATATATATATATATATATATATATGTATATATATATATATACATATATATATATGTATATATATATATATATATATGTATATGTTTATATATATATATATATTTATATATATGTATATATGTGTGTATATATATATATATATATATATATATATATATATATATATATATATATATATATATATATATATATATATATATATATATATATATATATATATATATATATAATTTAACTACACGTCAACAGAAGTTTAATTTAATCAATTCAATTTATCGAGGTTTATATATATATATATATATATATATAATTTAACTACACATCAACAAAATTTTAATTTAATAAATTTAATTAATTTATCCATCAAGTTAATTTTCTCCTAATTCATATCAATGTACGTAGTTTCATATTCTAAATATGGATTATAGATATTTTTTTATTTATTCCACGAATTCTAATTATTTTTTATAAATTACGTATACAAAATTATTACACTTTTTGAACAATTAATTATAGTTGTAAATGAAATTTTAGTGTTATGCACAATAGCAAAATTATGATTTATAGGAATATTTTAAACAAATCAACCTCCGAATGTCACTTTTATTAAAAGTAATTAGATTTAATAAAATATACCGATCTCATTAGGTCGGACCTCAGAGTCTCTATGCCTATCGCTTTTTTTAAAAAAAGTTTGATGACCTTTTCACCAAAAAGCGACAGACAAAGAGACATTGTCCGTCGCTTTTTAAATATATTTTACCATATATTTCGACGAAGAAGCAACATACATAAAGATGCTATCCATCGATAATTTAAAAAATAGTTAAACAATTAAAATTAATAAAAAGCGACGGACTGCATCTCTATCGGTATATAATAAATAATGTTATAAATTCCGCGAAGAAAAGCGACGGACTCAGCTATGCAATGTGTCGCTGGTTAAAAAAATTATTTAAAAAACGACGGACTCGGCGATCTAGTCCGTCGCTTTTTAAAAAATTTTAAAAATAAATTAAAAATAAAAAAAATAAATTAAAAAGCGACGGACTTGGTGATGCCGTCCGTCGCTTTTAAAAAAATTTAAAAATTTAAAAATTTAAAAATTTAAAAATTTAAAAATTTAAAAAAAAAATTAAAAATTAAAAAAGCGACGGACTCAGCGATGCTGTCCGTCGCTTTTAAACAAAATAAATAATATTAAATTTTAATTTAAAAAGCGACGGACGGCATCGTTGAGTCCGTCGCTTTTTGGAGCGACGCCGTCCGTCGCTTTTTGTTCCGTCGTTTTTTTTTGTTGTTTTTTAGTAGTGTTCACATTTTCATCAAAACCCAAATACACCAATCACAGTTTATTAGACAAACACAGAGTCAACCTCCATTCATTCTAACAACTAAAATGGCAGGTTGCTCACCACCCTCTCCCCAAACAAAAGGACTTTGCCCTCAAAGTTAATGAAGAAAAATAATAAAGGGCTGTGAGGAGGGGTCATACCTGCGGTGCACTAGGAGCTAGTTTTTGGGTCAGCATCAGCACCCTTATCAACGGGGTGCACTCTCAGAAACCAGCTCTGGATCAGGCTGGCTACCACTAATCGGGACAACTACTCTGCTACCACAACTCGTGGGAAGGTTCGTGCTGATGCCTTCAACTCTTGGAGGCCAAGCCAAGGTGGCCTAGCTACTGGTACAAGGCCACGAGCAGGACCACGGTCAGTGGTGAGGACCACGACTCGTGGTGCCTCTCGTGAGGCTTAGGTAGTAGGATGCCAAGTGAGGGCCAAAATAGGAAATTCCAATTTAAGTTGGAATAAGGTGAGGTCATTTTGTATAGTTCTAGTACACCTATATAAGTTATTTTAAACCTTTAAACTCACCAGTCAAGACATTATTTCCAAAATCCCAAAAGAATCCCAAAGTTCATCCTCTCAAATATTTCTCTCTCTAGTAAGAAGAAGAAGAAGAAGCTAGGTCAAGTCAAGTCTCCATTATTCCATGCTTGGTAGTCTTTGTGATCAAGGTATGATGGCTTATTAATCCATGGAATCCTTTCATCCATGGAGCCCCCATGTTTTCCCCAATTTAGAAGAAGAATTCCCTAAATCTAGTTAGGGTTTCTTCTAATGTTATGGGTATTGATCCAACTAAGTGGATTATAATTGTTTATGATTGAATTGATATAATCACATGTTTTTAGAATGAATTTACATGTACCCACTCCTAATCAATGTCTAGAAAGATTAAATTGATGTAAGTGGGTTTTATGCCATGAAAGGGGAAATTGAGGATTTAGAGGTAATCTTCTAGAATTGATGAAATACATTGAAGATCTCTTGATAGTTAAGCATATAGACATGAATTGATAGAGATTAATGTATGCATGATTATTAGTGCTTGAGATTGGGGTTTTTATGATGAAGTATGATTAAATTGCTTAAGATTAAAGCATATAGATGTGAATTGCTTAAGAGTAAAGCATATAAGCATGAATTAAGTGAAATCAAGTATATATGATGAATTATGACTTGTAGGCTATGGTGATTAGAATTGTCTTGAGACTAAGACATGTCTTATGAATGATAATTAGTAGGGCTTTTAGACTAAAGCTGAAATGATGAATTATTATGACTAGGGCTTTGAGAGTGAAGCTTAAATAATGAATGTTGAATTATAGATAGGATTGTTGTGGAAGGAGTTACCCAAAGTAACCTATATTATGAATGTATGAGATTATGCAAGTTCTTATAGAATCTATGTAAATGCTTTAAGAACACTTTGAGAGTGAAGTGTTAATGATTATGAAATTGTTGTTGTGTTGATTGAAAGACTATCCTTATGAACAAAATAATGAACATGATGTCAAAGGTTATCTCACATAGAATGTTTCTAGGTTGAAAGGCTTGCTCACCTAAAATGAATCTAAGTCAAAGGACTATAAAATGACATGAGGCTTGAGGTTATTCCCCAAGACCTTCATATGAGAAGGATGTGAGGTGAGTTCCCATATTCCTAAGTTAGTAAACAAGAGATGATAAACATGAGGTGATTACCCATGTCATGTGATGAGGAGTGTGACGTGACTACCCTTAATCTATAACTCCTAAAGCAAGGCAAGAGGTGATTACCCATTAGCCTTTATTGTTGATCATGAAGGCGATTCACCTATGATCCTTGGCGAATACCCATATCATATCATGTTGGACATGGAGGCGAATACCTACGATCCTTGTAAAATGAGGTGGAGGCGAATACCTATATCATATAATGATGGGGCATGGATACGAATACCTCTGATACCCTAAAATGGTCATGAAGGCAAATACCTATGACTATACAAGTAAGGCAAGAGGTGAATACCCATTAACCTTTATAATAGACATAGAGAGGTGAGCTTCCATGTCTTGAAAGTAAAAGAAGAGTAATGTGAATTATGTCATGATGAATGAAATGTTTGGATTGTTGCTAAAATGGCCTTCCATGAGATGTGTGACTAGAGGTTAATCCCCATGTCTATAAAAAGGTAAGTTAAAGATGAGAATGATTGAGGATGAGTTTGAGTGATGGCCTAAGGTTGCCTATATTTATGAGTAAGATTAGTAAAGATTATGCATGTCTTGGTTATGTATTCCTTGAGGTTACTTTATGGAGTATTCCTTTATGTTATGATGACTTATGTACATTGACTATGTTTATGACTTATGTTGTTCTCTCTTATGCTTATAACCTATGTCTTATGTTGACAAACACTTATGTTATGCCTATGTAGATGATTTATGCTAGCCATCATATTAAGTACATGTTTGTACACATACTTTTGACTACATTCTTATCAAATGTAGGGTCTGGCGATATTGACTTCTATCATCGTGGCTAGGTTCATAGCAGAGCAAGAAGATAAGTTTTGGTGAGTCTTCATAGCATTCGAGGGCTTGATCACCATGTCCTTATGTCTTTCATTTTATGTTGAGAATTATTGTACGGGTTGTGTCCTAAATATATTCATGTTTTAGATGGTTTGAGACAAGTGTAATAGACTTTCGATTTGTTTTATTAGACTTTGATGTTATGAAAAATGTTTTAAATTTCTGCTCATTTCTATTATCTTATGTTATGATATGCTAAGGAGCTTGTATGAGGCCTCTCGGGGTCTTGTACGCCTTGTTACATCTAGGGGGTACCCTTGGGTCGTGACACCAATCGGTCGCTGTGCGTGCCTTTCGGGTAGAGGCTGTTGTTCCTGGGATGAAGAGAGGGTATTGCTGTTGCCTAAGCCCCTATTAGGGCTGCGATGAGGGAGTATGGTGTCTAGATTGAGAGACAAAAGTTGGCTTTAGATGCCTTTACTATGAGGGTATAGTAGTGTAAGAAGGGTCAGGGTGCCACATCTGCTGTTACGGCCTTAAAGGCCGACATTGTTGAGCTATGTAGAGATGTGGAGAAGATGAAGTCCACTGATATGTCCATGTTCTTTGGCATTGTGGAGATTCCAAATGTCCCGAGCATCAATGTTCCAGCTTGTTCTTATGTGCCTTCGACTACTACCGGAGATGAGACAAGAGTTGATGTGTAACACCCCGTATCCAAAAAGGGCATGTAGCAGCTTTCCAAGAACTGGTGTAGCCAAGCCACGCCGTCCACCCATGACCCGTGGAGTGGACCACAGACCGTAGGTGTGGTCCGTGGTTGGATGCCCAAATTTTCAAACTCTCTAATCTTGAACGACGATCCACTAGGATGGTCCGTGGGCCAGACCACGGCCCCATCAACTAGGGTCCATCATTTTGGACTCAGAAATGGTCCAAGCCATGAATCACAGAAGGGACCTACAAACCGTGGGTCGGTCCACGACCTGTGGTTTGGGTTCTGTAGGTCCAAGGCTCGATTTGAGGGTCTCTGATCGATGATCTATGATTGACCAGGACGGACCATAGATCCATCTGTGGTCCGTCAGTCGTGGTCTCGTGGGTCAGATCTGGATAATTATTTTTGTGATTTAAGGATCTTTTTTGATTTTAATTAAATAAATGTGGTGTCATTTTGCCTAAGTCTAAAATACCTTTATAAGCATTTTTACCTCTAAAATCCTTCATTTAGTTCATTCTTCCAAATTCCCAAAAGAAAACCAACCCCTCTCAAAATTCTCTCTCTAGAAACTTGAGAAAGAAGAAGAAGGATTCATCTAGGGTTTCAAGCTAAGGGTCAAGTTCCTCCATTTGGAGTCAAGATATGAGAGCTTTCATCCATAGGTTCCTTTCACCCATGGAGTCCCCAATTTCCTCTATTCCAAATGGTAGAATTCTCCAATTAGCTAGGGTTTTATTCAATCACCATGGGTTCTTATGATTAGTGATTTGAATATTTTAATTTTGATCTTCTAAGCATAAATTGATGATTTACAATGCTTTTATGATGTTTCCCCTATGAACCCATATAAACCCCCATGTTTTCCAAATTGTGGCTATATGATGTGGGTTGTTGATTATGAAAGAAGAGTTTTATGATCTAAAGTGTGAAGTAATATAATTACATAAATCTATGATGAAATGCCTATCTAATGCTTGAATTCAAGATTTGGTGATTGAAAGTAGCTTTGAACCTTGAAAGGGCAAATGATGAGTTATGTATGATCTTATGAAACCTATGTAAATGCTTTAAGGACACTTTGAGAGTGAAGTGTCAATGATTATATTGTTGTTGTGGGAAAATTGAAAGGTTATTCTAATGAATTCATAATGAACAAGATGTGAAAGGTTTTCTCACAAAATGAAGATTCTAAGGTTGAAAGGATTTCTCACCTAATCGAATCTAAGAGCTATCCTAAGGAACTCTTTTGGATTGATTGTCAAGGACATCCTTCCATGAGACATGAATCAAGTTAAGAATTAACAAGTACTCTGTGGGATTAATGCTTAGCACCAAGTGAATATTGAATATGAGATGGAAGCTTTTACGCTAGTTGAGTCTGCCTTCCAAATAGGATCATTTTAGGCTAGTTAAGTCCGGGTTTCCCATGTATGTATCATGAGATGGAGACCTTTTACGATAGTTGAGTCTGGGTTTCTTTCTAGTAGCAATCTCCGTATCCCATAAACTATTTGCCCCCGTAGGATATTTAGCTAGTGGATCAACCTAGGCTAACAAATTATGGTTCTACCTTAGGCAAGTAGAACAACCCTTTTCGGTTTGCGAGAAACCGGGTGATCATGTTATAGCTCACATGGTCTCTATGTCAGTTAAGGCTTATTCCCACAACAAGAACATGAACATGAACATGAATAATGAACTAAGGTTACTACGAGGGGTATTGTACATCAGTTCAAAGATTTTAAAGATGATGTTGACTTATATTGTCCATGTTTATGACTTATGATTTCTAACCTCTTATATGATGTTTATACTTGGTAAATTTGCATGTCATGAAATGAAATGTCCCTTTTAGCATGTTTTAAATGTTTTATGCATAATTATCATACTTAGTGCATTTTTGTACTAACGCATACTCTTGCCTACATTTCTCTCAATTGTAGGGTCCGGCACTAGAGGTGATCGTACTTATGGCTAGAGCTTGGATTTGTTTGCTCCCGAGCTTGGTGAGTCCTTATGATTCGAGGAAGGATTCCTTATGTTTAGTTTCTTTCATGTACTTTCCCTTTTAAATATGTTGTATGGGCTAAGGCCCTATTTCATTCACTATTGTAATAGATGGCTATAATGAGACAAGTGTCTAGACTCACACTTTCCTTTATGATAAACTTTTTAAGACTTGAAATGTGTTATTAATCTAGTACTTTATTTTATGATATGCTAAGTGGCTTACATAGAGTCCTTCGGGGTTCTATGTGCCATGTTACATCTAGGGGGTACTCCTAGGTTTTGACAAACGTGGTAATCAGAGCACAAGGTTTAGAATGGTTCTTGGATGATGTCTCATAAGCCACGTCTAGTAGAGTCTTGTTCATAAGTGTGAAGCGCGCCACATTTATGAATGAGAGGCTACAAGATGTTTAGGAAATTTCACTTCTTCATTACTCTTCAGTCGTGCCTTAGAGTTTAACTCTAAAAGGATCTCTCTCCTAATCCTTCTCTTGTGTCTTCAGGATATGAATTCACGAAGGGCTAATGCTAGAAGGATGGAGGGTGAAAATGTGAATCAAGGAGCTCTTCCTCAGGCTCCCCAAGCTCCGATAGTTCCTTTGGTGGAGAATGTAATGCATGCGGAGTTTAGGTGGGCTTTCAAATGTTGGCACAAGGTGTGATGGAACAAGACAATAGAGAAGCGGTAGTCCCCGTGAACCCAATGGTGGGTATGGCCGCTTCAAGGGTGAAGGATTTTGCAAGAATGAACCCTTTGGAATTTCATGGCTCTAAAGTGGAGAAGTGTCCTCAAAGGTTTATCGACGAGGTCTATAAGGTACTTGCTATTATGGGGGTGTCCCCGAAAGAGAAGGCGGAGTTATCCACCTACCAACTAAAATATGTGGCTCAAGTGTGGTATGATCTGTGGAAGGGAGAGAGACTCGTAGGAGCGGGTCCTGTAGAATGGGAATTGTTTAAATCAACACTTCTTGATAGGCTCTTTCCCCTCGAGTTGAGGGAAGCCAAGGTGCAAGAGTTCATTAACTTTCGTCAAGAAAGTCTGAGTGTTAAGGAGTATGCTATAAAGTTCACCCAACTCTCCAAGTATACTCCAACTATGGTGGCAGACTCAAGGGCTAAGATGAGTAGGTTTATGTCGGGTGTGTTCGACATGGTTGAAAAAGAGTGTTGTACGGCAATGCTCCTCCATGACATTGATATCTCAAGGCTTATGGTGTACGCTCAACAAATTGAGGAATCAAAACTCAGGGAAAAGAATAGGGAGGTAAAGAGGGCTAGAACAGGTGATGAGGACTTCTCCAACTCAAGGTCTGATGGACAAGGTCGACCTAAGTATAGGCAAAAATTTTTTGGTCAAGGTTCCTCTAATGCTCCACCTAATTTTAGCAAGGATAAGGTGTCTAACCCTAAACCTCAAGGAGGAAATGGTGGTTGTTTTTCTTTTGCTAGGCCTACTTGTGCGTAGTGTGGGAAGAAACATGATGGTAAGTGCCTAGTCGGCACAGATGGTTGCTATGGTTGTGGAAAGAGTGGTCATAAGATGAGAGATTGCCCGATGCTCAAGGTTAAGGGGAGAGAGGACAAACAAGCTCCTCCTAGCGGTTTGGATTCCAATGGCCCAAAGTAAAACCGCTTTTATGCTCTCCAATCCCGAGGTGACCAAGAGAGTTCTCCGAACGTAGTCACTGGTATGTTAAAAGTCTTTCTTCTTGATGCGTATGCCTTGTTAGATCCCGGTGCTACTTTTTCCTTTGTGACAGCTTAAGTGGCCATTAAGTTTGCTATGCTCCCTGATGTATTAGTAGAACCTTTTTCGGTCCTTACTCCTATTGGTGATTCTGTGGTGGCTAAGAGGGTTTAAAGAAGGTGTCCCGTTTCCTTGTCCCATAGAGTTACTCTTGTAGACTTGGTAGAACTTGACATGTTAGACTTTGACGTGATTCTTGTAATGGATTGGTTGCATGCATGCTATGCCTATATTGATTATAGAACTCGAGTGGTCAGATTTCAGTTTCCAAATTAGCCTATCCTTGAGTGGAAGGGGGGAAATTCTATGCCTAGAGGTCAATTTGTGTCTTACCTTAAAGCTAGAAATATGATCTCGAAAGGGTGCTTTTACCATCTTGTTAGGGTGAGGGATATAGATTTTGAAACCTTTTCTCTTGAGTCGTTTCCCGTGGTTAATGAATTCCCAGAAGTTTTCCCCGATTATTTGCTCGTTATTCCTCCTAAGCGGGAGATATATTTTGTATTGACCTCATCCCGGATACGCAATCTATCTCTATCCCTCCTTATAGAATGACTCTGGTGGAGTTAAAAGAGTTGAAAAAGCAACTAACGAATTTGTTGGATAAGGGTTTCAACTGATTGCGTATCTCTCCATGGGGTGTTCCCATGTTGTTTGTTAGAAATAAAGATGGGTCTCTTCGAATGTGCATTGATTATCATCAATCGATAAAGTGACCATTAAGAATAAGTATCCTCTTCCAAGAATTGATGACTTGTTTGACCCACTTCAAGGGGCTAGTTATTTCTCTAAGATTGATCTTTGTTCGGGTTATCACCAAGTGAGGGTGGGAAGGGATGATATTCTAAAGGTGGCTTTTCGAACTCGGTATGGTCATTATGAAGTCCTAGTGATGTCGTTTCGGTTGAAAAATTCTCTAGCGGCGTTTATGGACTTGATGAATAGAGTGTTTAGGCAAGACCAAGACATGTTTGTGATTGTGTTTATTGACGACATTTTGATTTACTCAAGAAGTGAGAGTGAGCACATGGACCATTTGAGAATCGTATTGCAAGTTCTTAAGGACCAACAACATTTTGCAAAGTTTAGCAAGTGTGGGTTTTGATTGTGGTCCGTAGCTTTCCTTGGTCACATTGTGTCAATAAAGGGAATTGTGGTAGATCCTAATAAGACGGGTGTGGTTAATAGTTGTCCTAGACTTCTAACTCCTTTCGACATTAGAAGCTTTTTGGGTTTGACCAGTTACTATAGAAAGTTTGTTGAGGGTATTTCTTCCATCGCTTCTCCTTTGACGGCTTTGACTCAAAAGAAGGTTAAGTTTGTTTGGTCGTAAGCGTGTTAAAAAAGTTTCCAAGAGTTGAAAGATAGACTTACTTCCGCTCTGGTGTTGACCTTACCGGAATGTACATATGGTTTTTTGGTGTATTATGATGCCTCTAGAGTTGGGTTGGGATGTGTGCTTATGCAAAATGTTAAGGTGATTGCCTATGCTTCAAGGCAACTTAAGATACATGAGAAGAATTATCCTACCCATGAAATTGAGTTAGCGGCGGTCGTATTTTCCTTAAAAATATGGAGGCACTATTTGTATGGGGTCCATGTGGATGTTTTCACCGATCATTAGAGTCTACAATATGTGTTTAGTCAAAAGGACTTGAATCTTCGCCAAAGAAGGTGGCTTGAATTGTTAAAGGATTATGACATGAGTGTCCTTTATCACCCCGATAAAGCTAATGTGATAGCGGATGCTCTTAGTAAGTTATCTATGAGTAGTGTGGCTCATGTAGAGGATGAAAAGAAAGAGGTTGTTCGTGATGTTCATAGGTTGGCCCGACTAGGTGTTCAACTAGTGGATTCCACCAAGGGTGGTGTCATGGTCCATAATGGTTCTGAATTGTCCTTTGTAATGGATGTGAAGGCTAAGCAAAGTCTTGACCCTATTTTGGTCGAATTAAAAGAGACGGTACTCAAAAAGTCCGTTAAGGCTTTCTCCCAAGGGGGAGATGGGGTACTTAGGTACCAAGGTCGGGTATGTGTTCCGAATATTAAAGGCTTGAGGGAAAAAATACTGGAGGAAACACATAGTTTCTTGGTATTCTATTCACCCGGGAACCACCAAGATGTACCGTGATCTACGAGAAGTCTATTGGTGGAATGGGATGAAGAAGGATATTGCAGACTTTGTGGCCAAGTGCCCTAATTGTGAACAAGCAAAAGTTGAGCACCAAAGGCCGAGAGGTTTGTCCCAAGACATTGATATTTCTACTTGGAAGTGGAAAGATGTGAACATGGATTTTATTGTAGGGTTGCCACGTACTTGGCGACAACATAACTCGACATGGGTAATAGTGGATTGGATGACTAAGCCCGCTTATTTCAATCTCTTCAAGGTGTCCTTTTCAGCAAAAGAATATGGTAAGTTGTATTGAGAGAGATGGTAAAATTGCATGGTGTGCTTTTGTCCATAATTTCAGATAGAGGTACCCAATTTACTTCATAGTTTTGGAGGTTATTCCAAAGGGGCTTGGTACCAAGGTTAATCTTAGCAAAGCTTTTCACCCCAAACTGATGGGCAAGCGGAGCGCACCATTCAGACTTTGGAAGACATCTTGAGGGAATGCCTCATAGATTTTAAAGGCAATTGGGATGACCATTTGCCGTTAATTTAGTTTGCTTATAATAACAGTTATCACTCGAGTATCCACATGGCTCATTTTGAGGCTCTCTATGGTAGGAGGAGTAGATATCCTATATGTTTGTTCGAGGTGGGTGAGGTTGGTCTGATAGGTCTCGAACTAGTTTATGAAGCTATTGAGAAAGTTTGACTTATTAGAGAAAGGTTGAAAGCGGCTCAAAGTCGACAGAAGTCCTATGTCGATGTTAGAAGAAGGGATCTTGAGTTTGATGTTCATGATTGGGTCTACTTGAAAATTTCCCCTATGAAGGGGGTGATGAGGTTTGGTAAGAAAGGGACGCTTAGTCCCCATTATGTAGGCCCATATCAAATTTTGAGGCGTATTGGTAAGGTTTCCTACGAGTTAGACTTGCCAAATGAGTTGGCATTGGTACATCCGATTTTTCATGTCTCTATGCTTAAGAAGTGTGTTGGAGACCCGACATCCATAATTTCCCTAAAAGGGTTGGGAGTTGATGAAAGTCTCTCCTATGAGGAAGTTCCAGTTGAAATTTTTGACTGGCTAGTTAAGAATTTAAGGAATAAGGAAGTTGTTTCCGTAAAAGTGTTCTGGAGAAATCAGTTGGTTGAGGGTGCTACTTAGGAGTCCCAGGCCAATATAAAGTCCCGATATCCTCATATTTTTCCTTCTACTCCTACTCTAGCTTGAGGTAATGATTTTCTATTGGTTATCTTATGTGTAGGAGTCATGTGTGATTTATGTGTTTCCATGATTTCCTTATGTTTATGCATGTTTATGAAAATTATACATAGAAAGAAAATGAGTTTTTATGATTGATGTTCCTCATGTTGTTGTGCATTGAGTATGAGTTTCTGTTTGACTTCATGAGATGAATTGATGAACATGCTTTTGATATGCTTTTGAAGAATAAGTTGCATATAGGCTCCAAGAGATTTTGTTGAGCATGCTTTAAAGCTTGGTTCCTCCTAAGAATATGAGAAATGTTGAAATTCCATGCATATTGGATTGCTAGATGTATTTCCTACTTCCTTATGTTGCATTTGAGTATATTGAATTGGGAGTTGATATTTCCTCCTTAATTATGTGCATTGCATGCATAATGGGCTGATATAGTTAGTTCATCCCTCTTATGATGTTTTGAGAATGTCCTAGCTTGGAGTTGAAAGTTCCATCTTGGTTTCATGCATTTCATTGTTAGGTTGGGTTCCTAGTTCCTCTCCTATTCTCTTAGAACCATTGTAAATTCATTCGAGGACGAATGGTCCCAAGGGGGAGATATTGTAACACCCCGTATCCAAAAAGGGCATGTAGCAACTTTCGAGGAACTGGTGCAGCCAAGCCATGCTGGCCACCCATGGCCCGTGGAGTGGACCACGGACCGTAGTTGTGGTCCGTGGTTAGATGTCCATAATTTCCTACTCTCTGATCCCAAACGACGAGCCACCAGGACGGTCCATGGGTCAGACCACGGCCTGTCGACCAGGGTCAGTCATTCAGGACTCAGAAATGGTCCAAGCCATGAATCATGGAAGGGACCTACAGACCCTGGGTCAGTCCAAGGCTCAATTTTAGGGTCTGTAATCGATGATCCACGATTGACCAGGATGGATGGTAGGTCCATACACGGTCCGTCAGTCGTGGTCTCGTGGGTTAGATCTGGACAGTTATTTTACGGACTTAAGGGTCTTTTCCAGTTTTAATTAAATAAATGGGGTGTTGTTTTGCCTAAGTCTAAAACATATATATAAGCATTTTTACCACCAAAATCCTTGATTTAGTTCATTTTTCCAAATTCTCAAAAGAGAACCAACCCCTCTCAAATATTCACTCTCTAGAAACTTGAAGTTCCAGTTTTAATTAAATAAATGGTGTGTCGTTTTGCCTAAGTCTAAAACATCTATATAAGTATTTTACCACCAAAATCCTTCATTTAGTTCATTTTTCCAAATTCTCAAAAGAAAACCAACCCCTCTCAAATATTCACTCTCTAGAAACTTGAAGAAGAAGAAGAAGAAGAAGAAGAAGAAGGAAAAAAAAAAGAAGAAGAAGAAGGATTCATCTAGGGTTTCATGATAAGGGTCAAGTTCCTCCATTGAAGGCTAGTATTTGGAGTCAAGGTATGATAGCTTTCATCCATGGGTTGCTTTCACGAAATAGAGTCCCCAATTCCTCTATTCCAAATCGTAAATTCCCCAATTAGCTAGGGTTTTCTTCAATCACCATAGGTTTTTATGATTAGTGATTTGAATGGATTAATTTTGATCTTCTAAGCATAAATTGATGATTTACAATGCTTTTATGATGTTTCCCGTATGAACCCATGTAAACCCCCATGTTTTCCAAATTGTAGCTATATAATGTGGGTTGTTGATTATGAAAGAGGATTACATGAAGCTATATAATGTGGGTTGTTGATTATGAAATAGAATTACATGAATCTATGACGAAATCCCTATCTAATGCTTGAATTCTAGATTTGGTGATTGAAAGTAGCTTTGAACCTTGAAAGGGCAAAGTTTGAGTTATATATGATATTATGAAACCTATGTAAATGCTTTAAGGACACTTTGAGAGTGAAGTGTTAATGATTATATTGTTGTTGTGGGCTGATTGAAAGGTTATTCTCATGAACTCATAATGAACAAGATGTGAAAGGTTTTCTCACAAAATGAAGATTCTAAGGTTGAAAGGCTTTCTCACTTAATCGAATCTAAAAGTTATCCTAATCAACTCATTTGGATTGATTGTCAAGTACATCCTTCCATGAGACATGAATCCAGTTAAGACTTAACAAGTACTCCGTGGGATTAATGCTTAACACCGAGTGGATATTGAATATGAGATGGAAGCATTTATGCTAGTTGAGTCTGGCTTCCAAATAGGATCCTTTTACGCTAGTTGAGTCTGGGTTTCCCATGTATGTCTCATGAGATGGAGACCTTTTACAACAGTTGAGTCCAGGTTTCTAGTAGCAATCTCCGTATCCCATAAACTACGTGCCCCTATATGATTTTTAGCTAGAGGATCCACCCGGGCTAACAAACTATGGTTTTACCTTAGGTAAGTAGAACAAGCATTTTCGGTGTGGGAGACACCGGGTGATCATGCTATAGCTCACATGGTCTCTATGTTGGTTAAGGCTTATTCCCACAACAAGAACATGAACATGAATAATGAACTAAGGTTATTACGCTGGCTATTGTACATGAGTTCAAAGGTTTTAAAGATGATGTTGACTTATATTGTCCATGTTTATGACTTATGATTTCTAACCTCTTATATGATGTTTAAACTCGGTAAATTTGGATATCATGAAATGAAATGTCCCTTTTAGCATGTTTTAAATGTTTTATGCATAGTTATCATACTTTGTGCATTTTTGTACTAACGCATACTCTTGCCTACATTTCCCCCAAGTGTAGGGTCGGACACTAGGGGTGATCGTACCTATGGCTAGAGCTTGGATTTGTTTTCTCCTGAGCTTGGTTAGTCTTCATGATTCTAGGACGAATTCCGATGTTTAGTTTCTTTCATGTAGTTTCCCTTTAGAACATGTTGTATGGGCTAGACCCTATTTCATTCACTATTGTAGTAGATGGCTATAATGAGACAAGTGTCTAGACTTCCGCTTTCCTTTATGATAAACTTTTTAAGACTTGAAATGTGTTTTACTCTTTATTATTTTAGTACTTTATGTTATGATATGCTAAGTGGCTTACATGGAGTCCTTCGGGGTTCTATGTGCCATGTTACATCTAGGGGTACCCCTGGGTCGAGACATGATGATGCTGCTGCTGAATCTGATGCTGAGATAGATGAGGATCAGCTTCGTGTTCATGAGGAGACAATGTATGACGATCTGGCCGACTTGGAGGGTACTATGTTTGAGACTGCTAGACAGACATCGCTCTGAGACACTTCCATGGTAGGCTCTAGTGGAGCCAAGGATGCTGAGATACCGGGCACTGATGCCCAGATAGAGAGAGTCATGGATGCTAAGACACCGGGCATTGATGCCTCTATAGAGGGAGTGACTTATATGCAGACTTCAGCCTAGGCCTAGCCTGACAGGATGGTCTTCTTACGTGCTTTTCTGTTCATTTTTAAACCGTTTTGGTCTTAGTTGCATTTGAGGAAAAATGTGTATTTTAGTGGTGGGATGAGGTATTTCCATACCTAACTCTTTTGGGTTGTTTTGTGAATAGTGGTTTGATCTTGATTTTCATTGTGTTTTGTGAATATTGGAGCTTATGGTTTAGATATATATTGGTTGTTGATAAATTGTGGCCCATTGTTTTAAATTTGAAATGGTTTTGAACCAAGTTTAAAATTTTGCCACCTCTTTTGTGTGTGATTATGGGTGTTCCTGTGCAAATTTGAGTGACGTTTGTGGTCAATATGGATGACTTGAATAGTGCTCTTAATTGAATGAAATGAATGTGTGGCTACGATGAGGGAAACAAAGTTACATAGGCAATATGTGAACTTTTAGCATCTCGTTGTGACTAGTCGTTTGTTGATTAAGTTTCTTGTGATGAACATTGCATGCTAGCTAGAAAGTGTGGAGTCTTTTTTGATAATTTGTACCAACGCCTTATGTGGTGAGGTTGTCTAGAACATTGTGTTTGATGACACCTAGAATTTGCCCTATTGGTACGATTGATTGAGTGAAGCAAGCGATTGAAATGAACTTAGGCGGAGTTTTTGGAGACTGAGCCAATTTGACAATATTCCTCTTTTTGGCCAATCTTGTAAGATGTGTGAACCTTTCTTGGCACCTTTTGAGCCTATCCTTTTCTTGGAAGAAACTTGAACAACTTTGACCTCTTTATCCCATCACCTATAACCTTCATAAAGTATTGGTTCGTTTGAATAGCCAACTTAGGCCATAAAGTTGGGGGTGTGGTGAAAAAGAAGGAAAGTCAAGAAATATAAAAAAAAATTCCCCTTTGATGGATTGTTTTGAAAAAGATGGAACCCCTCCATGTAAAAAAAGGGGAAAAAAAGAAGAAAGAAAAGAAAAAGACTGAAAAAGAGCAAAAGTTGTGAAATAAAGTGCGTGAAAATAGTGAAAATAGGGTATCTGGTGATTCATGTTTAGTTGAATAATGGGGTGGATTATGAACAAGTTTGAATAAGAAAGAGAAAGAGAAAGAGAAAGAGAAAAAGTTTTTCAGGCCATACTTCATAAAGGTAGAAGCAACTAAGCCTAAATGACCATACCTTTGCACTTAGCCCCATTGCAAGCCTTAAAAGGACCTTGGTGATCTTGAGTGAGCTGAAATGAATGTTGATTGGAAAATAAGGGCAAGCCTATGGGTGGAGTCATGCATGTGTTCATCTTTTTTGAGTGTGAGAGTTGTATGTGATTCCGGGACCATAAATTTTTGAGGAATTTTGTGTGAATGTGGAATCATGTTTGTTGTGAGGGAATTTGAGTACCTTTGTTGAGCTTGAACTTGCATTTGAAGCAAGCATTCTGAGCTTGAATATACTTGATAATGGTGAGTCACAATTAGAATCTTTGAGTGCAAAATTGAGCATTGTATGTGTGGTTTGAACCTTTTGTCTGCATTCATGTTGAGTCTTAAGCAACATTGTTTGTAGACATCCTTGTTGAACCGATTGACCTTGAGTTTTACTTGAAAATAAGCAAAAGGTTAAGTTGGGGGTGTTGATGAGTCTGAGATTTCGACTCATTTAGGGATTTATTTTGATAGTTTTAGTGTCTTCAAATGCCGAATTTATGCTCTAAACTGATATTAAAGCATTTATTTACAAGTATGTAGACTAAGGAGCAAGAGAAGGACACTACTAGGCAAAAAGGAGCAAACAAGCTGAAGAAGGGAAGAAAAGCGATCCTAGTGATCACCAAGACCACTCAGTGAACCGTCGGGTGGCTCGTTAGCTCGCCCAAAGTTCTAGCATGCCAACCCTAGGGGAAGAACCAATTTGGCTACAAGAATGGGTAATCGGCGAATCGTCGAACGACTTTGCGACAACAACCTGGATCGCCTAAAGTCACAGAACCCTGAAGACAAATGGCTAATACAAATTGGCGATAGACTAATTTAAAGATCGGATCGCCGACTAGTTTGGCAAAGTCGACTTACTTCGCCCAATGACCTTTTTGGCCAAAAATTGGGCAATTATAATTTGAAATTTAAAAGAGTTCCCGAGGAGCCCTTCTAGTTCTAATTCCCTGAGTTCGATATTACAAGTTTCTCTCTGAGTTTTTGAGGTTCCATTGTAGACTTTGAAGCTTTTAAGGCTCAAACTTGAAGATTTGCAAGTGGTTTTTGGAATTTATTCAATTCGGATGATTGTAAACACTTGAAAACCTTTATCCATTTCATGGCTAATGTATTTGGTAATCGTTTCTCTACTTTTATGATGTGTAGCTAAAACCCCAATTCTTGGGGTGTGATTATGGGTTTATTTGTCTAATGATCTTATGGGTATTGTTGTTTAATGATGAAATTTTTGTTTTAATGTGGGTTTAATCATTAGTTGTGTTTTAATATATGTAGTTGCAAATGCAATTCTAGTTTAGAGTTCTTGGCTTGCTTGAGAGGGAGGTTTTGGAACCAAAGTTTTTGATTAATGATTGTAGGTATAGGGTTGATATAGGTTTAGCTCGAGAGAGAGTGAATCCTAAACTCGATTCTACCTATGTAGCTCGAGAGAGTGGATACATTAAGGTTGTGGGTTGTTTATCTTGTTAAGCTTGTCGAGGTTTGAGAGAACTCGCCTGAACCATAATAGTTGTTTGAGAGAAAACTATTGCATTTATAGCTTAGCCTACCCACAATGTTTTAGCAAATTATTGTTTTAGCTTATAATCGATCGCATCCCGAATATTCCTCTTAATCTTGATAACATCTATGTTTTCATATTTGATTTCAGTTATTAATGGATAAACCAATCCCCCCATTTGAAATTTGTTGTCAACCCCTTAGACTTGTATGTATGTTTTCAATAATTTCTATCACTATAACCTCTTAGATCACAATTTTACTTCGTAATTGAATTTGAACAATGTACCACTCTCTGTGGGTTCGACCCCAACTCTTCGTTGGGTTTTATACTAGATAACGACCGCCCATATCTAGTATTGGATGAGGTGTGGTTGAGCATTAATCAGTTACAAGTCACTAGCCAAAGGTTTGAGCCTGGGCACCCTCCTTGTAATACCTTGGAATCTAGTAGGCTACACTAGGGCTAAGTGAGAGGGCAAGATCCAAGGAAAAGGGCTTGGATAGCCCAACCTTCACCATGCCCTGCCTACCTTCTCACGACCACCATGATGGTTCGTGGTAGGGACTAGGAGTCGTGGTGAGGTTTGTGAGAGGTAGGGCAACAACTATGTTAAAACTGGCCAAAACAGCCCCCGTCCACACGAGTGCCTTTATGGCTCGTAGTGGTCACCATGGATCGTGATGCCAATCATGGAGGTGAGGCAGTAGCTAGGCTACACCGCCCAAAAAGGAGACCCTCCCCACGAGCCACTTGATGGCTCGGAAAGGCCTTCACGGTTGTGGGAGGTGTCGTGGTCTTGACTTAGAGTCTAAGGGTGAGGGGTGGCCAAGTGACGTTAGTGGTCCAATGACCACGAGGAGGACCACAACTCGTGGGGCCTCTCATGAAGATGGGGCAGTCTACTGTTAAGTGAGGGTTCAATGGGTCATTCCAATTTTAATTAGAATAAAGCCATGTCATTTTTCCTAAGCCTAGGACCCCCTATATAAGTCATTTTAACACGAAAACTCACCTATTCAAGTCATATTTTCCAAAACCCAAAAGAAATCCCCAAAAGTTCTTCCTCTCAAATAATTCTCTCTCTAGAAACATTAAGAAGAATAAGAAGGAGATTCAAGCTAGGGTTCAAGAGCAACCTTACATACATCAATTTCTTTGGGCTTTGATAGTAAGGTATGGTAGTTTTCATCCATGGATTCCTTTCATCCATTGAGTTCCCTCAAAATCTCCAATTTCAAAAAGGTAGAAATTACCAATTGTTAGGGTTTTCTTCAATTGCCATGGGTTCTCTTCAAAGTTGATTTAAACGAATGAATTATGTTATATTAAGTATGAATTGATGAATTCCTATGCTGTTTATGATGTTTCCCCATGAACCCATGTAAATCCCATATTTCTCAATTATGATGATATGATGTGGGTCTTTGTTTACGAAAGAGGAGGTTTATGAATTAATGCATGTAGTGATAGAATCACATGAAGTTATGATGAAATCCCTATCTAATGCTTGAATTCTAGATGTGGTGATTGAAAGTAGGCTTTGAACCTTGACAGGGCAAAGTAGAGATTATGCATGTCTTTATGAAGTCTATGTATATGCTTTAAGAATGTTTTGAGAGTAAAATATCAATGATTATGATGTTGTTGTTGTTGTGTTGTTGAAAGGCAATTCTCATAAACACATATTAACATTATTGTGAAAGATTTTCTCACATAATAAGGATTCTTAGGTTGAAAGGCTTTCTTTCCTAATTGAATCAGAGGTTAAGAGTTATAATGAAAATATCATGGATGGTGAAAACTCACGCATGGTCTAAGGAGCTATTCTATGATAATATAAGTCAAGACTTAATAACTACTTCGTGGGATTTATGCTTAGCACCGAATGGATATTGATGTGAGATGGAAGAGCTCCCGTAGTAGAGGCCAAGTTTCTAGAAGAAATCTCTTGAGATGGAAGCGCTCCCGTAGTGAAGGCCGGGTTTCTAGTAACAATCTCCTTATCCCATAAACTACATTCCCCCGTAGGATGTTTAGCTAGTGGATTCACTTAAGCTAAAAGTTCATGGTTCTACCTTAGGCAAGTAGGACAACCCTTTTCGTGTGGGAGACACCGGGTGATCATGTTATAGCTCACATGGTCTCAATGTCGGTTAAGGCTTATTCCCACAAGAACATGAATAATGAACTAAGGTTACTTCAAGAAGTATCACATATGAGTTCAAAGGTTTTAAATATGATGTTGTGTTGCATTAACCATGTTTTATGTCTTATGATTTCTAACGCTCTTATATCATGTTTTAACTTGGTAATTTGAATGCCATGAAATGAAATGTCCCTTTTAGCATGTTTAAATATTTTTATGCATGACTATCATACTTAGTGCATTTTTCTACTAACTCATACTCTTGCCTACATTTTCCCCAAATGTAGGGTCCGACTGTCAGAGTCATCAGTTTCGTGGATAAGTGTTGATCTAGAGATTTTCCAAGCTTGGTGAGTCCTAATGCTTCGAGGATGTACTTTTATTGTTTTAGTTCCTTTTCATGCATTTCCCTTTTTGGATATGATGTATGGGCTAGGCCCAATTGCATTCGATTGTAATAGATGGGTATGATAAGACAAAGTGTCTAGACTTCTGCTTTTCTATAAAATTGGTTTTTGGACTTGAAATGTCTATTTACACTTATTGTTTTATTTATTATGTTTATGAGAGCTAAGTGGCTTGTATGGAGTCCTTCAAGGTTCTATACACCATGTTACATCTAGAGTGTATCTCTGGGTCGTGACAAACTTGGTAATCAGAGTAAAAGGTTAAAAATGGTCCTAGGATGTCTCATAATCCACGTCTAGTAAAGTCTTGTTCATGAGTGTGATGCTCGCCACATTTATTAATGAGAAGCTACAAGATTTTTAGGAAACTTCACTTCTTCATTAATCTATGTCGAGCCATAGAGTTTAACTTTATAAGGTCTCTCTCCTAATCCTTAGCCTATGTTCTTACTCGAAGGGCTCATGCTAGAAGGAATGAGGGAGACAATGTGGACCAAGGAGCTCCTCCTCAAGCTCCGATAGACCCTTTGGCTGAAAATGTAACAAAATCGAAGTTTAGGTGGGCGTTTCAGGTATTGGCCCAAGCCATGATGGCCCAATCCAATAGAGAGGTGGTAGTCCTCGTGAACCCAAAAATGGGTACGGTGGCATCAAGAGTGACAGACTTTACTAGGATAAACCCTCCAGAATTTTATGGCTCCAATGTTGAGGAAGATCCTCAAGAGTTTATCGATGAGGTCTATAAGGTACCTGCTATCATAGGAGTGACTTTGGAAGAAAAGGCGGACTCGATCATTATTAACTGAAAGGGGTTTCTCAAGTGTGGTACAACCAATTGAAAGAAGCAAGGCCGGTAGGAGCAGGTCCCATAGAGTGGGAAATGTTTAAATCTGCTTTTCTTGATCGGTTCTTTCCCCTAGAGATAAGGGAAGAAAATGTGCTTGAGTTCATTAACCTTCGTCAAAGAAGTATGAGTGTGAGGGAGTCTGCTCTAAAGTTCACTCAATTGTCTAAGTATCCTCCAAAAATGGTTGCAGATTCAAGGGCTAGGATGAGTAAGTTCATTTTGAGTGTATCCGAAATGGTGGTTAAAGAATGTCGTACCACCATGGTCATTGGTGACATGGACATCTCTCATCTTATGGTCCATGCTTAACAAATTTAAAAGGAAAAACTTAAGGAAAATTCTAGGGATATGAAGAGTTCTAAGACCGGTGGTGGAAATTTCTCTCATGCTAGGTCCAATGGACATGATCATCCCAAATTTCGACAAAGGTTTTCTAGTCAAGGTTCCTCCAATGCTCCTCCTAGGTTCAACAAATATAGGGTGTCTAACCCTAACCCTCAAGGAGGTAATGGTAGTGGATCTATAATGCCTAGGTCTACTTGTACTAAATGGGGAAGGAAGCACGAGGGTAAGTGCCTAGCTGGCAATGATGGTTGTTTTGGTTGTGGTAAGAGTGGTCACAAATTGAGGGATTCCCCAATGCTTATGGCTAAATGAAGAGAGGGCAAGAAAGCTCCTCCTAGTGGTTCGGGTTCCAATGCTCCCAAGCAAAACCACTTCTATGCACTTCAGACTCGTGGTGAACAAGATAGTTCTCCTGATGTAGTTATCGGTATTTTAAAAGTTTTCCAACTCGATGTATATGCTTTACTTGATCCCAGTGCTACTTTGTGTTTTGTGACACCATATGTGGCTATGAGGTTTGATGTTCTTATGAATGTGTTGTTAGAACCTTTTTCTATCTCTACTCCTGTTGGTGATTATGTTGTGGCTAGGAGCATCTATAGAAGAGTCACGTATCCTTATCCCATAAAGTTACTCTCATTGATTTGGTAAAGCTTGATATGTTAGACTTTGATGTTATTCTTGGTATGGATTGGTTGCATTCATGTTATGCCTCTATATATTGTAGGACCAGAGTGGTCAAATTCTAATTTTCAAATGGGCCTATCCTAGAATGGAAGAGGGAGATTCTATGCTTAAGGGTTAGTTTGTTTCCTATCTTAAAGCTGGAAAGATGATTTTTAAGGGTTGCATTTATCATCTAGTTAGGGTGAGGGATGTAGATTTTGAAACCCTTACTCTTTAGTCAGTTTTCGTTGTGAATGAGTTTAACGAAGTGTTTCCAGATAATCTACCCAGTATTCCTGCCGAGAGGGAGATAGACTTCGATATTAACCTTCTCCCTGATATGCAACCTACTTCTATTCCTTCTTATCGAATGGATCTGACAGAATGTAAGGAATTGAAAGAGCAATTGAAAGACTTGTTGGATAAGGGTTTCATCCGACCGAGTATCTCTCCATGGGGTGCTCTAGTTTTGTTTGTTAGAAAGAAGGATAGTTCCCTCCGTATGTGTATTGACTATCAGCAGTTGAATAAGGTGACCATTAAGAATAAGTATCCTCTGGTCGGGTTTTCACCAATTGAGCGTGAAGGAAGAAGATATTTTGAAAACGACTTTTAGCACCCGATACAGACACTTTGAGTTTTTGGTGATGTCTTTTGGCTTGATTAATGCTCCGGCCACTTTTTTGGACTTGATTTAAAAGTTGTTTAGACAATACATTGATATATTTGTGATTGTGTTCATTGATGATATATTGATCTATTCAAGAAGTGAGAATGAGCACATTGATCATTTGATTTATCATATTGAAATTCTCAAGGACCAACAACTCTTTGCAAAGTTTAGCAAATGTGAGTTTTGGCTAAGGTCCGTGGCTTTTCTTGGTCACATTGTTTCTAGTAAGGGTATTGAGGTAGATCCTAAGAAGACAGCCGCGGTCAAGAGTTGGCCTAATCCTCTATCCCCTTAAGAAATTAGAACCTTCTTAGGTTCGGCTGGTTACTACAAATGGTTTTTTAAGGGGTTTTCTTCCATTGCCTCTCCATTAATAGCATTGACCCAAAAGAAGGCTAAGTCCAGATGGTCCAAAGCTTGTGAGAAGATTTTTCAAGAGTTGAAGGATAGACTCACTTCCACTCCGGTGTTGACTTTACCGGAGGGGACATATGGTTTTGTGGTTTATTGTGATGCCTCAAGAATTGGGCTAGGATGTGTGCTTATGAAAAATGGGAAATTTATTGCCTATCTTCAACGCAACTTAAGATTTATGAGAAGAACTATCCTACCCATGACCTTGAACTAGCGGTTGTTGTTTTTTCCTTAAAGATTTGGAGGCATTATTTGTTTGGTGTTCATGCTGATGTTTTTATCGACCACAAGAATTTACATTATGTGTTTAACCAAAAGGGTCTAAATCTTCGCTAAAGGAGGTGGCTTGAGTTATTGAAGGATTATGACATGAGTGTTCTCTATCACCCCCCAGCAAGGCAAATGTGGTGGCAGATGCTCTTAGTCGGTTGTCTATGGGTAGTGTTGCTCATATTGAGGATGATAGGAAAGAGTTGGTTCGATATGTTTATAGATTGGCCCGGTTGGGTGTTCTGCTAGTAGAGTCTACCAAGGTGGTATAATTCACAATGGTTCAGAATCGTCTTTTATGGAAGATGTGGAATTCAAGCAATGTCTTGATCTGACCTTAGTTGAATTGAAAGAAATGATACTTAAAAAGTTCGGTGAGGCTTTCTTCTAAGGGGGAGATGGTGTGCTTCGTTAACAAGGTCGTTTGTGTGTTCTCAATGTTAATGACTTGAGGGGACATATTTTATCAGAAGCTCATAGTTCATGATATTTCATTCACACAGGAGCCACCAAGATGTATCGCGATTTGCGGGAGGTCTATTGGTAGAATGGGATGAAGAAGGATATTGTGAAATATGTGGCTAAATGTCCTAATTGCCAACAAATGAAAGTTAAGCATCAGAAACTAGGAGGTTTTTGCCAAGATATTAGCATCCTACTTGGAAGTGGAAAGATGTGAATATGGACTTCATTGTTGGATTGCCTTACACCCGACGACAACATGACTCGATTTGGGTTATAGTGCATTGAATGACGAAATTGGCCCATTTCATCCCCGTCAAGGTTTCCTATTCAGTGGAGGACTATGCTAAGTGGTACTTGAGTGAAATGGTAAAGTTGCATGGAGTGCATTTATCCATTATTTAAGATCCTGGTACTCAATTCACATCTCAGTTTTGGAAATTTCTCCAAAAAGGCCTTGGTACTCGTGTTAAGCTTAGTACGGCCTTTCATCCCCAAACCGATGGGAAAGCGGAGTGTACTATCCAAACATTGAAAGATACTTTGAGAGCTTGTGTGATTGACTTCAAGGTTAATTGGGATGATCATTTGCCTTTGATTGAGTTTGCCTACTACAATAGTTATCACTCAAGTATTAGTATGGCTCCATTTGAGGTATTTTATGGTAGGAGGGGTATATCTCCTATAGGTTGGTTTGAGGTGGGTGAAGTTTCCCTAATAGGTCCTGAATTGGTACATGAGGCTATAGAGAAAGTTCCACTTATTAGAGAAAGGATGAAAATGGCTCAAAGTCGACAAAAGTCATATGCCGTTGTTAGAATAAGAGATCTTGAGTTTGATGTTCATGATTGGGTTTACTTGTAAGTTTCAGCCATGAAGGGTGTGATGAGGTTTGGTAAGAAAGGGAAGCTTAGTCCCCGTTATGTAGGCCTATATAAGATTTTGAGACGTGTTGGTAAGGTTTCTTATGAACTTGAATTGCCTAGTGAGTTGGCATAGGTGCATCCGGTTTTCCATGCCTCCATGTTGAAGAAATGTGTTGGGGATCTGACTTCTATAGTTCCCTTAGAAGGTTTGGGAGTTAAGGAGAATCTTTCTTATGAAGAAGTTCCGGTTGATATTTTAGACCAGCAAGTCAAGAAGTTGAGAAACAAAGAAATTGCTTTCGTGAAAGTGTTGTGGAGAATCATATAGTTGAGGGTGCTATTTGTGAGGCCGAGGCCGATATGATGTTCAGATATCCCCATATTTTTCCTTCTACTCCTACTCTAGCTTGAGGTATTGAGTTCCTCATGGTTTACTCTTTTGGTGTCATGTGTTTTAGATATTCCCGTTCTTTCCTTAATTATGCATGTTCATGAAAAACTTAAGTTTTGAGAAAATGAGTCAACTTGATTGATTTAAAAATGTTTATGTGCATTTGAGTATGAGTTGCATATAGACTTCATGATATGATGTTTTGAACATGCTTTAGCTTGGAGTTGATGTTTCCTCCTCAGAATTGTGCATTTATGTGATTTCATGCATGTTGGGCTGTTAGGTTAAGTTCCTACATTCCTTATGATGTCTTGAATCTCATTCGAGGACGAATGTTCCAAATGGGGATATAATGTAACACCCCGAATTCGAGAAAGGGAAAAATAGTAGTTTTCAGCAATAGTTGGTGCCATCCGACGGAGGCCAACCACGGCCCGTGGACAGGATAACGAGCTGTAGGTGTGGTCCGTAGATTGGCCACCCAAAATGCTCAAAGGTCAGGAACAATGGCCTGGACCAAAGGACTATCGTTGGGTCCATGGTCTATGGATCATGACCCCCAAATCCAGATTTCTGAATCGAATGATGGTCGTGCAGACAAAGCCGCTGGTCGCACCACGGTCCGTCAAAGAACGCCGTGAGTTAGTATGTCGTTAGTTATTTTAGGGGTAGTTGGGTCTTTTCCTAATCATCTTATCCTTATACTACATCATTTTACCTATGTCTAAGACCCCTATATAAGTGATTTTAACCCCAAATTAATTCATTCTCTTCAAATTCACCCAAAAGAAGTTGAGTCTTTCTCTCCCAAGGATGTTTCTCTCTCTAGAAGTTTGAAAAAGAAGATTCAAACTAGGTTCAAGGTCAAGCCTCCATTCTCCAATAGCTTTTGGGCTTTGATAGCATGGTATGATAGCTTTTCATCCATGGAGCCCCCAAGTTCTCCAAATTGAAAAGTAGAAATTCCCCAATTAGAGTTAGGGTTTTCTCCTAAGTTGTGTGCCTTTATTTTATGTTGATTCAATTGATTGAATTATTTTTAATTATGCATGAATTGAGAGGATTCTATGCTTTTATGATGAAATTCCATGTACCCATGCTTAACCCATGTTTCTAAGAAGAAATTGATTTAAAAATGGGTTTTACTTCATAAAAGGAGTATTTATGGATTTATGTGTAATCTTATAGGATATAAAAGATAAAATAAGAATTTCTTTGAGATTTAAGCATATGTGATGATATATGATAATAATCGCTTTGAGAGGAAGGCACAAGTTATTAACTGTTGATTATTGATGTGATTGTTGTGGAAAGGATTTTCCCACATGATTTCTTATGTATGAATGTGAAAGACTCCCTAACATTGAATGATTCTAGGTTAAATGTTTTCTCACCTAAAATGAATCTAAGTTAAGGTAATATTAAATTGATGAGGCTAGAGAAGATTTCCCATAGCCCCTAAATGAGAAGGAAAAGAGGCGATTACCCATATTCTTTTGAGTAGGAGAAGAGGGGATTACCCACTTTCCTATAATGCAATTTGGACAAGGGTGATTACCCATGATCCCAAAGTGAGAAGGACAAGAAGCGATTACCCATGATCCTTTATACCAAGGCAAGAGGCAATTCCCCATCTCCTTAAAAGATAAGCTATGATATGTTATGATAGGTGATGAGCTTGGATTGTTGCTTGAGTTTGCCTTCCATGATGAGTAAGCCTAGAGGTGGTTAGCCATGTCTTGACTAAGGATCAATCATACTTACTTCAAGAACTACTCCTTACATGTTTTGATGATCTATTATGTGCATTAATTATGCTTTATGACTTATGTTGTCTAACACTTTTGTTATGTTTATGCATGCTATCATATTTAGTACATTTTTGTACTAACGCATACTCTTGCTGATATTTCTTATCCAAATATGCGTCTGGCATTCCTGATTCTCACCTCTGTGGCAAGGATCTATTGTAGAGGAAGAGTTGAAGATTGGTGAGTCCTCACTCATCCGAGGATTTGGCCACTACTTTCCTTATGTTCTTTTCATTTGAGTTTTGAACATTTATGTAAGGGGTACGTCCCAAGATTCTATTTTATTAGATGGTTTCGAGACAAGTGTTTTAGACTTCTTCTTCGAAATTAAAAACTTTGGTTATGCTGAATAAATGTTTTAAATCTCGTCGATTTCTATTAGCTTGACTATGAAAGCTAAGTGGCTTGTATAAGGCCTTTTGGGGTCTTGTACGCCATGTTACATCTAGGGGGTACCCCTGGGTCGTTACACAAGACCGCATTCGTGGAGGGTGTAGAAGTTGACCTCCACATTCACGGCAGCCCTACAACATTCGTAAAAGGTCGGATATAATTAAAGTCTATGTTCGCAAAAGAGGGTCAATGTTGACGCAAGACTCCAGTGTCTTATTTGCCAAAATTGGAGTTTCAACCATATTTCCTCTACTTTTGAGCTTTCAAGCTCGGTATTAGCTATTGCAAAGTGGATTTTCAAGAAACTTCGATTGGATAACAAATTTTAAAGTCCCTTCATTGTTGTTCCTTGATTATGGCTAGATTTTATGACCTAAATGCTATTTTTAATTGAAAGCATAGGGTTTTTTTAAGAACTTGAGCTTTGAGAAGAAATGGTGATTTTGGGTGAAATATAACTGAAACACTCCTGAAAATGATAAGTTAAACTAGAGCCTAAATGTGAGGATGAACGTCTTGAATGAGAGTTATAGGAGTCAAGGCCATGAGGCAAGTGCCCTGGGCAAGGGGCCAAGCCAAAGCCAAAGGCCAAGGCTGCCCCTAGACTTTAGCTACTCCCTCAACCTTCACGAGAAGGACCATAAGTCGTGGTCCTCACCATGGCTCATGATGGTGAGCGTGGTCTTGCCTTGGCCATGAAAGTTTGGCCACCATTTTTCCTAGTCACTGCCTCAACTTCCATGGCCATCACCACAGTCCGTGGTCATGACCATGGGAGGTGCTCCTGGAGTTGCCTTAGGCAAATAAGCAAAAGGCTCCAAGTGGCGAGGCTACTGCTTCAAGGACCACGAGAGGGACCACGGCTCGTGGTCTTGACCACAACTAGTGGAGCCCCTCGTGGTGATGCCTTGGGCATGTAAGCCTTGTGCCACCTTGGAGGGGCTACTGCCTCAACCCTCCACAGGCATAACCACGTGTCGTGGTCTACTTCACGAGCCATGAAGGGGCCCATGGAGATGACTTGGGCTCATGAGCCAAATGCCACCAAACTATAGGCATTGCCCCAATCTTCACGAGAAGGACCACGAGTCGTGGTCCTCACCACGGCTCGTGAAGATGGGTGTGACATCTGGACGGGGTCCTTAAGTGAGGGCCAATTAAGTCATTTCTTATTTCAGTCCAATTAAAATGGGGGTGTTTTGGGTATTTTAGGTGAGTTTTATATATTGATTTTAAGTCAATTTCACAAGACTTACTCATTAATTCACAACATCCAAATATTTCACCAAAATCCTCTTCTCTCAATATTTTTCTCTCTATAGTTCCTCCATTGAAGAACACCAAGAACTTGAATGTTAGGGCTCAAGAATCCATCTTCTGAGCTCCAATTCGTGGGCAAAGCTTCAATTAAGGTATGGGAGCCTTGATTCATGGAACACTTTTCTCCATGAAGCCCTTCAAACTCTAATTTTGAATTTGGTAAATTGTTCAAAAACTAGGGTTTTCATTCTAGCCATGGGTTCTTTCTAAAAACGATTTCAATATGTTAATTGTCATATATTATGGATGAATTGATGTCTAATGGTGATTTTTATTGTAAAATTCCTCATGAACCCATGAATTACCCCATGAACCCAATTTCATGAATTGTGATGGGTGTATTGATGCAGTATGATTACTATGGATTGTATTTGTGTTAATCTAGTTATTGAATCTTGTTAAAGGCCCTCCCACTAATGCAAGAGGTTGGGTCATCTAAGTGAACTCATGAGATAGAAGCTCCTTCGCCAATGCAAGAGGTCGGGTTTCTAGAAGCAATCTCCCTATCCCATAACTATGTGCCAACATAGGACTTTAGCTAGTGGATCCACGTAAAGGCTAAACATGTTAGTTCTACCTTAGGCAAGTAGGACACCTTCTTTCGGTGTGGGGTTACATGACACCTAATTACATGTAGCTCACATGGTCTATGTCGGTTATGGCTACTCTTCCATATATGACAAGATAATGAATGAGACACGAACTAAACTATGACTTCTTGGTGAGTTTACTTAGTAGGAGTGGGGGTATGGGAATTCACTTTTACATTGCACAAGTAGACTTAGTAGGATGTTATGGGATGGTTCCTTTATGTTATGATGAGATATGAATGTATGCGTGTATGTTGAATGGATAGTTGATATGAATGACTTTCCTTATGTTCAAGTGATGAACATGACTAGTTTCTTACTTATGAATATTGATTATGATGAGGTCTAAAGATGATATGTATGACTAAAGTAGTTTCAAAGGAGTACTTAGTATGGTTGGTATTATGGGATGCCGGCCATACATTGCACAAGTGTTCCTTAGGGGTTGCTAAGGTGATGACTTTACCATGTTATGGGTATAAATGTGATTTTGGCTTGTGTTTGACATTGAAGATACATGTTGATCTCTAAACTTCATGAATGCATACTTTTCAAATAAAATGTCCTTGTTAGCATATTTCATTCATTTTTGTGCATGTTTCCACACTCAGTACATATATGTGCTAACCCCTTCTTCATCTACATTTTGATAAGTGTAGGTTTCGGCTAGGTGACATAGACTCTCGTTTCTTGAAGAAGACTTGGATTGCTTATCGCCAAGTTGTGGTGAGTCCTCAAGTTCGAGGACGGATTAGTCATTTCTTAGTTTCTATTGTACTTCTTATATTGTGACGTTTATTGATGTAAAGAGCTAACTCCCAAACTTTGTATTCCTATGTTTTAGATGGTAAATGAGTCAAAGTCTAGATTCCTATTATTTTCTTTTATGAGAAAATGAAGTTGGACTTCGATTGTAAAATTTTTAAATTTTTCTGCATTATTTTTATGTCTTATGTGATGATGATGCTTGAGGCTTGTATGAGACCCCTTCGGGGTCAAGTACGCCGTGTAGAGCATAAGGTTTTAGGATAATAATTCGGTTGATGTCTCATGAACTACATCTAGCAGAGTCTTGTTCATGAGTATGAAATGCGCCACACTGATCAATGAGAGGCTATAAGATGTTTAGGAACTTTCACTTCTTTCATTACTCTTTAGTCGTGCTTTGGAGTCCTAACTCTATGAAGTCCTTTCTCTTAACCCTTTTCTTGTGATTATAAGCAATGAATACAGGAAGGGCTAATGCAAGGAGGGCACAAGAGGAGAATGTGAATGAGGGAGTTCTTCCCCAAGCTCTTCAAGACCCTCAAGTTCCTAATGATGAAGGGGCAATGACTCATATGGAGATAAGGGCGGCTCTCCAAACTTTGACTCAACTCATGACGGTTCAAACTCAAGCCGTAACCACTTAAGCCCAAGCCAACCGAGAAGTTGGGCCCCGGGTAGTCCCCAATGTGAGTACCATTGCCTCACGGTTTAGAGATTTTAGTAGGATGAACCCTCCTATTTTATTGGGTTCCAAAGTGAATGAAGACCCACAAGAGTTTGTAGAGGAGGTCTATAAGATAGTGGAGGCTATGGGGGTCACTTCTATTGAGAAAGCCAAATTAGCCGGGTATTAATTGAAAGATGTAGCCCAAGTATGGTATACTCAATGGAAGGATAATAAGCCTTTAAAGGAGGGTCCCATACGTTGGGAGGTATTCAAGAAAGCATTCCTTTATAGGTTCTTTCCAAGGGAAAAAAGGAAAGCAAAGGTGGAGGAATTTATCAACCTTTGTCAACGAGGTATAAGTGTCCAAGAATACTCTTTGAAATTCACTAAGTTGTCCAAAGATGACCCATATTTGGTTTCTAATTCAAGGGATGAGATGAGCTGATTTGTGATCGGTGTGTCCGATGCCATTAAGGAAGAATGCCGTGCGGCAATGCTCCATGACAACATGAATATCTCACGGTTGATGGTTTATGCTCAACAAGTTGAGGAGTTAGGGCTTAAAAAGAAGAGTAGAGAGGTGAAGAGGGCAAGGACAGGTGATGGAAATTCTTCTAAGGGCAAGTTTGAGGGTCAAAGTGGACCAAGGTTCAAGAAGAGGTTCTCCAATCAAAGTTCCTCTAATGCTCCAAAGACCTACAAAGATAGGGTGTTTAACCCTAAGCCTCAAGGAGGCAATAGGGGTGGATCTTCCATGGAGAGGACTACATGTGCAAAGTGTGGTAAGAAGCATGAGGGGAAATGTCTTTCCGGTGTGGGTGTGTGCTATGGATGTGGAAAAAATGGGCATCAATTGAAAGATTGTCCAACCGGTACGGCCGAGAGGGTAATCAAGCTCCTCCAAGTGGTTCTAATCCTGATGCTCCCAAGAAGAATCGCTTCTATGCCCTCCAATCTAGAAGTGATCAAGAGGGGTCCTCGGACGTTGTTACTGGTATGTTGCAAGTATTTTCAATTGATGTTTATGCATAATTGCACCTTGGTGCCATTTTATATTTTGTTACCCCTTTTGTGGCTATGAAATTTGAAGTACCTCCCGAAGAGTTAAAAGAACCTTTTTTCGTGTCTACCTCAGTAGGTGATTTGGTTGTAGAAAAAAGAGTTTATAGTAGTTGTCCTATATCTTTATCTCATAGAGTCACTTTGGTTGATTTGATAGAATTGGATATGTTGGACTTTGATGTTATCTTGGGGATGGATTCGCCTCATGCTTGTTTTGCTTCCTTTGATTGTAGAACTCAGGTAGTAAAGTTTTAATTTCCAAATAAGCCTGTTTTAGAATGGAAGGGGGGAAATTCAATCCCTAAAGGTCTATTCATTTCATGTCCAAAAGCTAGTAAAATGATTTCTAAGGGGTGTGGCTATCATATTGTTTGGGTTGTGGACATTGAGTCTGAGACTCCTTCTTTAGAGTTAGTCCCCATAGTGAGGGTGTTTCTTTCCCAATGACTTGCTCGAAATTCCTCCCGAACTGGAAATAGACTTTGACATTGATCTTTTACCGGAGGAAACAGCAGAAGACGAAATTTCCATTGCTGAATCAACTGACAACAACAAAGGTAAAGTTACAGGTGTTGATTTTTCAGGCGATGTACCTAAAATCTTCTATCAAGATCAACCAAATAGCCCCACTGCAAGTGAGATGGAGCCTCCTCAAACGGAGAAACTTGGTTGGCTTGGTATGCTAAAAACAGGTAAAGTTTTTACCCCTATTCCAGATGTCTTGCACAAAATGTGGACTCATCCGGACAATCAACCAAAAAGAAAATGGTATGTAGCTACCTATACCCTTAAAGAAAGAGAATCCTTTCGAGATTCCTGGATGAAAGATATGGGAAGAATAGGTTGTGAAATCGAATTCTTTAAATGGTTTGAAATGATTAGTAAGATTGACAATCAGACTGAGTCATTACAGGTTATCATTAATAAATGGTATACAACTTCTAATAAGATTGTTGAATCTATTACTCCTCCCCTAGAAGGTATTAACATTCCTATTGTAAGAACAGTAATCAAAGCTTCTCCTTTCAAAGAGAAAAGCGATAAGACTGGTACTTTACTCACCACTGCAGATATTGACAGAGTAGTAGAACAAAACAACTACTCAAACCAAATCCTTCATGTTATCTCCAAACAAATTGAAGATACAAAACCTATCTTTAGTGGAAGACCTATCCCGGCTTCTACTTCATCCAACCATAATATTGACCCTAACCCAGGATTCAAACTACCAGAATTTTCCAAAGAAAAATTCCCTAAACTTTCAGAGACTTTTGAAATCTCAGGAAATAACCTCATTGACAAAATCAATGAACAACTTACCAATTTTAAAGTCTCTCAAAAGGAAGAGAAAAATCAAAATAAGGTTTCTACCCTCTAGGAGAAATCTGTTTCAACCACTCAGGATAAAGAAATCCTTCTCCAAAAGTTATCTAACGATAGATTTCATAACCGAAAAAACTATCATAGCCGTCCCTCTTTCCCAGATTTGCAGTATGAGGAAAATGCTTTCTTATCTATTTCTTCTCATGAAGGAAGAAGCATTACTGAATGGAATATTGATGGTCTTGCAGAACATCAGATTTACAACAAACTCCATGAAATGGGTGTTGCAATCACTGCTTACAAGATGAGAGGATCAGCAGATAAAGAAGCTACTACTATGATTGCTGCAGGTTTCACAGGAATGCTGAAACACTGGTGGGACAACTATTGCAAAGATGAGACTAAACAACTCATCATTAATGCCACAGCAACAGAGACTGTTGTTAAAGTTAAGGAAACAGCCAAAGTACTTCTCAAGTCACAAGGGAAGATGCTTGTGCTACTTTGCTTTATCATATCGCTAAGCATTTTATTGGCGAACTAAAACTATTTCAGGATAGGAGTCTTCAAATCCTGAACAATCTCAGCTGTCCAAATTTAGACAGTTTCATTCACTACAAGCATGCCTTTTTAAGCAAGGTTATGCATCGATCAGATTGCCACCTGGATTTTTGGAAGGAATGCTTCATCAGCGGTCTACCCCCACTCTTTGCCGACAAAGTAAGGACTAAAATACAGGATCGCAATGACGGTCGCATCCCCTACAGTAATTTAACCTATGGTGATTTGGTAAGCACTATTAATATTGTAGGATTGGAACTCTGTACGGATATTAAGCTTAAGCATCAGCTTAAGAAAGAACAATCATCTTCAAGACGAGAACTTGGAAGCTTTTGTAGAGATTTTGGTTTTATTACTCCACCTGACAAGGTGAAGAATGATAAAAGAGAAAAGAAATCACACAGGAGAAAATCTCATCATAGAAGATATGATTCTTCCAAATCCAAGAAAAGAAGGTCCAAAAGACCTAGAGATTCCAAGACGGATGTCTGTTGGACGTGTGGCAAGACAGGCCATAAAGCTAATGAATGTTGATCGCAGACAAAGAAGAAGAAGATAAATCTTCTTGGAATAGACGACGAAACCAAAGGTAAACTTCTAGCTATTCTTGAAGAACCTTTTTCTGAATATTCAGGTACATCTGATGAATACAACGATGATGAGGACATTGATCTCGACTATGAATCAGACAAAAGTCAATCAGGAAAAAATTGCACCTGTACTGAAGCATTTTGTACTTGTGATAGTACTCATTCTATCAGAGTTCTTTCGGATCATTCGAAGGAAGCTCTCTTTGATGTAATTCAGCATATAACTGATGATGAGGCTAGGAATCATTTTCTCCTAGAACTCAAAAACATCATCCTCAACACGGACAAGCCTAAATCCCGACTAGTTGTTGAACCCTTCAGCATGAAGCAAATCATGAACTGCTCAAATAGTAATTCTGAACCCACAATATCTGACCTTCGCTATGAAGTATCTAATCTCAAACAAGAGATTAAGAGTATTAAATCTCGACTAGGAAAAGTTGAAATGGATGTTCTTGCTGATCAGGTTCTAAAGAAGACCAATTTACAGGAGCAAGATTCAGAACATGAATCTACAAAAGATGATGACATAGAGTCTATTAACAATGATCATTTGGTTGAACCATTGGTTACTAATACCGGTAATTTTCCGTTTACCTCGGTAGCATAAGGAGTAACGGTAATCTCTTCAATTAGACCTCAGAGTCATCATATTTCGGTTAAAATTGTAGTTAATAAACACTTTGTTATTAACAAAATTGCTTTGCTTGATAGTGGTACAGATCGAAACTGCTTTGTAAAAGGTATAGTCCCTACGAAGTATTTGCAAAAAAGTACTTCCAAATTATACTCTGCTATAGGAGAACTTTTAAAAATTAATTACAAACTTTCTAAAGCTCATATTTGCAACAATGGCATTTGTTTAACTAATGATTTTGTAATTGCTGAAGATATCAATGAATATATCATTCTTGGGATACCTTTTATTACTCAGATAAAACCTTATTTTACTGATTTAAATGGTATTAATACTAATATACTTGGAAAAGATTTACATTTTCCTTTTGTTAAAACCCTTTCACAAGATGAAAGTAATTTTATAAGAGAGAAAACAGTTTTGCGCATTAATAATCTATCACAACATCTCACCTTTTTAAAGGATGAAATTCGTCTTAAGAAAATCGAACAGATTTTAAAAACCCCGGAGATGGTTACTAAGATAGCCAAACTTCGAGAGAATTTTGAAATAGAAATATGTTCAGATTTTCCTAATGCATTTTGGGAACACAAGAAACATATCGTATCCCTACCATACATTGAAGGATTCAATGAATAGGCTATTTCAACTAAAGCTAGGCCTATTCAAATGAATCACAAAATGATGGAATTTTGTAAGAAAGAGATTGACACTCTTTTGAAAAACAATATCATAAGGGTTTCTAAATCTCCTTGGAGCTGTTCTGCTTTCTACGTTAATAATAACGCGGAGAAAGAAAGAGGAGCACCAAGACTGGTGATTAATTATAAACCCCTTAACTCCGTTTTAAAATGGATTAGGTATCCCATACCTAACAAATGAGATCTTTTGAAAAGAACTTTCAAAGCTAATTTATATAGCAAATTTGATATGAAATCAGGATTTTGGCAAATTCAAATTTATGAGAATGATAAATATAAAACAGCTTTCAACGTCTCGTTTGGACAGTATGAATGGAATGTTATGCCTTTTGGGCTTAAGAACCCCCATCTGAATTTCAAAATATTATGAATTCTATTTTTAGTGATTATTCTTATATGTCAATAGTTTATATTTATGATATCTTAATATTTTCCGAGAACATAGATTCTCACTTTAAACATTTAAATACATTTTTTAATATTATTAAGAAAAATGGTTTAGAAGTCAGTGCCAAGAAAATGGTGCTTTTTCAAACTACCATCAGATTTCTAGGTCATGATCTTTATCAAGGAACATATAAACCTATTTGCAGGGCCATCGAGTTCTCATCCAAATTTCCTAACGAAATTCCTGATAAAACTCAGCTTCAGAGATTCTTAGGGAGTTTAAATTACGTTGCTGATTTTATTCCTAAAGTCAGACATGTTTGCGAACCTTTATACAAAAGACTTAGGAAAAATCCGGTCCCTTGGAGTTCTGAACAAACCCAGGCGGTCGTTCAAGTTAAAGCCTTAGTACAAAACATTCCATGCCTAGGAATCCCTAACCCCAATGCTTTTATGATTGTTGAAATTGACGCATCTGATGCAGGTTATGGAGGCATCCTTAAACAAAAACTAGATCCTGAATCTACAGAACAACTTGTTCGTTTTACATCCGAAATCTGGAATTCCGCTCAAAAAAATTACTCTACTGTAAAAAAGGAAATTTTGTCTATAGTGCTATGTATCACTAAGTTCCAAGATGATCTTATAAATAAAGAATTTTTATTAAGAGTAGATTGCAAATCTACTAAAGAAATTTTACAAAAGGATGTTAAAAATCTTATATCAAAACAAATTTTTGCTAGATGGCAAGCTCTACTATCTAGTTTTGATTTTAAAATCGATTTTATAAAAGGAGAAGAAAATTCTCTTCTAGATTTTCTAACCCGTGAATTTTTGCAGGGTAAGCATGAGGCCGTTTAAGCCGGTCACTCCTTCCAAGGGAGAAGATCTCCCAAAAGAAAAAATGGCCAGACCATTTACCCTTCCATAACTAATTCCAATACAAGAAGGTCCACAAAGGCCTACAGCTCCCTTTCAAAACAAATTTTCAGTCCTAGCTGAGTTTCCAAGACTCATTTCTCCAGTTCAAACTCAGCCCCCGAAGCTGCTTTGTCCACCCCAACCAAAGCTGATCAACCTTAGGCCAGCAAAACCATTTGACAAAGGAGCATCTTCTAGCTCAATCTAATCAAAACAGAGTTATGAAATGAAAACTCCTGAAACCTTTGCCCAAGCAGTTAACCCTGAGTTAACAAAACCTATTCCCAAAATCGCTAACCCAAAAGAAGAATCTTTTGATTTTGTGAATTCACAGGTATTGCCAATAATGGCATTAAACAAAGAGCATGGCAACATTGACGTGCAATAGCTGATCAAACCTTGCTATACAGATTCTAATTTTGTGGATACTGACAATCAACTTAAGACAAGAAGATTCTATGAAGCCATTCTTGTTGATACGGATTCTATTGAGATCGAGCATTCTAGGGATGAGAACAATCCCTCTATTATTAAATATTCAAGGTTTAGTATTAAAAGAATCTTGGATCCATTTGAATGGTTTGTAGACCATTTACATATACCAATTGCATTATCAGTAACTTATCGTCCACAGACTTATAATTGGTATGATTATAAAGCAGCATGGATGAATTTTATTTATCTGTGACCAAGACATACTTGGTTTATAGAGTACAACCCAAACATTATTAAAGCCATTATTCCAAGATGGTTTTACGAATGGTGGAATTTATTCGGAGGAACCAAAGAAGTTCTCGCTCAGCAATTTCTCAACAGGTTTGAAGAATTTCAAATCAAGGAAGAAATCTCCACTTTACCTAAGCATATTAAATTATGCAAATATTATGTTCAAAAAAGAATATCATATATTATTACTTGGAATTTTTCCAAAAATAATATTGATCAAATCCAATATTTGTGTAAGCAAATCCAGGTTAAAGGTTGGATTCCCAAACAACCTAACACTAAAGTCCAGTCTCACGACAAGGCCAGTTCATCAAGTTCTTCAAAGAATTCTTCCAAAGCAGCTCTCATGAAAAAAAACTGAAAGAAGCATTGGAAAATTTAGATAAATATGATGAAAATCAAATCATGAAAGTGATTGACGATACAGCTTCAACAGAAAGCAGCAGTGAAGACAATGGAGATATGTGTAATCCCAAAGGATTGACTTTGGCTTACATGGATCCCAATTATGAATAAGATAAGACTTCTTTGGAAAAGTAGAGGCAAAGCCGGAATTACTTTCTCCAAAGTAAAGACTTTCATTATTCTATTTTGGCATCTTTAGAAAAGCCAAACGACAAAACTTTGAATAAAGCTAATCTCCATTATCTCCAAAGATAAAAGAAGATTCCCACTCAGCTACTCTTTTACAAAAGAAGTAGGCCCTTATGTTTCCACTATGAAGAAAGTTATTCTCCACTAACTCTACTTTAAGGTAGACCCCTCCTTTAGTGTCGGCAACATCCTAGCCCTCCATTTGTATGTCTAAGATGTAAAGACACTCCCACTTTCTCCTATATAAGGAGACCTCATTTCTCTTATAGAGGCATCAGAAAGTTTAGATGCTTCTCTCTAAATCTAACTCTGAAAGCTCTCTCAATGTACTATTTCCCTATGTTTGATATGCAATAAACTTCAGTTTGCTTGTAAGTTTTCTTTCTTTTAATTTACTCACTTAAGATCCTTTATATGGTATCAGAGCTCTTGTTAGAATATTTTGTACTGTAAGTCCATTAGATAGTATTTTCAAAAATTATGAATAAAAATTAACATATTTTAAATAATATCAATTTATCTTCTCAAGCAACTAAGATTGCTAAGGTTGAAAATGATTTACAAAACTGGAGTATACCAGAAGAACCTTTCAAAAAGATTTATCAAATAGGAAATTTTAGCTGGATTACTCGTCATAACATTAAGACTTGTGAATCTACTATTGCTATTAATAACTCTTTAGAAGTTATTCGCTTACTTAAAGAAAGTTATATAAATCATTATAAATCTAATTTTAATTATTTGCATATTGGTTTAGTGCAAGTAGCTGTTAAGCCTTTATTTAGAAAAGCACTTGATATTCCTGTTTGTGTCATCCTTTGAGATGGCCGATTTTTGAATTTGATGATTCGCTGTTAGGAGTTTTGCAGAGTAATCTAGCTGATGGGCCAGTTTACTTTAATTGTTATCCTGACTTCTCTCTTGATATTAATGACCCTAAAGTCATGGATTCTTTGACTCTCAATGTCAAAACCAAAAACTTGAATAGCAAAATCAATACTCGTGAGATAGCTATTATCTACCGAGTATACTACAGGCTTATGAAAACCACCCTTGCACCCAAGGCTTATAATGAAAGTGCTAAAGGTGAGACTATGCTTATGGAAGCCAACCATGAACATAGTTCTATTTTCGTTCCCCGTTTACTCAAATGGAAAGATATACTTTCTAACAATGATTGACGTTTTGACAATATCACTCAACCTTTTGCATCTCATTCTGAAAGATCTCAGATTGAAAGAGTCATTCAATTCCCAGATGGGTCTATAGAACTCAAATTTCTTGACAATACTATTAGGAGATCTTCATCAAATCGATGGTCGTCCTGGTCCGCCTCTACTTTGTACCCCTCGAGATCCGTTCATAGACCACCTTCTTCTTCTAAAACCCCGGAGGAAGCAGCAGAAGATGAAATTTCCATCGCTGAATCAATTGACAATAGCAAAGGTAAAGTTACAAGTGTTGATTTTTCAGGAGATGTACCTAAAGTCTTCTATCAAGATCAACCAAATAGCCCCACTGCAAGTGATATTGAGCCTCCTCAAATAGAGAAACCAGGTTGGCTTGGTATGCTAAAAACCTTTATATGGTTTAACCGGAATATGATGACTCTGAGGTCTAATTGAAGAGATAACCGTTACTCCTGGTGCTACCGAGGTAGATGGAAATTACCGGTATTAATAATCATTGGTTCAGCCAAATGATCATTGTTAATAGACTCTATGTCATCATCTTTTGTAGATTCATGTTCTGAATCTTGCTCCTGTAAATTGGTCTATAAAGGATCTTAAGTGTGGAAATTAAAAGAAAGAAAACTTACAAGCAAACTGAAGTTTATTACATATCAAACATAGGGAAATAGTACATTGAGAGAGCTTTCAGAGTTAGATTTAGTTTGTCAATTTCACAAGACTTACTTATTAATTCACAACATCCAAATATTTCAACAAAATCCTCTTCTCTCAATATTTTTCTCTCTATAGTTCCTCCATTGAAGAACACCAAGAACTTGAATGGTAGGGCTCAAGAATCCATCTTCTGAGCTCCAATTCGTGGGCAAAGCTTCAATTAAGGTATGGGAGCCTTGATTTATGGAACACTTTTCTCCATGAAGCCCTTCAAACTCTAATTTTGAATTTGGTAAATTGTTCAAAAACTAGAATTTTCATTCTAGCCATGGGTTCTTTCTAAAAACGATTTTATTATGTTAATTGTCATATATTATGGATGAATTGATGCTTAATGGTGATTTTTATTGTAAAATTCCTCATGAACCCTTGAATTACCCCATGAACCCAATTTCATGAATTGTGATGGGTGTATTGATGCAATATGATTACTATGGATTGTATCTGTGTTAATCTAGTTATTCAATCTTGTTAAAGGCCCTCCCACCAATGCAAGAGATTGGGTCATCTAAGTGAACTCATGAGATAGAAGCTCCTTTGCCAATGCAAGAGGTCGGGTTTCTAGAAGCAATCTCCCTATCCTATAACTATGTGCCAACATAGGACTTTAGCTAGTGGATCCACGTAAAGGCTAAACATGTTAGTTCTACCTTAGGCAAGTAGGACACCTTCTTTCGGTATGGGGTTACATGACACCAGATTCCATGTAGCTAACATGATCTATGTCGGTTATGGCTAGTCTTCCCTATATGACAAGATAACGAATGAGACACGAACTAAACTATGACTTCTTGGTGAGTTACTTAGTAGGAGTGGGGGTATGGGAATTCACTTTTACATTGCACAAGTAGACTTAGTAGGATGTTATGGGATGGTTCCTTTATGTTATGATGAGATATTAATGTATGCATGTATGTTGAATGGATAGTTGATATGAATGACTTTCCTTATGTTCAAGTGATGTACATGACTAGTTTATTACTTGTGACTATTGATTATGATGAGGTCTAAAGATGATATGTATGAATAAAGTAGTTTCAAAGGAGTACTTAGTGTGGTTGGTATTATGGGATGCCAGCCATACATTGCACAAGTGTTCCTTAGGGGTTGCTAAGGTGATGACTTTACCATGTTATGGGTATAAATGTGATTTTGGCTTGTGTTTGACATTGAAGATGCATGTTGATCTCCAAACTTCACGAATGCATACTTTTCAAATAAAATGTCCTTGTTAGCATATTTCAATGATTTTTGTGCATGTTTCCATACTCAGTACATATTTGTGCTAACCCCTTCTTCTTCTACATTTTGATAAGTGTAGGTTTCGGCTAGGTGACATACACTCTCGTTTCTTGAAGAAGACTTGGATTGCTTATCTCCAAGTTGTGGTGAGTCCTCAAGTTCGAGGATGGATTAGTCATTTCTTAGTTTCTATTGTACCTTTTATATTGTGACGTTTATTGATGTGAAGGGCTAACTCCCAAACTTTGTATTCCTATGTTTTAGATGGTAAATGAGATAAAGTCTAGATTCCTATTATTTTCTTTTATGAGAAAATGAAGTTGGACTTCGATTGTAAAATTTTTAAATTTTTCTGCATTATTTTTATGTCTTATGTGATGATGATGCTTCAGTCTTGTATGAGACCCCTTCGGGGTCAAGTATGCCGTGTTACGTCTAGGGGGTACTCCTTGGTCGTGATAAACTTGGTATCATAGCATAAAGTTTTATGATAATAATTAGGTTGATGTCTCATGAACTACATCTAGCAGAGTCTTGTTCATGAGTATGAAGCGCGCCACACTTATGAATGAGAGGCTATAGGATGTTTAGGAACTTTCACTTCTTTCATTACTCTTTAGTCGTGCTTTGGAGTCCTAACTCTATGAAGTCCTTTCTCTTAACCCTTTTCTTGTGATTATAGGCAATGAGTACAAGAAGGGCTAATGCAAGTAGGGCACAAGTGGAGAATGTGAATGAGGGAATTCCTCCCCAAGCTCCTCAAGACCCTCAAGTTCCTAATGATGAAGGGGCTATGACTAATATGGAGATAAGGGCGGCTCTCCAAACTTTGACTCAACTCATGACAGTTCAAACTCAAGCCGTCACCACTTAAGTCCAAGCCATAATGGCCCAAGCCAACCGAGAAGTTGGGCCCCGAGTAGTCCTCAATGTGAGTACCATTGCCTCACGGTTGAGAGATTTTAGTAGGATGAACCCTCCTATTTTATTGGGTTCCAAAGTGAATGAAGACCCACAAGAGTTTGTGGAGGAGGTCTACAAGATAGTGGAGGCTATGGGGGTCACTTCTATTGAGAAAGCCGAATTAGCCGGGTATTAATTGAAAGATGTAGCCCAAGTATGGTATACTCAATGGAAGGATAATAAGCCTTTAAAGGTGGGTCTCATACATTGGGAGGTATCCAAGAAAGCATTCCTTTATAGGTTCTTTCCAAGGGAAAAGAGGGAAGCAAAGGTGGAGGAATTTATCAACCTTTGTCAAGGAGGTATGAGTGTCCAAGAATACTCTTTGAAATTCACTAAGTTGTCCAAAGATGACCCATATTTGGTTTCTAATTCAAGGGAAGATATGAGCTGATTTGTGATCGGTGTGTCCGATGCCATTAAGGAAGAATGCCGTGCGGCAATGCTCCATGACAACATGAATATCTCATGGTTGATGGTTTATGCTCAACAAGTTGAGGAGTTAGGGCTTAAAAAGAAGAGTAGAGAGGTGAAGAGGGCAAGGACAGGTGATGGAAATTCTTCTAAGGGCAAGTTTGAGGGTCAAAGTGGACCAAGGTTCAAGAAGAGGTTCTCCAATCAAAGTTCCTCTAATGCTCCAAAGACCTACAAAGATAGGGTGTTTAAACCTAAGCCTCAAGGAGGCAATAGGGGTGGATCTTCCATGGAGAGGACTACATGTGCAAAGTGTGGTAAGAAGCATGAGGGGAAATGACTTTCCGGTATGGGTGTGTGCTATGTATGTGGAAAAAGTGGGCATCAATTGAAAGATTGTCCAACCCGTATGGCTGAGAGGGCAATCAAGCTCCTCTAAGTGGTTCTAATCCCGATGCTCCCAAGAAGAATCGCTTCTATGCCCTCCAATCAAGAAGTGATCAAGAGGGGTCCTCAGACGTTGTTACCGGTATGTTGCAAGTATTTTCAATTGATGTTTATGCATAATTACACCCCGGTGTCATTTTATCTTTTGTTACCCCTTTTGTGGCTATGAAATTTAAAGTACCTCCCGAAGAGTTAAAAGAACCTTTTTTTGTGTCTACCCTGGTAGGTGATTTGGTTGTAGATAAAAGAGTTTATAGGAGTTGTCCTATATCTTTATCTCATAGAGTCACTTTGGTTGATTTAATAGAATTAGATATGTTGGACTTTGATCTTATCTTGGGGAAAGATTCGCCTTATGCTTGTTTTTCTTCCTTTGATTGTAGAACTCGGGTAGTAAAGTTTTAATTTCCAAATGAGCCCATTTTAGAATGGAAGGGGGGAATTCAATCCCTAGAGGTCGATTCTTTCATGTCCAAAAGGTAGTAAAATGATTTCTAAGGGGTGTGCCTATCATATTGTTAGGGTTGTGGACATTGAGTCTGAGACTCCTTCTTTAGAGTCGGTCCCTGCAGTGAGGGAGTTTCTTTCCCGATGACTTGCTCGAAATTCCTTCCAAAGGGGAAATAGACTTTTTCATTGATCTTTTACCGGATACTCAACCCATATCAATTCCCCCTTACCGGATGGCTCCGGCCGAATTAAATGAATTGAAGGCACGACTTAAGGATTTGCTAGACAAGGGTTTTATTCAACCAAGCACAAATCCTTGGGGTGCTTCGGTATTGTTTGTGAAAAAGAAAGACGGGTCCCTTAGGATGTGTATTGATTACCGCCAATTGAACAAGGTCACTATAAAGAATAAGTACCCTCTCCCTAGAATTGATGATTTGTTTGACCAATTCCAAAGGGCGTGTTACTTTTCGAAGATTGACCTATGGTCGGGCTACCACCAACTTAGGGTAAGGGAGGTTGACATTCCTAAGATGGCCTTTTGTACAAGATATGGTCACTACGAATTCCTAGTCATGCCTTTTGGTCTAACAAATGCCCAATATCTTGATTCATTTGTGATCATTTTTACTGATGATATTTTGATCTATTCAAGGAGTGAGGGTGATCATATGAAGCATTTGAGGATAGTATTGTAAGTCCTTAAAGATCACCAATTATATGCTAAGTTTAGTAAGTGTGAGTTTTGGCTAAGGTCAATTGCTTTTCTTGGCCATATTGTGTCGGACAAGGGTATTGAGGCTGATCCTAAGAAGGCAGATGCGATCAAGAGTTGGCCTAGACCTTTATCTCCTACCGATATTTGAAGCTTTTTGGGTTTGGCCAGTTATTTTCGGAGATTTGTTGAGAGCTTTTCCTCTATCGCTTCTCCATTGATGGCCTTAACTAAAAAAAAGACTAAATTTGTGTGGTCGGAAGCTTGTGAGAAAAGCTTCCAAGAATTGAAAGATAGGCTTGCCTCCGCTCCGGTGTTGACCTTACCGGAGGGTACCGAAGGGTTTGTTGTATATTGTGATGCTTCTCGAGTGGGTTTGTGATGTGTCCTTATGCAACGTGGTAAAGTGATCGCTTATGCTTCAAGGCAACTCAAGGTCCATGAGAAGAATTACCCGACTCATGACCTTGAATTAGTGGTGGTTGTTTTTGCTTTGAAAATATGGAGACATTACTTATATGAGGTCCATGTAGATGTGTTTACTGACCACAAGAGTCTTCAATATGTGTTTAGCCAAAAAGACTTGAATCTTCGGCAAAGAAGGTGATTAGAGCTTTTGAAAGATTATGATATGAGTGCCCTTTACCACCCCGGCAAAGCTAATGTAGTTGCGGATGCCCTAAGTAGATTGTCCATGGGTAGTGTGGTTCATGTAGAAGATGAGAAGAAGGATTTGGTTCGTGATGTGCATAGGTTGGCCCGATTAGGTGTTCCAGTCGTGGATTCCACCAAGGGTGAAGTTGTGGTTCATCATAGTTCCGAATCATCCTTTGTAGTTGATGTGAAGTCTAAGCAACACCTTGATCCTATTTTGATGGAATTGAAAGAATCGGTTCTCAACAAGTCCGTTGAGGCTTTTTCACAAGGGGGAGATGGGGTGCTTAGGTACCAAGGTAGATTGTGTGTTCCGGATGTTGATGGTTTGAGGGAGAAAATTCTAGAAGAGGCTCATGGTTCACGATATTATATTCATCCGGGAGCCACCAAGATGTACCGTGATCTACGGGAAGTTTATTGGTGGAATGGTATGAAGAAGGATATAGCAAGTTTTGTGTCCAAATGTCCAAATTGTCGACAAGTTAAGGCTGAACATCTAAACCTGGGAGGTTTGCTCCAAGATATAAATATTCCCACTTGGAAGTGGGAGGAGGTAAATATGGATTTTGTTGTGGGTTTGCCTCGTACTCGGAGGCAACATGATTCTGTTTGGGTCATTGTTGATAGGATGACTAAATCAGCCCACTTTATTCCCGTCAAGGTTACTTTTTTGGCAGAAGACTATGCTAAACTGTATATCAAGGAGGTAGTGAAGTTGCGTGGAGTTCCTTTGTCCATCATTACGGACCGGGGTGCTCAATTTACTTCACATTTTTGGAAGGCATTCCAACAAGGGCTTAGTACCAATGTTAAACTTAGTACCGTTTTTCATCCTCAAATGGATGGTCAAGCCAAACACACCATTCAAACCTTAGAGGAAATATTGAGGGCGTGTGTGATTGATTTCAAGGGTAATTGGGACGATCATCTTCCTTTGATAGAATTTGCCTACAACAATAGCTATCACTCAAGCATTGCCATGGTTCCATTTGAAGCACTATATGGTAGAAGGTGTAGATCATCGGTGGGTTGGTTTGAAGTAGGTGAGTTTTCTCTAATTGGTCCTGTACTAGTTTATGATGCCATTGAAAAAGTTTGACTCATTAGAGAGAGGTTGAAAACGGCCCAAAGTCGGCAGAAGTCTTATGCCAACAATAGAAGGAGGGATCTAGAATTTGAAGTTGGTGATTGGGTCTATTTGAAGATCTCACCCATGAAGGGTGTGATGAGGTTTGGCAAGAAGGGGAAACTTAGTCCCTGGTTTGTAGGTCCCTATCAAGTCTTGAAGTGCATTGGGAAAGTTGCCTATGAATTAGACTTGCCAAATGAGTTGGCCCCAGTTCACCCGGTATTTCATGTTTCCATGCTTAAAAAGTGTATTGGTGATCCGGTGTCCATCTTTCCTTTAAAGGGTTTAGGAGTTGATGAGAACCTTTCCTATGAAGAAGTTCTGGTTGAGATTTTGGACCGGCAAGTGAAGAGGTTGAGAAATAAGGAAGTAGCCTCCATTAAGGTTCCATGGAGGAATCACTTAGTTGAGGGTGCTACATGGGAGGCCGAGGCCAATATGAAGTCCCGTTATCCTCATCTTTTTCCTTCTGCCCTTATTCGAACTTGAGGTAAGTAATGCCTCTTGAGTTTTAAGTGTTTTGGGAGTAATGTATATTGTGCGAGTTTTTCATGATTTCCTTATGATGTGCATGTTCTTGTGAGAATTCATTTTTAGCATGTGTTGAGTTTTCATGATGTATATGTTCCTCATGTTGGTTTACATTTTAGTATAATGATTGCATTTTAGACTTCATGAGGAAAATTGATGAACATGCTTAATGATGAATGGCATATTGGCTCTATAATGTTGTGTTGAGCTCATTCTAAGTTGGATAAGGTAGTTCCTCCTATGATCATATGAAATGATGGCTTCGGTGCATAATGAGTTGTGTACTAAGTTCTTACTTCCTTGTGAATGCATTGCTTATGTCTTGAGATGGAGTTGATGTTTCCTCATTTTAATTGTGCATTGTTTTGATGTTGCATACATGTTGGGCTCCTAGTCTTGAGTCTTTACTTCCGTAAGATATCTAGATCACCATTCGAGGACGAATGTTCCTAAGGGGGAGATAATCTAACACTCTGGAAAATGATAAGTTAAACTAGAGCCTAAACATGAGGATGAACGTCTTGAATGAGAGTTATAGGGTTTAAAGCCATGAGGCTAGGCCAAGGCTGCCCCTAGCCTTCAGCTACTACCTCAACCTTGACGAGAAGGACCACGAGTCGTGGTCCTCACCACGGCTCGTGAAGGTGGGCGTGGTCTTGCCTTGGCCATGAAAGTTTGGCCACCATTTTTCCTAGTCACTGCCTCAACTTCCACGGCCATCACCACGGTCTGTGGTCATGACCACGAACGTGGGAGGTGCTCGTGGAGTTGCCTTAGGCAAATAAGCAAAAGGCTCCAAGTGGTGAGGCTACTGCCTCAAGGACCACGGGAGGGACCACAACTCGTGGTCTTGACCACAGCTTGTGGAGCCCCTCATGGTGATGCCTTGGGTGTGTAAGTATTGTGCCACCTTAGAGGGGCTACTGCCTTAACCCTCCATGGGCATGACCACGTGTCGTGGTCCACTTCACGAGCCGTGAAGGGGCTCGCGGAGATAACTTGGGCTCATGAGCGAAATGCCACCAAGCTCTAGCCATTGCCCCAATCTTCACTACAGGGACCATGAGTCGTGGTCCTCACCACGACTCGTGAAGATGGACGTGACACCTGGACGGGGTCCTTATGTGAGGGCCAATTGAGTCATTTCCTATTTTAGTCCAATTAAAGTGGGGGTGTTTTGGGTATTTTAGGGGAAGTTTATATATTGATTTTAAGTCAAATTCACAAGACTTACTCATTAATTCACAACACCTAAATGTTTCCCCAATATCCTCTTATCTCAATATTTCTCTCTCTATAGTTCATCCATTGAAGAACACCAAGAACTTGAAGGTTAGGGCTCAATAATCCATCTTTTTAACTCCAATTCGTAGGCAAAGCTTCAATTAAGGTATGGGAGCCTTGATTCATGGAGCACTTTTCTCCATGAAGCCCTTCAAACTCTAATTTTGAATTTGGTAAATTGTTAAAAAACTAGGGTTTTCATTCTAGCCATGGGTTTTTTCTAAAAATGATTTCATTATGTTAACTGTCATATATTATGGATGAATTGATGTTTAATGGAGATTTTAATTGTAAAATTCCCCATGAACCCATGAATTACCCCATGAACCCAATTTCATGAATTGTGATGGGTGTATTCATGCAAGATGATTGCTATGGATTTTATCTATGCTAATCTAGTTATTGAATCTTGTTTTATTCATGCCTATTGCAGTATCTCTAGGTGTAATTGTGAGACATGATTCATGACATTGAAAGGGGTAAATTGCTAGGATTTGTACATGTTGATGAAGGTTGTGTATGAACTATTGATTCACTAGAAAGTGAATCTCCTATGACTAATGTGTAAATTATGGTATTGTTGAAAGGTTGTTCTTCTCTTACCCTTACACTTGATGATGTATGTATAGTCTATGATAATGATGATGTTGTTGGGTTGATTGAAAGGCCACTCTTATGAAAACACTATGAAATGATAATGTGAAAGGTTTACTCACATGTTATTGTTGATTCTAAGGTTGAAAGAACATCCTTACCTTTAATGAAGCTATGAGCTATTTTAATGAATTGTATTGAATGAAGGGTAGAGCATTACTTCACACATGTAAATTCAATTCAAGAGCAACTATGTTTAATTTGAGAAATAATGCTTAGCACTGAGTGGATATATAAAATGAGGTAAAGGCCCTCCCACCAATGCAAGAGGTTGGGTCATCTAAGTGAACTCATGAGATGGAAGCTCCTCTGCCAATGTAAGAGGTCGGCTTTCTAGAAGCAATCTCCCTATCCCATAACTATGTGCCAACATAGGGCTTTAGCTAGTGGATCCACCTAAAGGCTAAACATGTTAGTTCTACCTTAGGCAAGAATGACACCTTCTTTCGGTTTGGGGTTACATGACACCGGATTCCATGTAGCTCACATGGTCTATGTCGGTTATGGCTACTCTTCCCTATATGACAAGATAATGAATGAGACACGAACTAAGCTATGACTTCTTGGTGAGTTTACTTAGTAGGAGTGGGGGTATGGGACTTCACTTTTACATTGCACAAGTAGACTTAGTAGGACGTTATGGGATGGTTCCTTTATGTTATGGTGAGATATGAATGTATGCATGTATGTTGAATGGATAGTTGATATGAATGACTTTCCTTATGTTCAAGTAATGTACATGACTAGTTTCTTACTTATGACTATTGATTATGATGATGACTAAAGATGATATGTATGACTAAGGTCGCTTCAAAGGAGTACTTAGTATGGTTGGTATTATAGGATGCCAACCATACATTGCACAAGTGTTCCTTAGGGGTTGCTAAGGTGATGACTTTACCATGTTATAGGCATAAATGTGATTTTGGCATGTGTGTGACATTGAAGATGCATGTTGATCTCTAAACTTCATGAATGCATACTTTTCAAACAAAATGTCCTTTGTAACATATTTCAATGATTTCTGTTCATGCTTCCATACTTAGTACATATTTGTGCTAACCCCTTCTTCTTCTACATTTTGATAAGTGTAGATTCTGGATAGGTGACATACACTTTCCTTTCTTGAAGAAGAATTGGATTGCTTATCTCCAAGTTGTGGTGAGTCCTCAAGTTCGAGGACGGATTAGTCGTTTCTTAGTTTCTAATGTACTTCTTATATTAAAACGTTTATTGATGTAAAGGGCTAAGTCCCAAACTTCGTATTCCTATGTTTTAGATGGTAATTGAGACAAAGTCTAGATTCCTATGATTTTCTTTTATGAAAAATGATGTTGGACTTCGATTGTAAAAGTTTTAAATTTTTCCGCATTATTTCTATGTCTTATGTGATGATGATGCTAAAGGCTTGTATGAGACCCCTTTGGGGTCGTGTTACGTCTAGGGGGTACTCCTGGGTCATGACAATAACTCTGTCTTTAAATGGTTTTTTCCATAGATTCCAAATACCTTAGGTAACATTTTTATGTAATAGTTTTTAGATTCGAACCTTATTTATGGAATCGGATTTTTGAGCTGGTTTCACCCATTTATTCAAATTACTTGATATGAGTGTTGTTAGTATTGAAATCTCATCGTAAATACTTGTTCAACTAGATTGTATTGATTCAGAAATCGTTCAGAAAGGGAAAGCTCAAGCCTTGATTTTGATTGATTAAGACAAGTGAACTTCTAATCCTTGTTAGAGCTTGTAGAGTCTTGAATCCTCTTTGTTGTATGTGTTGGAGAGTAATCTAAATGAGGTTCTGGGGTTAATTTACCTTATTGAATAGCCCTAATGATTAAAATGAGATTAATGAAAAAGACAACATGTTGGTAATGTAGTTTTGATTAGTGTGAATTTCCTTGAGTGTTGAAATGGAATTAGTGATTTGATGTAATGCTTTGATAGTGTTGCTCTGAATTTAAATTACTTGAATTTGTCATTTCCTCATCATTTTGTGAACATGAATATTTGCATCCGTTCTAGATTAGTGTGATAAGATGTATTGTGACAACACCGAGGTCAGTTTCGGTAAGTTTTATTGATGCCGAGATCTATTCCGACAAGTACTATTGATGCCAAGATATGTGATGGCAAGAATTATTTATACCAATGTCTATTCCAATAATTTGTATTGATGTCGATGTATGTTTTGGCAAGTTGTACTGAGGCAGAGGTTGCCTCTGGCAGTTATATGGATATTGGTTATTCCAATGGATTCCAATTTGATACTTATGATTGATGAACTTGATTATTGAAAATGATGACTTGATTATTAAGATTTATGACACTGATTATTGTGATAGATAACTTGATACTTTTGATTGATGAACTTGATTATTGTGAATGATGAACTCGACACTTGTGATGTGATGAAATGTAAATGTTGAACTGTGATTATGGAACCTTCTGAAATGTATATCATGAACAATTAGGTTGGGCTGATTTTTGTGCAGGTTGTAGTTGTGGCAGTTTGGTTTGGATGAAAGGAGTTCTCATATTCTAGGTTGTTGTACCGTGTGTTTAGTGGATTTCTAGTTGAATACCGTGTTGTTTGGTACTCATTCCTTACTTCTACACTTGTGTAGGTTCCAAGACCGAATTTGTTTGATTATTCTTCTTTTGTCTACGTCTATGGCTTTCTATGGATACTTGAGAGGAAGCTAATTGTCATCCTAGCGGGCCCTCTTGTTCCATCTTTATGTTATTGTTCTATTTTAGAGACAAAGAGAGTTGAGACTTATATTTATATTTCAAATTCTCTTATTATACATAAGTGGTGTGTACACGTGACAACTAGGCTTTAGGGGTATTTGAGAATGACTAAGGTTTCCACACTTATATTATTGTTAGTTCATTTCAGCATATCTATCTTATTATTGAGTTTTTTCTTGGTAGGATTAAACGAATGTCATGACATCCATTTTGGGGCCATGACCAATGTTATCAAAGCCCTAGTTCATAGGTTTCACGTGTGTACAAGCCAGGTCTAAGTAGAGTCTCGACTATCAGTAGGGAGACGTATGCACTTATCTTTGAGATGCTACAAAGGCTATTAAGCAACTTCTTTTTTAGTCATTGTTTCTTATCGTGCATGGTTACCTTCACTAGTAATGAGTTTCCACATATACTTCTGACAAATGGCGAGCACCAGAGCTTCTATTTCTGGTGGTATGGGAGACAATCCCAAAGATAGTTTTGGAGACTACAACTAGGGGTAGGGGTAGGGCCCGAGCTAGAGGTTGTGCCTGTGGAGTGAAACCATCTAAAGGCCATTCATGTGGTATGGCACCAGCTAGAAGTCATGCTAGAGAGTTCTCCCCAGAGCCATAGGTTGAGATTGGAAAGGACTAGGTTCTCATAAGTATATGGCAATTCCCTTGTTTCACGATATATTGTTGAGGACGCTCAATGTGTTAGTGAACTTTTATCAAGACGGTGGTGCATTGGGCATACCACATGACTCTTAGACGAGGGTAGGGACTCAAACCCCAAAGCAACATCAATCTCTAGTTATTTAGCCACTAGTGGGTCGACACCAGCAGTCGGAGTACAGGTTGCTCCTCATGTAGTTTTGACAGCAGATTATCCCCTTATATATGAGAGGTTTCAGAAGATGAAACCACTCTTGTTTTAAGGTGGGAAGAGTGAAGACGCTCAAGAGTTTCTAACTATATGCCACGAGTTGCTAGAGGCAGTTGGTATGGCTGATTCACATAGTGTTTGTTATGTTCCACTCCAGCTTCGAGGACCTGCTAGAGAGTAGTGAGGGATGTATATGAGATTTAGGCTAGTTTGTGGGCTTTTTATGATCTCTTCATCCCTTTGAGTGTGAGAGAGGAGAGTCGTTTGAGATTCAAGGATTTAACACACGGTAGCTTATCGGTTATAGAGTATGAGGCCTTTTTTTGCCAGTTGGCTACGCATGCTATGGCTATTGTTCTAGATGAGGAGGAGAGGGTTCTCAAGTTTGAGAGGGATCAAATCATAAGTGTTTAGAGCAGCCCGAGAGGAGGCTTCCTTCCAGTCCATCATGAGTACTACTAAGGAGGTGGGATTGATTGTGACAGAGGAGTTTGGGGACCCCAAGAAGGCCCATTCATCCGGTTATTTTTATGGTGCCTCATCTAGAGGTAGGGGTTCACACATAAATGGTAACTCTTTCTAGCATTGTAGGCTCGTTCATGTATCCATGTCAGCAGTTGAGACTTGACGACATCTCGAGGAACCTACAGTAGTTGTCGAGGTAGCTATAATAGTTCATCTAGTCCTCCACAATAGTTATCAGCATCGATGTCTTGTTTTGGTTGTGGGGATCTATGTCGCATCATTATCACACCTTGAGCCTATGCCTTGGATGTGGCTAGTACTCAAGAACCATTGTTGATTCCCAACCAAACCCTTGGCCTAACTTAGTACTCAGTGGAAAACTAACTCAAGTATATTTAAGCTTTACAACAGAATTTAAAGTCAAAAGTCAAAAATCTTTTAAAAATCAAACTACCTCAAAATAGTATTGTCGAAATTGTCTAAAATACTCTGAAAACAATTATAGTTTTCCAAAATAGTTCAAAGGAAATTCTGAAAGAAACTCAACACTAACTACTATCAAGCCTCTATAGTTTAAAACGGATGTCAGGATAAGACCCACGACACCTCAAAACTACTAAACGCGAGACAAGAGTAATGCAAGAAAGGCTCACCAAAGCTAGCAAGAAGTGAAAAGTGATCTCAATGAGCGCATGTTGATGATCGTGAACACCTATATCTTCATAATGAAAAGATACATATCGAATGATATCTGTACATTGAATGTATGAATATGCAATATAGTTGAGGAAAATAAGTAACTGAACTGAAGAAGCTTAAGCAAGATACTCAGCTGAATGTAAAGAAATAAAGGAGTGAACCCATTTAAACTTTACAAATACTTACTTATCTCTAAATTCAACATATTAAGTGATATGATAAAAATACGTTATTTACTCTATTTGGGAGATTCTCTAAATGAAAACCATCACTATAAGCAACGTGATGATACAACATCTCACCCATGCTGCCAAAATTTTGTTATAATTTACTAGTATATAGAACATCTCAACTAAGTGGATCCACTAAATCTCTACTCGAAAGCAGTAAGGAGTTGTCTAAAAAGTATAAAACATATTCTTTCTCAATTTGAGGTGATTTCTCAAATTATCCTCTTAAGAGATGTAACTTCTCTGAAATATCTCTGCACTCATTAAATCATTTAGAAATCAAAATTTCTCTTTTCTCAATGTAAAAAGTGATAAATTTGGAAATGATTAGTTCTCTTATACTCTTTATGAAATTATGTTTCAAACTCTTTCTCAAAACTCCTCCTTGCATTCCTAGAAAAATCAGTTTAAGACAAAAATGTTTGCTTTAAAAGATTCTTAAAAATTATAACTCAAAATAGGGTTCATGCTAAAATATAGACATGAGAAAATCAACTCAAGGATCTTAATAACAATAGAAAAAACTCAATACTAAAAAAAAAAAAGAACTCAGAACTCAATAATACAACTTATCTAAAGAATACTCAAAATCTAGGATAAAACCCTAGATTACTCTTTTACTGAATTAAGATAGATGTAGGGTGTGAGGATGAAATCAGTCCATAACTATGATAGCCTTACATACCTAGAAAAACAAAGTTCTCGAAAAAGTTTGAAGAAGAACTTGAATGGAAGACTTGAAACCCTAGCTTTAGTTTTCCTTGTGGTTTTCTAGAAGATGAACAGTGGAGAAGAATCTTGGATTGAAACCTTAGGATATTTTAAGAGAATCTTGAACTAGGAGACTTTAGATCTTGAGAAATTGAATAAATCCTTTCTTGGAGTTTTTGATCTTTGAGAGAATGAGAATTAGGTATTTGGAGAGTTGATATACGTACAATAATGGTATTAGATTATAATATGGACTTAGGGAAGTTGATTTATGGTAAAAGGTCAAGAATACCTTTCTAGGAACGTAAGAATGCAATAAAATCAAATAATATGACCTTTTAATAAATCACATCGGCCAAATAGGCGATATGAAGGTCTCCTTGCCATAAATACTCGGCGGATAGCCCAATACGACTTTATGTCATCCAAATGGACATAAACTTGAGGTTTTTGGGATAATGTGGTGATCTAATTAAGGGATTCACCAAACCATTCCGTGGATCGCCAATTGGGCAGGTGAGTTTGCCTAATTTCCTAGCCAGACAATGTTCAAGTAAAATGATCATCACTTTTTACTCCAAACCCAAAGTAAGGCAAACTTGGTGGCATTAGAAATAATAATCATGTAACTTTAATTTGATAGGTTGTAAGACACCTAATTCATTATATTCTGAGTTATATGGTCGTTTGAAGTTAACCTTTAAATGAACTCATGCGAGAACTTAGTCGATAGGAATGCTTTGAACTTGGCTTTGTGTTTGAGGTCCCTTGTAACACTGGATAACTTCAGATACCATTGATACACTTGGTGAAGTACCTTAAAACATATGACAAAGTAAGACATCACCTACTTTAAACTCATATACTTTGGACAACCAATTCAGATTTGAAGAGTAGAGTTTACAAAATTATTCGGGACTTAGCTTAGCAATTTTTGGGGTGTTACAATGATATGGAAGTGATACATGAATACTCGCTCAGGACACCAACATACTGATTAAGTTTCTCAAGTTAGAGGGTCGGCGCCTCAGCCCAGAGGTCGAGGCAAATGTAAGTCCGGTAGAGTCGCAAGAGCTTCTGGTATTGGTGATATAACTCAGGAGAGCAGGAGTTGTGGTACTACTCAAACTCGAGGTGGTCAAGAGGAATAGTTTGATACATTTCCAAGGAGGCCGGAGGCTAAGGTTTCTGATGTTGTGATTACAGTATAATTCAGTCTACCATCGACTTGCATCTAGATTGTTTAATTGGAGGTCTACATTGTCTTATGTGTCTACCTATTTTGCTGTTGGATTCCATATGATATGTGATAGCATACCTATGCCTATTTGTATTTCAACCCATTGGGTGAGTCCTTAGTGGTGGAACGAGTGTATCCAACCTATCTTGTTTATTTGGTTAGTATGAAACTTGGGTAGACTTGATCCTTCTGGGGATGGTAGACTTTGATAGTATTTTATGTATGGATTGGTTCTCTCTGTATCATGTTATTCTTGATTATTATGATAAGACTATGACAATAGCTATATCGGGTATCCCAGAGTTGGCTAGATGGGTGCTAGATGTTCTTACCCTTGCAAGGTTATCTCTTTCATTGGTGCTCAAAGAATAGTTGATTTTCCCCAGTGTGACACTGTGTGGTGCCCCTATTTTTTTTTATGAAGAAGAATGATGGACTCTGAGGATATGTATTGACTACCATCAGTTCAACAAAGTGATAATGAAGAACAAATAACTTTTTTTCGTGTATTGATGACTTATTTGATCAGCTTCAGAGAGCTTCTTTGTTCACTAAGATTGATTTGATATCCTGACACCATCAATTGAGGATTAGGGAATTAGATATCCCTAATAAAACTTTATGGACTCCATATGGGCATTATGAGTTTCTAGTGATGTCCTTCTGTTTGACTAACCCCCTCTAACATTTATAGAGATAATGAATGGGTTGTTCCGACCTTATTTAGATTCTTTTTTGATAGTTTTCAATGATGACATCTTGGGTTACTCCAGGAGTGAGGAGAGCTATGAACGACATTTGAGGATTGTGCTCTAGAGGATAAGGGAAGATAAGTTGTATGCCAAGTTCTCAAAGTGCAAGTTTTAGCATGATTCTATTGCATTTTTGACACATGTGGTATCCAAAGAGGGTAATGGAGTGGATCCATCCAAAATTGAGGTAGTTAGAGGCTAGACGTGGCCTACTTCAGTTACTGAGATTTAAAGTTTTTTAGGGCTAGATGGTTATTATAGATGGTTTGTTCAAAGCTTCTCCATTATTGTATCCCCATTAACAAGATTGACTTGGTAGAGTGTGAGTTTTCACTGATTCAATGATTGTGAGAAGATATTTTAAACGCTTAACACCTTGTTGACTATGGATCTTATTTTGACTCTACCCGAGGATGGGGTGGACTTTGTTGTGAATTACGATGCTTTTAGAGTTGGTTTAGGTGATATTCTGATTTATAAGGGGAAGGTGATCTCCTATGATTCTACACAATTGAAGATCCATGAGAAGAACTATCCTACTTATGACCTGGAGTAGACAAATGTAGTTTTTGTTCTTATGTTATGACGACATTATTTATATGGGGTACATTATGGGATCTTTATTATTTATTAGAGTCTTTAGTGCATTTTCAATCTGAGTGATCTGAAGGCAGCACATATGGTTAAAATTATTTAAGGACTATGATATCACCGTATCTGGGGAAGGCGATGCTTTGAGTAGAAAGGCTTATTGTCTAGGGAGTCTTGTCACTATCAGTGTTAATGAGAGAGCATTTACTAGGGATGTTCAGAGGTTAGCCAATAGTCTTGTCTGAATGTAGATTTGTTAGGAGAGTTGTGGTTTGATTGCTATTGTAGAGGTCTGATCTTCCTTAATTGAGCATATCCATGACTGCCAATTTGATAATGAGAAGTTGTGTCTCATTCAAGAAAAAGTGTTGAGAACAGAAGCAAAAGAGGTTGTGCTTGATTCTGATGGTGTCTTTAGGATCGAGGCATGATTTTTGTGCCCAAGATGGGAAATTTGATTAGATTGATTCTTGATGAGGTTCACTGTTCTTGATATTCCATCCATTTGGAAACAATGAAGATGTATCATGATCAGATTCAACATTACTTGGGGTGTGGCATAAAGAGAGATATGCTAGATTTTGTGTCTACATGCTTATCTTGCCAACAGGTCAAGTGTGAGCACTAACGGCCCAGAGGAGTGTCTTAGAGGATTCCAATGCCTACTTGGAAGTGGGAACAAATCACCATGGACTTTGTCATGGGTCTTCCTGCAACCACGAATAGTTATGATTCTATTTGGGTGGTCATTGACAATGATGAGTCTAAGATTTTGACTCATTTAGGGCTTTGTTTTCATAGTTTATTGTCCTTAAATGCCCAATTTATGCTCCGACCTGATGTTAAAAGGTTGATTTGCATCAACGAAGGCAAATGAGCAAGGAAAGGACATTATCGAGCAAAAAGGAGTGCAAAGATGAAAAAGGCTGAAGATAGCAAAGCTGAGAATCGCCAAAGTTATTCGGTGACTCGCCAAGTGGCACTTCAGCCAGCCTAAAGTTCTAGACTGCCAGCCTTGGGGAGAAGCCAAGTTGGCGATGGATTTGGACCTTCGACGAACTGCTGAGCGGATCAGCAACACCAACTTGGATCGCCTAATATAACAGAACTTTGAGGTTAAAGAGCCAAGGCAAACCGGTAATGGAATGGAACCAATGGTGCATCACCGATTGGTCGGCGATGCTCGACATGCCTCACCTAATTTTAAAACATATAAATTGAATTTGAAAAAGTAAAAAAGGGGACCGGTCATTTCTTGAGTAACTTTTCCATTGTAGAACTTGGAGCTTTTGCTTAAGACTTGGTTTTACTTAGTTTTAGGAGTTTTCTATTTGATATTTAAGTGGGTTTTCGATATTGAGCATTTTGGACCATTGTAAAGACTTCGATTGCAATACCCATATTATGGAGAACGTAATGGGTATCGATTTCTTCCTTTTTATGATGTCTGGCTAAACCCCAATTCTTGGGGTGTGATCATGTCATTATTTTCTCTAATTATCTTATGGGTTTTGTTGTTTACTAATTTATATGTTGTTTTAAAGTGGGTTTGATTGATAGTTGTGTATTAAATCATGAATTGTAGTTAAAAATACAGTTCTAGCTTTGTGTTTGTGCTTGCTCGAGAGAGAGGTTCTAAAGCTAAGGTTATCGATTAATGATTGTAGTGATTGGGTTGTTGTGGGTTCAGCTCGAGAGAGTGAATCTTAACTCGATTCTACCTATCCAGCTTGAGAGAGTGGATAAATTGATGCTTTGGGCTATTTTTATTGTCATGCTTGTCGAGATTCGAAAGAACTCTCTTGGAATGTAGTAGTTGTTTTAGAGAAAGATATTACATCAATAGTCTAGGCTTCGATATTAGCCTATAATCGATCACATCCCCAAGAATCTCCATCTACTTGTTTACCCCCTATTTTTGTACCTGTTGTAGTTGATAATTGACACTTTTAAACCTCCTATCTGACATTCGTTGTCAAACCATTAACTTACTTTTCATGGTTTCAATAATGTCTAATTCTATAACCAATTGGACCACAATCTTTACTTCTTAATTTAATTTTGTACTTTACGCACCCTGTGGATTCAACCCCAAATTTTGTTTGGTTATATACTAGATTACGATTGTCTACACCTAGTATTAGATGAGGTGTAGTTGAGCGTTCATAAAAAATAGCACCGCTGTCGGGGAGTGGTGTTATAGGATTCTCTTATTAAAGTTCATTTGTGATCTTCTTGTGTTGTAGTTGAACCTATTTACATTTTGTTTGTTGTTTGTTGCCTTGAAGCAGGTGACCAAATGAGTGTCAACGGAAGCAACGCCAGCCAGCTGGGTCACAATGACAACATCAATAACTTAAACAATGTGAATGATGTGCCGGTGAATGAAGTGCCAATGAATGTCATACATTTGGGTGATGTAGGTACTATCTGGTTGCCTCCGATTGTGAGGAATGTAGTGTTCCACGTGACAAGCACAATGCTACAACTCTTGCAAATGAAAGGGTTATTTGGAGGCTTAGCTCATGAGGATCCCCATGACCATATTAGAATTTTGTGGATGTGTGTGGTCCCTTCTCGTTCAAGAAAGATCTTGTTGAAAAGGATGGAACCCCTCCATTTAAAAAAAAGTGAAAGAAAATTGAAAAAGATTGAAAAACAGAAGAGAAAGAAAAAGAAGAAAAGGTTGAAAAGTAGAAATAAATTGTGAGCAATGAGAAAATGAAATGGGGTATCCAATGAAGTTTGATTGAAATAATGGAATGTGATTTTAAGAATTGAAGTGTAATAGGAAAGGTGAAATAATGAAGTGCAGACCATACTCCATGAAGGCACTAGTCACTAAGCTTAAATGACCATACGCTAAACCTCAGCCTCGATATGAACCTTGAAAGACCTTTGAGATCTTGATTGAGTTTAGCATCGCGTTGATTGGAAATAAAGGCAAGCTCATGGGAAAGATCTTGCATGTGTTTGTTTGTGAGAGGGTGAGAGTTGTTTGTGATTCCTACATTCTGAAAAACTTGGTGCTCTTTGTGTGAAAATGGAATCATTTTTGTTGTGAGGGCATTCAAATACTCTTGTTGAGCTTGAACTTGCATTTGAAGCAATCATGGAGAACTTGAGTCTATTTGATATTGGTTAGTCACAATTTGAGACTTAGAGTGTACAATTGAACATTGCATGGGTAGTTTGATCCTCTTTTGTGCATTCATGTTGAGTCTTGAGTAGCACTTTTTGTAGACATCCTTGTTGAACTAATTGATCTTGAGTTTTAGTTGAGGACAAACAAAAGGTTAAGTTGGGGTGTTGATGAGTCTGAGATTTTGACTCATTTAGGGCTTTGTTTTCATAGTTTATTGTCCTCAAATGCCTAATTTAGGCTCCGAACTGATGTTAAAATGTTGATTTGAAGCAAGAAGGGAAAGGAGCAAGACAAGGACATTACCGGGCAAAAAGGAGCAAAAAAGATGAAAAATGCTGAAGATAGCAAAAGTTGAGAATCGTCAAAGCCACTTGACGACTAGCCGAGTGGAACTTCAGCCCGCCTAAAGTTCCAGACTGCCAGCCCTAGGGAAAAGCCAAGTTGGTGATGGATTTGGACCTTCGGTGAACCGTCGAGTGGATCGGTGACACAAACTTGGATCGCCTAAAGTAACAGAACCGTGACGTTAAAGAGACAAGGCAATTCGGCGATGGAATGGAACTATTGGCGCATCGCTGCTTGGTTGGTGATGCTCGACTTACTTCGCCTAATGAAACTGAAGGCCAAAATTTGAGAACGTATAAATTGAATTTTAAAAAGTAAAAAAGGGGACCAGTCATTTCTTGAGTATTATTTCCAATGTAGAACTTGGAGTTTTTTCTTAAGACTTTGTTTTACTTAGTTTTAGGAGTTTTCTAGTAGATTCCGAAGTGGGTTTTTAATATTGAGCATTTTGGACCATTGTAAAGACTTGGATTGCAATATCCCGATTATGGAGAACGTAATGGATATCGATTTTTTTCTTTTTATGATGTGTGGCTGAAACCCCAATTTTTGTGGTGTGATCGTGTGATTATTTGTTGTAATTAGCTTATGAGTATTGTTGTTTACTAATTTAAATGTTTTTTTTAAAAGTGGGTTTGATTGATAGTTGTGTATTAAATCATGAATTGTAATTGCAAATACAGTTCTAGCTTAGTGTTTTGGGCTTGCTCGAGAAAGAGGTTCTAAAGCTAAGGTTATCGATTAACGATTGTAGTGATTGGATTGTTGTGGGTTCAGCTCGAGAGAGTAAATCTTAACTCAATTTTACCTATCTAACTTGAGAGAGTGGATAAATTGAGGTTTTGGGCTATTTTTATTGTCATGCTTGTCAAGGTTCGAGAGAACTCGATTGAATCGTAGTAGTTGTTCGGAAGAAAGCTATTGCATCAATAGTCTAGCCTACCCACTGAGATTTAGGAAATGTTAGTAAATTTCAATTACCCATATAGTGAAATTAGTCTATAATCGATCACATCCCCAAGAATCTCTATCTACTTGTTTACCCCCATATTTTCGTACTTGTTGTAGTTGATAATTGATACTTTTAAACTCCCTATCTGACATTCGATGTCAAACCATTAACTTACATTTCATGGTTTCGATAATGTCTACTTCTATAACCGATTGGACCACAATTTTTACTTCTCAATTGAATTATGTATTGTACTGCTCCCTGTGGGTTCGACCCCAACACTTTGTTGGGTTATATACTATATTACGATCGTCTACACCTAGTATTGGATGAGGTGTAGTTGAGCGTTCATCCGACAGGCGGAGATGTTAGGCCAGCTTTATATCAGTCAGATTGTTTGTGTAATGTCTCATTTCTTGTGAATTCTCTTTTCTTTGTGAATAGACCATTTTTTGCTTTCCCTTATCATTTTCATGCTTAGTTTGTGTTTTGGAATGTTTGGTGTGGTCCCTAATGTGATCGAGTGTGTTTTTGGTAATTCGACCCTTTTGAGTTAAGAATTCTTGGAAGACTTGACTTTGGTCAACATTTTGAGTTTTGAGTCATAGATGGAGATGAGTTTTGAGCATTTGGGTGAGAAGATGAGTTCTAAGCCTTAAAAGTGACCCGATAAGGTAATTCTGTCATTTAACCTTTGTTTGAAAATCGGATGATTCCATTGAATCCAGAATATCAAATTTAATGGGATAACATGTCTAATTTATTTTTGTCGGATTTCAAAAAAAAATTTGATGGTCCATTCGGAGGCATTTTCCTTGTGTACTGGCTTATCAGTTTTCAGGTGCCGGTCATTTTTTAACTTCACGATCGCGATGCGTCTTCTACATGTCCTTCGTGATCGCGATCATGGACAAGGTTCTTGCCATCATGATGCGAACCTTTGTGATCTTCGTGATCATGAGAGATAGTGGCTCGCGATCATAATGAACATTTTTACGTGGATAGAACTTAAATTCAATATTCTTCCCCTTTTTCTCATTTCCACCATTCCAATCTTTTGGAGCTATGGGGAGTCGATTTCTTGGTTGTATTTAGTGAAAATTCATGTGTGTAAGCTTTGTCTACCGATTCCTTATTGATCTCATCAATTTTTATCATCCAAAGACACTTTTAAATCTTGATTTCAATGTGGATTTTTTTTTGTGGGAGGGGGGGGGGGGTCCCTAAAGTTGAAAATTGGTATTTTCTTGAATTTAAACTATTTGTTGATCTATTTCAATGGGTTTTTCAACCACGAATTCCTCTTGGCTTGTAGAACTTATTCTTAATCTAAAAATCAGATTTTACCCTTTCAATATTTGAAGTGATTTTTGGACTACTTTATCTCCATTTCCTAATCCTATCAATATGGATTTCCTTGGAATCCTTTTGATTAATTCTATCCATTCTTGATAGTTGAGGATCATTTTGGTGATTATCTAGCTAAGGAAGTGCTCCGTTAGAGTTGTTCGAATGAAGTTTTGGCCTTCGAGGTAGGTTTGTCTATCCTTCTTTTAAATAGGGATGAGTAAGTGATCTTTCTTAGGAAATCAACTATGAGATGATTATAGTATAAGTTTTAGAGGTTGGAAAGTGTTGACCTTCTTTTTTAGTTTGTGTGATGACTATTTGTGATGCTTAGCCTATGTGGAGGCTTGTGTGGTATCTTTAACTATTGCTTAAAACCTATGATATTTGAGTAATTGCCCGAATGAGGGGTTGTTTGGAATATTTTTATAATTGGTATTGAGATGCACGATTTAGGGTCTTGAGTTGATTTTTGAAACATCTTAAAATAAATGAATTAATTTTCTAAGTGGTAAAGACTAATTTCAAATGGATTCCTCCACTACCCCTATCATTTGAAGATGTGTTTCATGATTTGCGAGTTTGGAAACTTTATGTTATTCAAAATCCTTGATGACTTGAATATGACCTTGTGTTGTATATGTTGTGATGCATTCATCCTCATAAAGCATATCATTATTCATTGTAATAAAAGAAAGTGGAGAAATACATTTTTTAGATAAGAAATGTGACACCTTACTTGTATCCTTGACAACGAGCTAGGAGGCAAGTTAATGAGATATTGCGATTATGATATTGGTATATGGACTGTGAGTCCCCCATGGGTCCTTGTCAGGAAGCTAAAGCTCGGCAAGGAGTATACGACAGGTTATGTGACAATTTTGGTTCCACCACATCATTACATCATATTATCATCTCATTGCATCACATTGGCAAGCTTATTGTGTTGTGTAACTTTTTTATATGTCTATTTGAGTATTATCTGTACCTTTGTGTGTTTATTTTATTTGCGATGTTATTATATAAATTGGCGAAACTAATACCGAAGTGAAACTTTTTGGCATACAACTGGAAGTATTTCATAGTTTATTTTTTTAATTTCTGATTAGTTGCTTATACTGAGTTGATCTAACATACTGAGTACATGTGGATTGTACCCACTCCTACTTCTTTTATCCTTTGGATGCAGATCCTATTTAGGGTGACCTTCGGAGCGGCTAATCAAATCTAGCAATTTCTTCTTTTTAGGAGTTGTGGTGAGATCCTCTTTTCTAGATTTTCATTGGTCTCCATCTATCATTTACAGTCATTAATTTCTTTTCGAAGACTTGAGATGTATTTGAGAATCTAGAAATGTATTAGATTCACTTTATACTTATGCTACCAGATTTCGGGAACTCCTTTGTTGTTTGACTCTCCTCAACCTCATACTCAAGTTCTCAAGTCTTAAAACAAGTTTTAAAAGTTTGTAAAAGACTTCTCAAAAAGACTCGAAAGGCTCTCTCAAACTTGATTCTTAATCTTTTCTTGAATTTTAAATGTGAATTCAAGAGTTATGATTCATGATATAAAGGATCTCTTGATGATTAGGTGTAGTTTAGAATAGTTGTAATCAGGAAGAGAGTGAAGATACTTTTTAAAAGAACTCAGATGGGAAAACTGAAGGGGCAGTCGACCCTGGCGCACGAAGTAGTGCGAGGCGCCAGCCCCTAAAATATAGAGCACTATTTTTGGTACACTGCCGGCACAACATACCAGCCCCTCCCCCCCCCTCCGCGGTACATTGGTGGCGCATCACCCAAGCCCCTTCCCACAAAACCCAATGAATTTTCCTCTTCGATTTTTGTCCCTAATTTGCCTAGAATCAATTGATTTCTTTCAAACTCTCTTAGATTTGTATACCCAACATAAGTACATGAAATTCTAATAAAAACAACCCTTAAAATCATAACATTCACCTCAAGAACTCATCAAATCCCTTTATTAAAGATTTAAGAACGAAACTTCAAGAAACTCATCAAGAACCTGAATACATTTTCATGGATTAAATTAACTCAAGAAACTCATGAGTGGCGTGAGAGTGAATAAACCTATCACTATGAAAGCTTACATACCTCGAAAGAATTGAATCCTTGGCGAAACTCTTCAACGATTGCACGAAACTTGAACAAACGCTTGAAATTATCCTTTTTCTCCTCTTGAACTTCTCTCTAAAATCCTAAGCGTGTTTAGGAATTGTGAAAACTGATCTAAGTCAGTTTAAACCCCTAAAATACTACTAAAAATGAGTTAGGTTAGTGGGGTATGGAAAGGACCAAAATACCCCTCCTGAATTCGGATGGATTTCCTTAACTGGACAGGTTGTACTCAAACTGGCATATCTCCCTTATCTGAACTCAGAATTTAACAAAATTTATGAAATTGGAAAGAGGACTCATAGACCTTTCATTTGATACCTTATGGGCTACCTAACTCATCCTGAACTAAAAGTTATGGTCATTTCAAGTTGACCCAAAAACTCACAATTGAAGTCTAACTAGAAAAATTCTCAATTTAGCTCTTTCCAATTTAGTCTTTCTAGAATTAGCTCTTTCTAAGACCGAGGTGTCACAATATCTCCCCCTTGGGAACATCCGTCCTAGAATGAGATTACTCTAATTAGGACTAATAGTGGAAACATCTAACCCCTAGCTCAAAGACCCAACATGCAATTTAACACAACATAACATATCAATTTAAAGAGTATTTTACAAAAAGTCACTACCTTGGTTTGGAGTTTATCCAGAAGAAAATAGATGTGGGTATCCCTTCTTCATATCTTCCTCAACCTCCAAAGTGGCTTCCTCAACAAAGTGATTCCTCTATAAGACCTTGACTGATGCTTCCTCATTGGTTCTCAACTTGCGAACCTGACGATCAAGTATCTCAACGAGTATCTCCTCATAAGATAGGTTGTCCTTCATACCAATATTTTTAGTCGGTATAATAAGTACAGGATCATCCATACACTTCTTCAACATAAAAATGTGAAACACTGGATGGACTGCTGCTAACTTCGGCGGTAGCTCCAACTCATAGGCTACATTGCCAATCCTCTTAGATATCCTGTAAGGACCAATATACCGGGGCCTAAGCTTCCCTTCTCGCCAAACCTCATAACAACCTTCATGGGTGAAAGCTTCAAATAAACCCAGTCATCCACCTCAAATTCCAAGTCTTTTCTCCTAACATTTGTATAGGATTTTTGACGACTCTGCGCTGTTTTCAATCTTTCTTGAATGATCTTCACTTTCTTTGTAGCTTGATGAACTAAGTTTGGCCCTATCAACCCAGCTTTATAAACCTCAAACTATCCAGTAGGAGATCTACATCTTCTCCCATAAAGAGCCTCATACAAAGCCAGCTCGATGCTAGAGTAATAACGGTTGTTGTAAGCAAACTCAATGAGAGGTAAGTAATCATCCAAATTTTCCTTGAAATCTATCACACATGCCCTCAACATATCCTCTAAAGTCTGAATCATTCGCTCCGCTTGACCATCAGTGTCATGACCCGAGTCTACACCCTGGACGTGGCCGGCACTCGAGAACCATTACGGGTCCCTAAGAGAACCCTCATCCTGGCTGATTACAAGCAGAAGACTAACTCAAGCATACAAAACTTAAAACTGAATAAAATTCAAATACTCAACTTTAAAAAAAATCTGAACAATACTCAATAAATAACTCAGAGTTTGTAAAACAAACTAAAAGAAGATAAATACTAAAACCTACTCAACTTTTTCTATCTATGAAGCCTCTACTGTTACAGAAGAATATTGGGACAATACCCAAGACATCTCAAAACCACTACAAGTGATCTCAACGAAGTACCTGTTAATGACCCTAGCTATCTACCTGTATCTGCATCATGAAACGATGCAGGCCAAATGGCGTCAGTACATGGAATGTACGAGCATGTAAGGGTAATTCTAAAGCATAAACATAAGCTTGAACTGATGGAAAAGAAACATATTTACCTCTTCTCAACTCACTCAACTCACCTCAAAGAAACATAGTTCAACTCAACTCAGAGAAAATAGTGCTCAACTCAATATTAAGATATTCAACTCCATGAAATAAGGCTCAGCTCAATAATAAGAGACTCGACTCTGGATACTCAACTCAAGATAAAGCAACAATAAAAGATGCAATATATGGAAAGCTTTTATAACATTATATAGCAACTCAATGTATTGAATAATATAATAATAACTCAGTTTGTATATAAAAATACAAAATAACTTTATGTGTATATAAGAATACAAAATAACTCTGTGTGTATATAAGAATACACAATAAACTCATTTTGTATATGAAAATACAAAATAAACTCTGTGTGGGAGATTTTCTAACCAACAACTATTACCATGATCTATGTGATGATACAGTGTCTCGCCCACGCTGCCAGGACTGTCCTATACTTTGCAAGGGTATAGAACTCCTCAACTAAGTGAATCCACTAGTCTTTTCTAAAAAACAATAATGAATCATCTAAAAAGTATGACCCTTTCTACCCACGTTGGCTACATGGTTTATAGGGGCTGTAAGTTGTCTGAACTCTCCCCCATATCGGTGCTCAATACCACTCTCAAATTTTACTTAACTCATATGTTTAAAAACATAACTATTCATCTAGTTTGTGATTATTAATCAAAATATTTCTCTTAAAAGATATAATACTCAAAACTACTCTAACTCATTTGGAAATCTCAATTTCTCTTTTGTCAATGTAAAAATTGATTCCTCTAGGAGTAAATTGTCCCCTTATACTCATACTTGAAAATTCTTTCTCAAAATCATATTATAATATGATCATTGATGACTTGGGAAGTCATACTGGATAAATATTGATGGTATATCTAGATGCCATACTGCTCATACATTGATGGTATACTCGATTGTCATACTAATCATGTTTTAGAAAACTCTTTTCTAAAAACTCATCTTTACTTTCTCAAAACTCAGTTTCAGAACTCAATTGTTGGCTTTAAAAATCTTTTAAAATTTATAACTCAATCATAGGGTTTATGTGGAATAATGAACATGACAGACTCAACTCAGAGATCTTAATAGCAATAAAGAACATCATTACTCAGAACTCAAGACTCAATGATACTACTCATCTCTAGATTGCTCAACTCATAGGGTTTATGCGAAATTATGGGCATGAACAACTCAACTCAAGGGCTTCATGGGTAACATGTAGTAGTCCCATAAGTAGGAATATAATCTCAAAATGATTAGGAACTCAATGCTCAAAGACTTAGAACTCTAAGATGCTACTCCTCTCGAAGATACTCTATGTATGGAGTTCATGCGGAATTTATGAGCATGAACGACTCAACTCAAGGGTCTAAAGAACATTATGGAACTCATGTATACGAATCTTCTCATTCTCATACTTACTTCTTCAAAACATAACTCAAAATCGATAGTTGATCTCAAAGGATTCACAACTGAACTCAAAGGCTTTCTTGAGTTGTACTCTTAACTCTCTCTTGAATTTGAATTATGGATTCAAGAGTTATGATTCATGATATGAAGGATCTCGATAGTAATGTCGACTCATGAATACATTTTTCTCATTCTCATACTTACTTACTCGAGTATTGAAACAAGTTATCAGAAATTGTAGAAGACTCCTCAAAAAACTCAAAGGAATTTTCTCAAAATGTTTGAAAGAACTCTCAAGACTTGACTATTAACTCTACCTTGAATTTGAATTATGATTTCAAGGTTATGATTCATGGTATGAGTGATTCTAGGTGTTTAGAAGTATTTCAGAGTAGTTAGAATCATAAAGGAGTGAAGGTACACTTTAAAAGAACTCAACATAGTGAACGACTGAAAACTGGACGGGATAAGCGAACTTGGCGCACTGAGTGGCGTGGGGTGCCATCCCCTAAACTATAGAATATGATTTGGGGTGCAATAGCTGGTGTAGGGCGCCAAGCTCCAACCCAGAAAACCCAAGGAATTTTCTTTCTCATTTTTTTGGACCCTAATTCGCCTAGAATCGAATGTTTCTTCTAAACTCACTTAGATTCGTTTAACCAACCTAATTACATGAAAATACACTCATAAACAGCCCTCAAACTCCTACCATTCATCTCAAGAATTCATCAAACCTCATTAATCAAAGGACAAAACTCAAACTCCAAGAAACTCATCAAGAACTCATCAAGAATTCAATATAGCCAAACATATAGATGAAATTCGTAAAAAAAACTCATGATTGGCGTGTGGGTGAACGAACCCAACACTATGAAAACTAACATACCTCTTAGGGATCAAACCCTTGGCGAAAATCCACAATGAAACTCAAGAATCTCGACGAACGCTTTGATCCTTTCCTTTTTTCTCTTCTTAAACTCTCAACTAAAACCCTAAGCATAAATTAGGATTATAAAAACTGAACCTAATCAGTTTAGACCCCTAAAACCTTACTAAAAATGAATTAAATCTGATTGGTCAAGGAAAAGACCAAACTACCCCTCACTATTTTCGGGTAACTTTCTTTAACTAGATAGGCAGACTTAAAACGGGCATATCTCCCTCATATGAGCTCAAAATTTAGAAAACTAGGTGGCGTTTGAAAGATAATTCAAAAAACTTTCATTTGAAATCTTATGGGCCACCTAACTCATCCTAAACTAAAAGTTATGCTCATTTGAAGTTGACCCAAAACTTAGAAGAACTTAGGAATGATTTGAATGAACTCTCTTTAGTTCTTATTGAAACTCAAGGTGCTACATCTAGTGACCTTAAAACCTAAGAAAATTTTGAAATTCATCGGTAAAATCCTACTCACAACGAAGGATGGTTCGAGTCTTAGTTCAAAAATTTTCTGCGGTGTTACAATATCTTCCCCTTGGGATTATTTGTCCTCGAATGATGGCTGGACTGGGTATGGAACAAGGTTGCTCTTATCATATCTGCCATACCAACTAGAATGCCCGCATTACTATTAGGAACCAACTATGGGCTCTCATTTAGCTATTTCTCATAGTAAAACCACATCCTCCTCTTCCTCCTCATTTATATCCTTATCACACCATCATTATCACGATAAGATCATTAACCTTCTCTTTCTAACATCACTTCATTACAAAAAGGACCTCTAAAAAGATATCTCCCATACTCTTTGGAACTCATTACTCTCTTATTCTCAACACTTGACTTGATTTCTCATCTAATCATCTCCCCCTAAGGTCTAAAGCTGACACTTGAAAGCTATAGACCTATTCCATCTTCTCTAAATAGGTGTACATCCCCTTTTAGTCTAACACTCGAGAAAAGTTTATCTCATGAATACTGAACTATCCCTAAGCAGGTACTAAGACTTCTTTCTAAGGTGTTTCTCTTTTCCTCTTCTCATTTGCTCCGATGACTGCTTCATCTAACTCTTTAGGAAATTACACTCGCATCAGCCTACCCCAGAATGGCAGTTGAATTATGCTATCTAGGCACATATAGAATATCATAACTTAATTGGGACCTCGTTTGATTACATACCATTTTATTACACCTCTTAATGCTCTAGTTACTCTTGTGACTTAGCCACACTTCATTTGCCTTATCTAAAGTTTATGGTCTCTCACTTGCACCACTCACATTTGTTGCAGCTAAATATCTCAATTTCATCACCTACTCTATGTCAAGTTTACTAGATCAAATCTCAAGTCTAACATCATCACCCTCATGTTGTCATTTTTTTGGTAATGACACTCATCTCAAATTCAAGCTTAGTGTTTATCACTAAACACGGATATCAATAGGATTGCTCGCTTACTATACTAACTTACGACTACTAGATACAAATTAAGAAACACTCGTCCACTAAGACCTAATGACAAGTAGTCAATCCTACCTCTCAGTCTCCATACTCAAATTATGATCACATTCCACTTCACAACTTAACTACTACTTATTTCTTTACTGCGCATTATCTCTCAAATAGCTCAATCATCTTCTGAATACCATGAGGTTCCCCCCTTCAAAGTTCATAAGCCTAGCTTAGGTCTATCACGTCATGAATACTCTACTATCTGATTCCATACATAAATTTAGTCTCCTCTAGCACAACGACACATCGACATCAACTCTATTCTAGTTACCAATACACTCTAACTTACCTTGACTAGTAACTATTCCTCTTCCTTATACACTGTAACTTATCTTGACTAGTAACTATTCCTCTTCCTTTTATCAAAAACTCTCTACAACCTTATTATTCCTTATTCTACTCAGAATATCACTTATAACTGACTAGGTGCATGATTGCAATAACATAATCTGCCCCATCACTATCCTTTTTTCTTATATTACTGAACCTCTGCACACTTTCCTCTAACTCTGGGCACTTTCTAATATAACTGCTTATAGCCTCATACTAGCTCTTCGGGTGAAAACACTACCCAAGCTCTAAAACACACTTTCTCATAAGGATCTATGTTGAAACGAGGTTTAGAGAAGATAGTACAACTCGACTTTTAGCTCAACCGCACGATTCATATGAGTATGAGTGAATTCCTTTGAAACTCAACACTCAACCTCACTTACGAGCTTCTCTCAAGCCCCTCTGAGGTCTCTTGACTTTCTCAAGACTTTTCCTAAGAGAAACTCATCGATAATGGACTAGCTTTTCTTTTAAACCACCTCTAGTATGAAGGGTAGTTGAATGAATTTGAGAAACGAACGAGTATGAATAAATCTCTGTGACATAGCTCTATTGCACGATTAAGAGTACGAAAGAATGGGAACTTTCTTAAATGTATATAGTCTCTCGTTTATAGAAGTTGGTCTCTCACAATAATAAACAAGTTCCTACCGACACGGCTTCACAGACACCCTAGGACATTTGAACTATGTGCTTTGATACCAAGTTTGTCACGACCCGAGTCTACACCCTGGACATGGCCGACACTCAGAACCATTGCTGGTCCCCAAGAGAATCCTCATCCTGGCTGACTACAAGTGGAAGACAAACTTAAGCATACAAAGCTTAAAACTGAATAAAATTCAAATACTTAACTTTCAAAAAGATCTAAACAATACTCAATAGATAACTCAGAGTTTGTAAATACAACTCAAAGAAGATACTTACTGAAAATTACTCAACTTTGTCAATCTATGAAGCCTCTATTATTACAGAAGGATATAGGGAATGACCCACGACATCTCACAACTACTAACTGTAAGATAAAGGTGAAGTCTTCCGAATTGTAAGAAGGCTCACCAAAGATGACTGGAACTGCAAGTGGTCTCAACGAAGCGTCGTTTGATGACCCTAGCTTCCTGTATCTGCATCATGAAACAATGCAAGTCAAATGGAATCAATACATAGAATGTAAGAGCATGTAAGGGGAATTCTAAAGCATAAGCATAAGCTTGAACTGATGGAAAAGAAACATACTTACCTCTTCTCAACTCAATGAACTCAAAGAAACATAGTTCAACTCAATTCAGAGAAAATAGGGCTCATCTCAATGATAAGATATTCAACTCCGTGAAATAAGGCTCAACTCAGTAATAAGAGACTCGACACTGGATACTCAACTCTGGATACTCAACTTAAGATAAAGCAACAATAAAAGATGTAATAAGTGGAACGCTTTTAAAACTATATTTAACAACTCAATGTATTGAAGAATACAATAATAACTCAGTTTGTACATAAAAATAAAATAAACTCCATGTGTATATAAGAATACAAAATAACTCTATGTTTCTATAAGAATACATAATAAACTCTGTTTTTATATGAAAATACAAAATAAACTCTGTGTGGGAGATTCTTTAACCGACGACCATCAGTATGAGCTATGTGATGATACAACGTCTCGCCCACACTGCCAGAACTGTCCTATACTTTTCCAGGGTATAGAACTCCTTAACTAAGTGGATCCACTAGTCTATGCTAAAAAGCAAAAAGGAATCATCTAAAAAGTATGACCTTTTCTACCCACGTTGGCTACATGGTTTATGGGGGTTGTGATTTGTCTGAACTATCCCCCATATCGGTGCTCAATACTACTCCCAAAATATAATTAGCTCATATGTTTAATAATATAACTCTTCCTCTGGTTTGAGATTATTACTTGAAATATTTCTCTTAAAAGAGAGAGTACTCAAAACTACTCATAACTCATTTGGAAATCTCAGTTTCTCTTTTATCAATGTAAAAATTGATGCCTCTAGGAATACATAGTCCCCTTATACTCTTACTTGAAAACCCTTTCTCAAAAACATCTCAAAATCATATTATAATATGATCACTGATGACTCAGGAAGTCACACTGCATAAACATTGATGGTATATATAGATACCATACTGCTCATACATTGATGGCATACTCTATAGTCATACTAATCATGTTTTAGAAAACTCTTTTCTCAAAACTCATCTTTACTTTCTCAAAACTCAGTTTGAGAACTCAAGTGTTGGCTTTAAAAAGCTCTTCAAAATTTATAACTCAATCATAGGGTTCATGTGGAATTATGAACATGAAAGACTCAACTCAGGGATTTTAATAGCAATAAAGAACCTCAGTACTCAGAACTCAAGACTCAATGATACTACTCATCTCTAGACTGCTCGACTCATAGTGTTCATGCGGAATTATGGAAGTGTACAACTCAACTCAAAGGCTTCATGGGTAACATGTAGTAGTACCATAAGTAGGAATATAATCTTAAAAGGATTAGGAACTCAATGCTTAAAGACTTAGAACTCGAAGATGCTACTCCTCTCGAAGATACTCAATATATGAAGTTCATACGAAATTTATGAGCATGAACGACTCGACTCAAAGGTCTAAAGAAACTTATGGAACTCATGTATACAACTCTTTTCATTCTCACACTTATTTCTTCAAAACATAACTCAGAATCGATAGTTGTTCTCAAAACATTCGCAATCGAACTCAAAAGCTTTCTTGAGCTCTACTCTTAACTCTCTCTTGAATTTGAATTATGGATTCAAGAGTTATGATTCATGATATGAAGGATCTCGATGGTAATGTAGGCTCATGAATACATTATCCTCATTCTCATACTCACTTACTCGAGCCTTGAAACAAGTTATTAGAAATTGTAGAAGACTCCTCAAAAGACTCAAAGGAATTTTCTCAAAATGTTTGAAAGAACACTCAAGACTTGACTCTTAACTCTACCTTGAATTTGAATTATGATTTCAAGGTTATGATTCATGTTATGAATGATTTCTAGGTTTTTAGAAGTAGTTTAGAGTAGTTAGAATCATAAAAGAGTGAAGGTACACAGACGGAGCGAATGACTGAAAACTGGACGGGACAGACGACCCTGGAACACTGAGTGGTGCAGGGCGCCAGCCCCTAAACTATAGAATATGATTTGGGGTGCATTGGCTTGCACAGGGCGCCAAGCTCTTTCCCAGAAAACCCGACGAATTTTGTTTCTCGTTTTTGGACCCTAATTCGCCTAGAATCGAATGATTTCTTCTAAACTCACTTAGATTCGTTTACCCAAATTAATTAAATGAAAATACACTTGAAAACAACCCTCAAACTCCTACCATTCATCTCAAGAATCTATCAAACCTCATTAATCAAAGAACGAAACTCAAACTCCAAGAAACTATCAAGAACCAAGAATTCAATATACCCAAACTTATGGATGAAATTCGTAAAAGAAAATCATGATTGAAGTGTCAGTGAACAAACCCAACACTATGAAAACTTACATACCTATTATATAAACCCTTGGTGAAATCCACAACGAAACTCAAGAAACTCGACGAACACTTTGATCCTTTCCTCTTTTCTCTTCTTTTCTCTTCTTTTTCCTTCTTGAACTCTCAACTAAAACTCTAAGACTTGATTAGGATTATAAAACTGAACCTAATCATTTTAGACCCCTAAAACCTTACTAAAAATGAATTAAATCTAATTTGTAAGGAAAAGACCAAAATACCCCTCACTATTTTCGGGTAACTTTCCTTAACTGTATGGGTAGACTTCAAATGGGAATATCTCCTCATACGAGCTCAAAATTTATCAAACTTGGTGGCGTTGAAAACACAATTCAAAGGCCTTTCATTTGATATCTTATAGGCCACCTAACTAATCATGTACTGAAAGTTATGGTCGTTTGAAGTCTACCCAAAACTTAGAAGAACTTAGGAATGACTTGAATGAACTCTCTTTAGTTCTTCTTAGAACTCAAGGTGCTGCATCTAGTGACCTTAACACCTTATAAAATTTTAAACTTCTTGGTAAAATCCTACTCACAACGAAGGATGGCTCGAGTCTTAGTTCAAAAATTTTCTGGGGTGTTACAATCAGTCTGAGGATGGAAAGCAGTACTAAGGTTCACCTTAGAACCCAAACCTTTATGGAAAGACTTCCAAGTTTGTGCGGTGAATTATGCACTTCTATCTGAAATGATGGACACCGAAACTCCATGAAGCCTAACTATATGTTGAATATATAATCTGGTGTAATCCTCTGATGTATCGGTGGTCCTTACCGGCAAGAAATTGGCTGATTTAGTCATCCGATCTACAATCACCCAAATCAAATCATGTTGCATGCGAGAGCGCGTCAACCCAGTAATGAAATCCATATTAATCATCTCCCACTTCCATTCTGGAAGATCTATGTTCTGAGCCATACCATAAGGCCTCTAGTGCTTTTCCTTTACTTGTTGGCAATTCGGGCACTTAACAACAAACTCTGCAATGCACCTCTTCATACTACTCTACCAATAGACTTCTCTCAAGTCACGATACATTATTATGGAACCCAGATGGATAGAATATCTGGAGTTATGAGCTTCCTCCATGATCCTCTCTTGGAGTTCATCCATCTTTGGTACACACATCTAGCTTGATACCTCAACACACTATCGCCCCCTTGTTCAAAAGCCATCACTTTTTGCTTATGAAGAGCTGCCTTCAACTCAAGCAGTACAAGTTCTTGGTCTTGTTTCTACTTCACTTCAGACACTAGTGATGATTCAGCCCCAATAATCACCACGACTCCACCTTCATTAGAATCTACCAAACGAACTCCCAAACGTGCAAGTTTGTGCACATATTTGTCTAACTCTTTCTTGACTTTCTCAACATGGGCGGTACTACCAATAGACAACTTGCTCAAAGCATCAATAGCAACATTAGCCTTACCTGGGTGATATAGAATACTCATGTCATAATCCTTGAGTAACTCCAACTACCTCCTCTGTCTGAGATTAAGCTTTTTCTAACTGAATACATACTGAAGACTCTTGTGATTGGTGAAGACATCTACATGAACACCATAGAGGTAGTGACACCTTATTTTTAAAGCAAACACTACAACAACGAACTCTAGATCATGGGTTGGGTAATTCTTCTCGTGAATCTTAACCTTCCTAGAGGCATAAGCTATGATCTTGCTATTTTGCATCAATACACAACCCATTCCAACTCTGGGCGTATCACAATACACAACAAAACCTTGCGTACCTTCTGGTAAGGTCAACCTAGTTTTTAATTCCTGAAAGCTTTTCTCACAAGCTTCGAACCATTAAAACATTGTTATCTTCTGAGTCAACTTAGTCAAAGGGGATGAAATAGATGAAAACCCCTCGACAAACCTCTTATAATAGCCAACCAATCCCAAGAAACTCATAATATCAGCCGGGAATGTGGGTCTATGCCAGTTCTACACTACCTCAATCTTCTGAGTGTCAACTCGAATCCCATCACCAGAAATAATGTGGCCTAAGAATGCCACAGACTCAAGACAAAACTCATACTTAGAGAATTTGGCATACAACTCTCTATCTTTGAAAGTTTGGAGAACTACTTTAAGATGAGTAGCATGATCCTCCTCATTTCTCGAGTAAATCAAAATGTCATCAATGAATATGATAACAAACATATCAAGATAAGGCTTAAACACTTTGTTCATAAGATCCATGAACGTTGTAGGAGCATTAGTCAAACAAAATGACATGACCAGAAACTCATAATGACCATAACAACACCTAAATTATGTCTTAGAGATGTCACTTTCTCTTACTCTCAACTAATGATAGCCAGATCTGAGGTCTATCTTAGAAAAACAAGTGGCACCTTGAAGTTGATAAAAAAGATCATCGATTCTAGGAAGGGGATACTTATTCTTTATGGTAACCTTGTTCAATTGGTGGTAGTCAATACACATCCTAAGAGAACTATCTTTCTTCCTCATAAATAAGACTGGAGCACCCCAATGTGAGACACTTGGTCGAATGAAACCTTTATCAAGAAGGTCTTTCAACTACTCTTTTAACTCTTTTAACTCTGCTGGAGCTATTCTATATGGCGGAATAGAGATAGTACGAGTATCAAGAAAAATATCTTTACCAAAGTCTATTTCTCTCTTATGAGGGACTCCGGGAAGATCATCTGGAAACACCACTGGAAACTCACTCACAACTGGAACTGGCTAAATAGGTGGTGACTCAACACTAGATTCATTAGCTCGGACTAACTAATAGATGCACCCTTTGGAAACTAATTTTTTGGCCTTAACGTACGAAATAAAATGACCCTTAGGCACTTATGAACTACTCCTCCACTCAATAACTGGCTCATTAGGAAACTGAAACTTAACTACTCGAGTTCTACAATCAACTGAGGCATAACAGGAATGAAGCCAGTCCATACCTAGAATTACATCAAAGTCCACCATATCTAACTCGACTAAGTAAGCCATGGTGTCTGTTTGATTGACAAAAATGGTACAATCACGATAAACTCTCTCAGCTAGAATAGACTCAGCAACATGTGTGCAAACATTGAAGGGCTCAAGAAGTTCCTCGGGAAGAATGTCAAAATTCATAGCAAGTAGTCACAAAAGATAGACTCGCACCTGGATCAAGCAATGCATATACATCAAAAGTAAAGACTTTGATCATACCAATGACAACATTAGGTGAATTCTCTTGCTCTTGGCGACTGGTGATAACATACAAATGGTTTGCTCCGACGCCTGTCCCTGATGTAGCTCCTCTAGGTGCAACTCTGTCGGGAAGAGCCACTAAAGAAGATTGAGCTCTATTTCCCCATTACCACTACCCTGCATGTTATTCTTAGGGAACTCTCTGATGAAGTGACATGTCTGACCACACTTGAAACAACCATTGGAGCCATCACGACACTCTCCTAGGTGGTTCATACCACACTTAGCACATGTAGGAGTCAAGTTGGCCCCTTGTGCCACACTACCTTGAGATTGAGCAGGGTCTAGCTCTGAAGTTCTACGAATTCTGATTCCTGAACTCACCTCTATTATTTGGTCCAGGTACACTAGTAGATGATGAAGCAGGTCTAGTTGGCTTTTTTTGAAAGGATACATTTTCACATTATTCTTCTACTGCCTGGACTCATTACCTGTTGTCTTAGCCCTCTTCTTGCAAAACTCTTCCCTATATCTCAACTTGTCTCCCTCCACCTATTGCACATAGATCATAAGCCTTGTTATATCCATGTCCCCTATGAACATAGCTGCCTTGCCCTACTTACTTGACAAGCGAGAAAACCCACACACAAACAAACTCATCGTGCTCCTCATATCAACAACCATCCCGAGAGCGTAACGAGATAGTTGAGTGAACTTGAGGCTGTACTCATGCACACTCATAGATTCCTACTTCGGGTTCACAAATTATCTTACCTTCGCCTCTCTCTATTTATGAGGAAAGAAACACCCCATGAAGGCCTCTTCGAACACAGCTCAACTCATAATTGGTGCCCCTTCAGCTCTACTCTTTTTACATTAGTCGTACCATACTCTAGCAACACCCTTCAGTTGGTATGCAACTAACTCCACACACTCATCATCTGCAACATGCATCATCTCACACTTTTTGCAACTCCTCCACAAAGTTTTTTGGATCCTCAGTGACACTTGAACCGGTGAAGTCTGGAGGATTCATTCTTAAGAACTCACGGATCCTGGATGTATCAGTCACATCTTGTCGATTTCCTCTTTGTTGCCCAACATGGTTGGTCACAACTCAACTCAACATCTGGATAACAGCCCGAAACTCAACATTAGTGACCTCTCCTTGGGGCTGCACTTTTGGTGCATTGGGTACCCCTTGATCCCGGGGATCAAGATTCCTCCTAGCAGGACGACCTCAAACATCTCTTCGTGGAGGCATAAGTTAAAAGATACGCGCAAGCACGGATTAGAAGGAAACTTTTATAGAGTTAAACTCTATCGCACGAAAAGAGTATGAAAGAAGTGAGATAGTTCCTAAATGTCGTAGCCTCCTAATTATAGATGTGACACGCTTCACACTGATAACTAAGACTCTACAGACACGACTTCATAGACATTCTAGGACTCTTGAACTTTGTGCTCTGATACTGAATTTGTCACGCTACGAGCCAACACCCTGGACGTGGCCAATACTCGAGAGCTATTGATGGCCCTAAGCGAACCATTGGCCTGGCTCAACTCTCAGCGGAAGACTTACTGAACAACAAAAATCTCAAAACAAGCTCAACTCATAAAATATCATAAATAAAATTGTTTACTTAGTATACTCAAATGAACATAAGTGTTCAACTTACAGTCTTTAAAATATGACAAAGGAAACAAAAAAGACTCCTCAGCTACTACTATCTATGAAGCCTCTTACCCATATATCTATAATAGAAGAGGTGATAGCGCTTACGTGTCAGCGCCTCAATTAATCTCCATTTTTTAAATTTTAAAGTATCAATTAGTTAATTATATGTTTGCAGTCCGTTTACGTCATTCATGAAAAAATTGAAACAAACACGCGTGTCATTCACAATCAACCACTCATTTTAATAATTAAAATAACAATTAATTAAACCAACTATTGACAGGTGTCAAATGGAAAATTGAAACAAACACGTGTCCTATTCACAATTAATCACTCATTTTAATTTGCTACTTTTTCTAATATATATATATATATATATACATACACGGCAAATACTATTGTTTATATTGTCACAATTAATAAAATACTTTTTTAAAAACAATTTTAAAGAAGTTTTTACAATTAAATGTTAAAAAAATTAAAATCATTCTAAAAAATGGTGTTGCAACGTGTGAAATTTTTATTTTGTGGAAAAATAATTTTTCACAACCTCCTTATTTATAGCAAAACAAATAATAATAATAATAATAATAATAATAATAAACTATTATTATTATCATTATTGTTTTAAGAAAAACACAACCTATAATCTATATGTTCTATCTTTACTGATAAAAAAATCGAACTAATAATAATATTAATATTAATAATAATAATAATAATAATAATAATAATAATAATAATAATAATAATAATAATAATAATAATAAAAAATTAATAAACATCCAACTAAATAGGGCGTTTTAATTTTTCTTTTGAAAAAAAGGTAATTATCCAAACTAAATAGGGTGTTTTAAGTCTAAACAAATTGTAAAACTAAAATTATTTAAATGTCAACACCCTTTACAATTGTATATATTGCCAAATGTCAACACCAAAATAATTATCTATCTAATTTTCAAAAGAATAGTTTTTAAAATATTATATTTCTGGATTTTTCACAATAACCGTGCCAAAAAGAACTATTTCGACAGCAAAACCACAAAACCCGTAAAAATAGGAACCACAAACACACGTTAAAAATACTCTTTATCAGCGTATCATTAATCCAAATTATTTGGAAAAAGTAATAATTTTTCTATATATTTATCCTATATATTTTTATCCTAATAAATTTTATATCATAGAAAGTTATCTGCATTTTAATTTGAGTTAAAATACAAAACTTTCATATTTAAATGGTTTTATGGAAAAAAATTTGAAAGATAAACACTTAAAATTTAAATTGATACTTGCAATTTTGGAGACGGTTACAACTTCCCTCATTATTGTATGAGTTTTCAAATTTATAATTTCCTTTTAAATTCACGGCAACTATTTTTTTCTTTTTAGTTAATTAACTACAGCAATGTTCGTGCAACTTTCAACATGAAATAAAGGTGACTAGCAGAGGTGGATGTTATTAAGAAGGCTTCTTGGAACTCCTCAAAACGCAAAATGAATGTAACCAAGGTAATTCTACTGACATAGAGTATTTAATTATAAATGCATCTTTAAAGTTTTTTCTCCCATATTGTTGCAATTAATTATACGACTATAGACAATAAAATTCGCGTTGAAAAAACAATAATCAAGAACGGAAAATTATGCAACAATCATTTTATTGATTTAAGTGCAAGTGTTACAATCTCTATAATTCCTCTGAATTCACCTTTCGAAATATAATTCAAAGGCTCTTGAGCTTGATCTTGAACTTGGGATTTATCTTGATCTTTATCTTTATCTTTATCTTTATCTTGGACTTGGACTTGGACTTGGACTTGAACTTGATCTTGATCTTGATCTTGAACCTTATCTTGATCTTGACTTTCTAGTTGAATTCAAGGGCTTCGAGCTTGATCTTGATTCCGATGGTTTTAATCTTGATCGTTCTTGATCTTGAAGTTGATCTTGACTTCTTCAAATCTTGAACTTGAACACTTGAATTCTTCAATTCTTGAATTCTCGAATTCTCAAACCTGTAGAGAAATTACAGCTTTTGATCCACGAGCTTTATCTAGCTTCTTGTTCGAATTCTTGGTCCTTTTTTCTGAATAATGAGTACCCCTATTTATAGTTTTAGAATAGGGGAGTTATGATTGGAATAGGATTCCCTTCGGCCAATCAGATTTAAGTGACATGACATATGGGCTTTATGGAGCGGGCTTTAATTAAATTCATATTTATTGGATTTAAATAACTAACCCAATTATATTAATCCATAATATTTATTTGGACTAATATTCATGAATTTAATATAATTTGAATCGTTTAATAAATTTATATTTAATAAATTTTAAATGATTACAAATGCTCCTGCTTCAAGTCTTGTCGAATTGCATTATCAAAGACAAGATTTGAAGTATTTAGCAAATATATAACGCATGCCTCTTTTAATATCGCAGCTCAAACTGCCGATTTCACCCATCAAAGTGAATAATTTTGTTCTTTGGTTACAAATAAATGTAGTGACCATATGACCAAAATGAAATATTCCCTCTCCATTATAAATTGGTCAGCTGCATGTGATTTATTACATTGTGGGTCATACGTGGCACCATTGCTTTGTAGAATAGGTTTTATCTCATAAATTAATATTAAGCTTTTTCCAAACTTAACTCAAAATTGAACTTCCTAATCCTATCCAATTACGGAAGCTAGCCGCCAAAATAAAAATTACTTCCGTGTATTTTCGGAATCCAAATCCAACCCAAATTCAAGTATCTTTCAATTGAGTCCTAGGAAGCTAGAAATTACTGTCAGTTTAGGAGGACTCCTCGCTATACCATCTATAAATAGATGCTTCCTCCTTATTCTTTCAACATCAACATCAGCAACTTTGGAGACCATTCTTGCAGATTCTCTCTCTTGAGGTTCGACGTGCAAGCATCTAGGTATATGTTTGTTTTTTTTGACTGTTGCCGCTTTTCCCTTTTTTTTTTTTTTTTTTTTTTGGCAAGTCAATGGAACAATATTTATGTTTTATGGAGGCTACACAAGGGAGAGTTTTATCACAACACAAGAGTTTGATCTTGAGTGCGAAGGGATGGATACGCATCCCCACCTTAAGAGAAGTAATTTTAGGGTATTCTTTAAGGCGAAAAGAGGATGGATACACATCCCCGCCCTAAGAAAGGTAATCTAGAGGTATTCTTTAAGGCGAAAAGAGGATGGATACGCATCCCTGCCCAAAGAAAGGTAATCTAAGGATATACTTTAAGACAAAAAGAGGATGGATATGCATCCCCGCCATAAGAAAGGTAATCTAAAGGTATTCTTTAAGGAAAAAAGAGGATGGCTACGCATTCCCGCCCTAAGAAAGGTAATCTAAATGGTGCCAAGACTTGAAAACTTCAACTTTCAGACTTGAATAATTTGAAGACTTCAACTTGCAGACTTAAAAAGAATTTGAAGACCTCAACTTGCAGACTTGAAGAATTTGAAGACTTCACCTTGCAGACTTAAAGAATTTGAAGACTTCAACTTGCAGACTTAAAGAATTTGAAGACTTCAACTTGTAGACTTAAAAGATTTCAACTTGCAGACTTGAAGAATTTGAAGACCTCAACTTGTAGACCTGGAGGACTTTGAAGACTTTAATTTGCATACTTGGAAGATTTGAAGACTTCAGCTTGCATAATTGGAATATTTGAAGACTTCAGCTTGTATTCTTGGAAGATTTGAAGACTTCAACTTACATACTTGGAGGATTTGAAGACTTCAGCTTGCATACTTGAAGATTTGAAGACTTCAGCTTGCATACTTGGAGGATTTGAAGACTTAAACTTGTATACTTGGAGGATTTGAAGACTTCAATTTTAAAGAAACTTCAAGCATGTTGTTAACGAAATTCATATTTTTTAAGGGTTTGCCCCCATCTATTAACCAATCAATACTTCGTACAAGTCTAAAGTTTGATGAGACAAAAGATAAAACAAAATACTTATCGCTTTGACTGTCATGTGACAGATCAAGTGTGAACATGTGGTTTTTTGACACTCATTCAACTGAACTTAGGATATATTTTAAGCGCCTACATACCTCAGTGAAGAGGGTCAAGTCACAATGTAGTTCTGGGGGATTGAGTGATTTTTTTTATTTTTCTTTTGTGTCGTACACAGTTTATACTCTTGCGGGCCAGGAGTGACATGCAGTTTAGGCTCGTGCCTTAAGGAGCATCATATTACTTCAAGGGTAGTACCTCTTTAGGAATTTTGCATTAATAGGACCGATCGTTACGCCATCTGCATCAACAAGCTTATAAGCACCATGTGAATATGCTTCTTGTACGACATATGGTCCATCCTACTTTAAGGTAAATTTGCCCCCAGACTTCTGAGAAGTAATGATGGGTCTTCTTACCGCGATAACTTGGTCTCCAGCTTGGAAGCACCTCAAGCGAGCCTTCTTATTGAAAGCACGAGATAGACGAGCTTGATAACATTCAAGGTTTTGTTGGGCTTCTAGCATCTTTTCGTCAAGTGCTTCTAACTTAGCAAGACGTAGTTGAGCATTTTCTTCTTCAGTGATCCCTTCTTGAATAGCAAGTCTTAAGGAAGGTATTTGACGCTCGAATGGTAGGACTACTTCAACACCAAAAGCGAGTGAATATGGTGTTGCTTGAGTTGGAGTGTGGTACCTCGTCCTATATGGCCACAAAGCTTCTTACATTCTTTCATGCCAATCCCGTCTGGACTTAGAGATAACTTTTTTCAGGATGTTGCATAGAGTCTTATTGAATGCTTCAGCCAGACCATTGGCGGCAGCATGATACATAGAAGATTTACACTGCTTGAAACTAAAGAGATCACAATTTTTGTTCATTAACTTGTTATCAAATAGCTTGCCATTGTCTGTTATTATATAGCGAGGGATGCCAAAGCGATAGATGATATTCACTCGGATAAAATTTGCAACATTCTCTTTCTCCACTTCTTTAAAAGCGATAGCTTCAGTCCATTTTGAGAAGTAAACTATTGCAGCCAAGATGCACAAGTGTCCACCAGAAGATTTTGGTAGTGGTCCCACAATATCCAATCCCCAAGCGTCAAATGGCCAAGATGCAATAGTTCGGTGCAATACTTCGGGCAGCTGATGTATGAAATTGACAAGCATCGCACCTCCGAGCATACTCTAAGCAATCCTTCAGCATGGTTGGCCAATAATACCCCATCCTCTTTATGTGAAAGTGGAGTTTCGGTCCAGATTGATATGATCCACATACTCCCGAGTGTGCTTCTTGCAAAATTTGAATTGCTTCTTCCTCTCCCAAACATCATAATAGTACACCCTTAAATGATCTTCTATATAGTGTGTCCTTGTAGTAAAGGAAGTGAGGTGCATGACGACGAATGTCAGTCCTTCTTCTTGGATCTTCTGGAAGTATCCCATAACACATGTAGTCAATAATGGGTTGTCTCCACTATTCCGTCGCGGCTTCAAAAATAGCGATGAGATGATTAAACTCATTTTCTATACATTCTTCCTCATTCGGCGGTGGTACTATCCATTTTTGACAAATAGTCACTTGTGTCTGATCAAGAAGGGTTATCGTTGAAGCAAGAGCAGCCAATGCATCAGCTTTCTTATTCTCCGTTCTACGCACATGTTGAAGGGTTACATTTCCAAGCCATCCTATCAACTTTTGAGCATAATCATGATAAGGAAGCAATTCGGGCTTCTTCACCTCATAACTTCCCAAGAGTCGGTTGATCACCAACTGAGAGTCACCAAAGACTTGTAAGTTTAATTACTTCATGTCAATGGCCATCTCAAGTCCAAGTATCAACGCCTGGTATTCAGCAACATTATTGGAGCAACATTGCTTCAAAGTAAAGGAGAATGGTAGGATCTTTTCTTGTGAAGTGATGAACACTACGTCAGCACTAGCTCCGCCACAATATGCAGCTCAATCAAAGTACATTTTCCAAAGAGGTTGAACTTCAATTAACATCGCATCTTCATCAGGAAGCTCATCAATTAACTCCCAATCATCTGGTATCAGATGGTCTGCCAAGAAATCCACCAATGTTTGTCCTTTCATAGATTTTTGAGGGATGTACATGATCTCAAACTGTTGGAATTGGAGGTGCCATCTTGCTAGTCGGTCACTAAGGATAGGTTTTGACATAACAAACTTGATGGGATTTGCTCTAGAAATAAGACGAACAACATGGGCTTGAAAATAATGCTTCATCTTTTGAATTGAGAAGACTAGCACCAAGCACAATTTTTCAATTGGCGAATAATTCAGCTCATTTGGTGTCATCGTTCTACTCAAGTAGTAAAGAGAGTTTTCTTTGCCTTCACTATTCTCTTGAGCTAACAGGGCTCCTACGAACCTTTCTTGTGCCGCAATGTAAAGTATCAATGGCTTTCCAGGTATAGGAGCTGCCAAAACTGAAGGTTTCGCTAGATATGACTTGATACTTTAAAGACATCGCTACATGTTTCGTCCCAATTAAAAGAAGCACCTTTCTTCATAAGATGACTAAATGGTTGGCATCATCCTGCTAGATTTGAGATGAACCTCCTCACGTAGGCTAGCTTTCCTTGGAGACTTTTTAATTCATGAATATTTCGAGGCTCAGGCATCTTCGATATTGCATCAACTTTCACTTGATCTATTTCAATTCCTCGATGTCTCACAATGAAGCCAAGGAACTTTCCAGAAGTAACTCCAAAGGCACGCTTCAATGGATTCATCCGTAGTTGATATCTTTGAAGCAGCTCAAACACCACTCTTAAGTCTTTCAAATGATCACTCCTCTTTCTCGACTTTACCACCAGGCCATCCACATAACATTCAACATTTTTATGGAGCAAGTCATCAAATATATTTTGCATAGCCCTTTGATATGTAGCACCAGCATTCTTCAAACCGAAAGACATCACTTTGTAGCAATAAAGACCTTTAGGCCTGCGAAATGCGGTGTGTTCTTCATCTTTTATTGCCATACGAATTTGATTATAACTAGAAGAATCTTCCATGAATGCCATCACCTCATAACCAGTGGTGGCATCAATAATTAGCTCAAGAATGGGAAGAGGGAACTCATCTTTAGGATATGCAATATTGAGATCCCTGAAGTCAACACAAACTCGAATTTGGCCATTCTTCTTCCTTATAGGAACAATACTTGAAATCCATGTAGGATATTTAACTTCACGAATGAATCATGCCTCAATGAGTTTGTTGACTTCATTCTCTATCAATGGAACAAAGTTTGGCCTAAAACGTCTTTGGGCTTGCTTAACAAGACGAGCATCATTTTTGACTGCCAACTGATGGACATCTACTTTAGGATTCAAGCCAAGCATTTCTTTATAACTACAAGTGGAGACATCCCTATATTCCTTGAGTATATTCATATAAGCGATTTCTTCATCAACTTCTAGAAAGGCACTCAAGTAAGTAGGCTTTGGGTCTTCATCAGTGCCAAGGTTAACTTCCTTTAAGGGATCTATTGTGGTCTACACTCCTTCTTCAATTTCTGGTGGAGCATCTCCAACATCTTCCTCTTCTAGAGGGTCATTGTTATTGACAGATATATGACAACACCAGACAATATCTTCTAACTCTTCATCAATCTACATTTAAGGCAAAGAATCGTGCTCATTCTTGATTGTAACATGATATGAGGAGCCTACACTTTCTTCATCTTCCTCGCGCTCCTTGGTGTAAACCACAGTATGAGCCTTTGCCTTGAGTTCCTCTTTACACGAAACCACAAGTTTCACTTGTCGCCTCATTTTAGAAGGAATCAAAATTTTGAAATCATTTTGGATCATAGATGAAGCCAGCATTATCAATTTTAGATAACTTTTCTGATGCTTATTGTTTCTCTTCTTCAATGGACCTAATCTCTCGAACACAGAAGTTCTTGTAGTCGATTCTCCAAGTTGATAAAAAATGGAAGGCTTTCTATTAGAAGCAGTGACATCATCTTCAAAAGTTATATGATTATTGCTTGTTCTTCTTATGGAGATGCAAACTGGCGGTGGTTGGTTATAGCCTAGGCCTTCACGTGCTTGCCTGGTTTTATCAACTTATGGGAGTTTCCCTAACATTGATGGCTCATTAGGGTTATATCCAGCCTTCGCAAATAACTTGTAAGCATTAGGATCAAAACCTTCTCTCGTGCGTTTTGTAGGGAGTGCCATATCTCGCACTTGATTTTGAGCGATTGTCTTTCCTGGCAGCTTTGAAGGCAAGTTTATTGCATCAATCCGTCTGATAGGAAGAGTTAATTCTCTTAATGCATCTTCTTGAAGGTTAGATGATTTGACTTCTTCTTTCTTTACTTTTGGAACATAGCGAAGTCCAGAAGTCAGATTCTTCTTTGAAGACATAGTCTTCCTTTCATTGAGATTGGGACAAAGTTCTTTAGTGTCAACTTTTGCCTTTTTGGCAGCCGTATCAATTTTTTTTCTTGTGATCTTGTCATACTTGGTTGATTTGACATCATTAGATTTTGTCTCTTTAACAACATAACTCTTCAAATAGAATTTTGCATCGACAAAGGGCGTCTCAACTTCGATGAAAGGATTATCATCTGCAACTATCTTCCTTTCAATCCTGTCTTCAAGATACTTCAAACATTGATAGTAAGAAGATGAGACAATTCTATTCTGGTGTACCCAAGGCCTGCCAAGTAATATATTGTATGAAGTCTTTGCATCGATCACGTGCATCCATGCGCTTGATCGCAAATCTTCCATGTGGATTTCTAATTTAATGGAGCCTATGGACCTCTGTCCTCTTTGATCGAATCCTTGTATCAACAAACGACTTTCACTAAGTTCTTCCATCGTGATGTCGAGTTCTTTCAATGTGTGGATAGGCAGAATGTTGACTCCAAATCCTTCATCTATCAAGATTCTATGTATCTTCTTCTCTAGCACGTGACCAACCATATACAAAGGACGATTGTGCAGTGTTTCACCAAATAGAAGATCATTATCTGTGAATGTGATTTTTGTATCACATGTATGTGCTTCTTGGGAAGAAGGTTCAATAGGCTTTTCAAAAGATGAAAGAGACATCATTGACGAGATTTCTCTTGTTGCTTTTTCTTCGCCACTAGGAGACACTTTTGGTGAGTATTCTCTCGTTGTTCCTTCTTTTTCAATTGGAGGCACCTTCATTGTTTCTTCTTTATCAGCATTAAAACATGATGCCTCAACATTTTCTTGAGTAGACTTTGTGCACAATAAACTTGGTAAGAATTCTTCTAGAGTTACAGGATGTCGGGGTTTCTGGTAGTGATGCACTTCTACCTTTGCCTTCTTTGGGCGCTTGATTGATTTTTGCTTCACCAGTTTCTTCACCATCTTCTTTCTAATCGGTTGCTCACATGATTCTTTTCGTAAGCTTAACTTGTTGCGTCTTCGCCTAGTCACAAGAATCCAGCCTTCATCACCATCTATATCAACTTGAGATTTGTCTAGCTCCAATGACTTTTCTTCATGTTTTTCAGCGATACATATTTGGACTGGATCAAGCGAGCCGAATGTGATGGAGATTTGATTAGAACTAGCTTTCTCATCATCAAGGATAAACTTCTTTTCTCTAACCAATCGCATCACTCTATCCTTGAAGACAAAACATTTTTCAAGAGGATGACTCACAAGTCTATGATACTTGCAATAATTTGGGTCATCAGCTTTACCAGCTTCATCAGGCGGCTTCATCTCTGGCAACTTAATGAGCTTTAATTCAAGCAACTCATCGAAAATATCAGAAACGTAAGAATCCAAGAAGGGGTATTCCTTTTCTTGCATTTCCCTTAGGATCGATTTTTGGTCTGAACACACTTGAAAATTCGTTCTCACACTTTGCTTTTTCACTTCCTTCGTAGTGAACTTCACAGGTGACATATTAACATTCATTGACTCTTTGTTGTCGTTCTTGGGCACAAATTTGCTCCATCTCTTAGGTTCCTGCTTGTCTCTTCCTTTGCGAGGTTCATGGACAAACGTCATATCCTTTCCGGCAGAGGACATGCTCAATTCCATATCATGAGTGCGAGTAGCTAGATCTTTAAAGGATTTTGGTTTTATTCCCTATAAGATATAAAGAAGCTCCCAGTGCATCCCTTGGATACACATTTCTATTGCAAAAGCTTCACTAAGCCTATCCTTGCAATTCAGGCTCGCGTTCCTCCATCGATTTATGAAGTCTATGGCTGCTTCATCCTTCCTTTGGTGAGTATTCATAAGTTCTACCATGCTCACAGTACGCCTCGTGCTATATAATCGATTGAGAAACTAGTGATCTAGGTGCTCCCAACTATCAATAGAATTGGGCTCAAGATCCGTGTACCAATCAAAGGCATTTCTTTTTAGAGACCGGACAAACTTCTTGACAAGATAGTCTCCATATGTTCCAGCATTATTACATGTCTCCACAAAGTGTGCAACATGTTGCTTCGGATTTTCTCTACCCTCAAATTGTTGAAATTTGGGAGGTTGATAACCATCAAGAATTTTTAAGTTATCAATTTTTGCAGTGTATGGCTTGGCATACATATGAGAAGACTTGGTGGAGACTTCATACTTATCTTTGATAGTGCCTTCAATGAACACCTTCAAGCGATCGAGTGGGAGCATTCCTTCAGAAGAAACTGGTATCTCATTAACAAGCGGTGCTTTCTTCGCAGGATCTCCAATCTCTTAAACTTCAACACATTTTTCGAGCACATGACTCGCTTCTCCATCTAAAAGTCCTTCTATTCGATCCATCAACTTATCGATTCTATACTCTTGGTGTTGTACATGCTTTGTCAATCATTCAACCAATTTCGTCAGATTTGCGAGTTGTTCCTCAGAGGAAGAAGCAGCAGCCACCATTGTTTGCATGATCATTGGAGATGTAGGAGAGTAGCATGGATTGTCGCGTAAGTTGATCTTCGATGGACTCACATTACTCGATGCATGTGGAGGTGACTCATTCGTTGAATCATAACTCTCCCTTATGGTAGAGTTCTTGGAACCAGATTGCTCAAGGAGAGCCAATGTCTTCTTGATCTTTTCAGCAACACTGCTTCCTCCTTCTAAAGCGTTTGTGGAGGAACTTGATATTTTTAGAGTCGTAGACCCAAAACTAGAGTTGATGCGGATGACACTTGAAGTGTTTGTTGTCCTAGTGTAGCAGCCTTGCTTCTCGTAACAGCTCCGAAGCTTCCAAATGTAAAACCCAGAATGCCTTCAACTTAAGTAGAGAACTTGGAGCTAGTGGCCTTAGAGGCAGTTGATCGAGAATTGTTCTTCATGGAAGTTATCTCGATATTCTTTGATGCTTAAAAAGTTGAGATGATAGATAGAGATTGTCCCACTGGGCGTGCCAGAACTTGTAGACAATAAAATTCGCGTCGAGAAAACAATAATCAAGAACGGAAAATTATGCAACAATCGTTTTATTAATTTAAGTGCGAGTGTTACAATCTCTATAATTCCTCTGAATTCACCTTTTCAAATATAATTCAAGGGCTCTTGAGCTTGATCTTGAACTTGGGATTTATCTTGATCTTGATATTAATCATGATCTTGATCTTGGACTTGGACTTGATCTTGAACCTTATCTTGATCTTGACTTTCTAGTTGAATTCAAGGGCTTCGAGCTTGATCTTGAATCCGATGGTCTTGATCTTGATCGTTATTGATCTTGAACTTGATCTTGACTTCTTCAAATCTTGAACTTGAACACTTGAATTCTTGAATTCTTGAATTCTCGAATTCTCGAATTCTCGAATTCTCGAATTCTCGAACTTGTAGAGAAATTGCGGCTTTTGATCCACGAGCTTTCTCTAGGTTCTTGTTCGAATTCTTGGTCCTCTTTTCTAAATAATGAGGGCCCCTATTTATAGTTTTAGAATAGGGGAGTTGTGATTGGAATAGGATTCCCTTCGGCCAATTAGATTTAAGTGACATGGCATATGGACTTTATGGAGCGGGCTTTAATTAAATTCATATTTATTGGATTTAAATAATTAACCCAATTATATTAATCCATAATATCTAATTGGAGTAATATTCATGAATTTAATATAATCCGAATCGTATAATAAATTTATATTTAATAAATTTTAAATGATTACAACCACATTGCCTCTTTCTTTCAAGTTGATATTTTTTTCTATCTGAAATTTAAGATTCATATTGAAGGCCAATTTGACATGAACGAGATGAACAAAAAAAATTATTTGTCACAAGACATGTTTCCATTCAAACTGAGGTGTATATGTGAGTGCTTCTAATTACTTTTTTTATATTTGGTTGAGTCATGTTATCAAGAAGTAAATCAAGAATATGTGGGGTCTATTTTGAATTTAAAGCAAGGTCTATAGATGAAACTAATTCAAAATAATATATTGTTATAATAATGGGAATAAAATATTATACAACAATTGTCAATCTTATGTAGAATACAACTGTGCATGATAAACTTGCCAATTAATTGTTTGAATTTTACTTTTTTCATATGATTTTCATAATAATTTTACTTGTCAATTAATTGTTTGATATTTTCATAATAAATATCATGTTTGTTTTTAATTTTATTTATTTGTTTCATGTTTGAATCCTCTTTTATTTATCTTTATTTTATTTTTTCAACAAATTGTAGTCATAGGATCAGAGACAGCAACTTTGTTGGCTATGCAATTAATATGCGAGAATGTGGTGTCAAATGGTATAGTGATCATAAGTCTAAGAAGGTATTTGTAATATTTGACACGGTAGTTTAATATAAATTTCAATTATCAAAATAAGTCTCTAATATTTTATGTGATACATCTTATACATTTTCTGTTGATTCATATAATTGTTCTAACCTCTTATGTTATTTTTACGTATTATGGATTCTCAAATATTAATATTTCCTATACAGGTTTGAACGTCCTTCCTATTCAAACTCATGGATAGATTAAGTCATTTGGATAATAATCATGTTCATTTCTTCATCATACACTTGAGTAGATTAGCAGTAAACTCAAATAAACATTTTACATGGGTGAAATCAATATAGAAGTTTATTTTGTTTAACAATATTGGTAGATATGATATAATATATTGATGAAGTTCAATCATGTAAAAATAATTTCAAGCATGATATTACTCTTTTTTATAGATAAGTTATTCCATATTTCTATGAGAAAATATTTGAAGTGTGCTACAAAGAAAAACTTTTTTTTGGCTAATCTTTACTTAATGGAACCAAGTATTTATGCTGTATTTAAATTTTTAATACTTAGTATTATCAAGTGATATTAAGTATTTTTCTCAGTTTAATTAACAATAACTTTTACTCATAAAAAATAAGATGCCTTAAATTAGAATTCAGGAGCCAACAATAACAATAATAACAATAATAATAATAATCATAATAATAATAATAATAATAATAATAATAACAATAATAATAATAATAATAATAATAATAATAATAATAATAGTAATAATAATAATAATATTAATAACAGTAACAGTAACAGTAACAA